>VXBW01008306.1:43274-59571 GCA_013400375.1 Thinocorus orbignyianus | reverse complement strand
CCTGTGGGAGGAGGAGGAGGAGGAAAAGAGGAGGAAGAAGAGGAAGGAGCGGCTGCCGGCGTTCCCGGCCGATGGGGCCCGGGAGGCCGGGCACAGCGTGAGGGGAGCGCTGCGGGAGAGGGGCTGCGGGCAGGCCGGGCCCCGAGCGGGGGGTGGCGCCGAGCGCCAGGAGGGCCTGGAGGCCTCTGAACGGCGTCGCTGGTTGGGTGGAGAACGGGTTGAGAGGATCCCTGAGGAGAAGGGCTCGGGAGTGCTCATGGATGAGAAACTCAGCGTGAGCTGACAGTGTGTGCTGGCGGCCCAGAGACCCAACCCCATCCTGGGCTGCATCAAAAGAACCGTGGCCAGCGGGTCGGGGGAGGGGATTCTGTCCCTCTGGTGAGACCCCACCTGGAGTGCTGTGTCCAGCTCTAGGGCCCACAACATAGAAAGGGCATGGGCCTGTTGGAACGCATCCAGAGGAGGGCCACAGGGATGATCAGAGGGCTGAAGCACCTCTGCTATGAAGAGAGGCTGACTGAGTTGGCGTGGTGCAGCCTGGAGGAGAAGGCCCCTGGGAGACCTTATAGCAACCTTCCAGTACTTGGAAGTGGACCTACAGGAGGTATGGGGAGGGACTCAGTGAGGGAGTATAGTGATAAGAGGCGTAATGGTTTGAAACTGAAGGAGGGTAGATTTAGATTAGGTATTAGGAATAAATACTTTCCTGTGAGGGTGGTGAGATGCTGGCCCAGGTTGCCCAGAGAAGTTGTGGATGCCCCATCCCTGGAAGTGTTCAAGGCCAGGCTGGATGAGTTCTTGAGCAACCTGCTCTAGTGGGAGGTGTCCCTGTTCATAGGATACCTTCCAAACCATTCTATGATTCTATTACCCATGCTTAGGAGCACTACTAAATATTAATTTTCTCGTTTCAACAGTAAATAAAAAATTTAGTATTTCTTTTACATAAAACCACACCACAGAGAATTACTCAGGGTCACCCAGATTTGTAGTGTCTCTGCCCATTGCAGGGGGGTCAGAACTCAATGGTCTTCCAGCCCGCACCATTCCATGCTTCCGTGACTACGGCAGGTTTCCAAGCAAGCGTGCAGGGGGTCTAGGCCTCACGCACGGGTTCAGGAATAACAGTACGTTGGAAGCCCTTCAATTTTTATTGCAACCCGATTTAGTTTTTAACTCAAAAGTCTTTTCACTTTTTGTGATGGAAAAGAAAACGTTTCCTCATGGCTTGCCACGCAAATTGTGTGGTTCCCTGCCACGTTGCCTGGGCGGGTGGTTCATGCAGCCCTGGCAGCGCAGAGGCGATGCTCCCTGGCTGTGTCATGCAGGGAGGCAGGCGCGGGGGTGTCAGCCTGATGCAGGCTGCTACGCTTTGAGGTGAAACACCTAAAAATAGTAGTAGGTACTTGAGGCTCTCCGGGGGTCAGCTGCTGAAGAGAAAGCGTGTATAGAATCGGCAGCTCCCTCTGCTTCTCTCCACGTGACAGCAGCTAGCTGGGATGGAGGTTGAAGACCTTTCAAAACCTGAAGATTCAGACCACAGCTGCCTTTATGCCCAGCCTGGCTTTCAGCTGCACAAAAGAAATGCACACGCTTCTCGAATGCAAAGGTGGAAAACAGATGTCAAAGTGAGCACCTTGCTAGTTTTCTCAGTGTTTTTTGGTGAAGGATGTGTTGGCTTCACATCCTCTGATAAATTCGTTGTCCATCTGGAAGGTGTGAAAGCAATCCCCCCATGGTCATTTACTTCTTTTGTATTGAAGGAGAGAACTGAAGAAGCACAGGAGGAAAGAAACTAGAGGAGCACAGGAGGAGAACCTGTGTACACAAGGCTTTGTATGAAGCTGTACTGATTTTTCAAATCTTCCAAAAGACCAGGCAGGAACAGATGGCAACCCCTTCTGCTCTGCTTCCCATCTCTTTTTCATGTACTTACTCATCAAGAGCCTGTAACTGTGTCCAAAGGTGTAAGGAAGGGAGAATATGGTGGAAAATCATGAGCTTCCAGCATAAAAAAAAATAAAATATATGCATATACAGGACTCTGCAGTCTCTGGATCTTGCAGAAGTGGCTTGGGTCTTTACAGTAAAAGAAAAACGGTAGGAACCAATGCTTCCCAAGTTCTTTTCAGCAGTCCTGGGTTCTTCAGTTTTCATTCCTTTCTTCTGTAAGCATGTGCATATTTTAGTGGAAGAGGAAATGTTTTAGCTAAAGAATATTGGCAGTATTTCGCTTGCTGAAAATGTATGTAAAAGGATAAAACACATGGAAACACTTTACAAGACACTTGATTTTGGGTTGTTCTTTTTTTTTTTTTTCATGAAACAAACAATTATTTTATAGCCAAGGCCATTTCAAGGCAATTTACATACCTTGATGGTGACAGTGTAAATAGCTAGAAATATAGTACACATTCAATGGGTACGTGCTGGTATTGTCCTTACCTCTCTGAGCAGTTACGTTCCTTGCTTTATTTTCTCATTTCTCTTTGACGTTTACTCTTTGTTCCTTGTGTAGATCTTGCCATTTAAAGAGAGTTCTGGGTGTTACAGGTGGTAAGTTGTGCTTCATGCTGTTCTCCTCAGACCAGCTGGCTGACAGCTATTTGTAAGGGCCCTTTAACCTTCAAGCTGCATTGTTAGGGTTTTGTTTGCTTTTTTAATAGGGGTAAGCAGGAAAGGGAAGAAAAAAAAGAACTATTTTAAGACCCTGTGTTTCATTAATTATGCAAAAGCTGTTTCTGCTTTTGTATCATGGCAAAACAGCAAGTCCTGGAGGGAAATGGAAATATCAGTGTCTGGTGGTGAGTCCAAGGGACCCACTGAAAAATAGATTTTTGCCTTTGATACTTATATTTTCAGTAATATCCTCAAAAAGCTGCAATTCCTGCATAAAGCAGCCAATTTCAAGCAAAGTTCTCTCAAGGAAAGCCACCAGCTAGAATTACCTGAATATATTTTTAAGAAATTGCAGTGTTCTTTCTGATCTCTCTTGGGGAAATTGCTGTCATTGTTTTTCCACGGCTTTCCTTTGAATTTCTCGCAGTAGTTGTTAGGGTTCAAGCTGTGTCACCCACTGCTGGTGTCTGTAAGCTTTATGGGAAGCTGCTGTTCTGTACTTTTCCATTTCAGGATACCAGCTTGTAGCTTATAGCGTCAAGGCACTGAAATACATTGGAAGTAACAAAATGTGTATCAATACAAGCAAGTGTAATGATTTTCAATATTTATATTGCAAATACTATTTAATAAAGAGTTTTTATTATCCTCGTCGGTCTTATCTTTGACACAAAAGATGTATCTCTGAAACTTGTCTTTAAATGTGGACCTGTAAAGCTATTTTTCATACTTTGAGTTTCAGAGTTTAAATGTTCACGCAATTTCAGAAATAACATTGTGCAATTGAGAATGGAGTAGGAAGATGAGGAAAGCTTTCTACTTAAAGTTCATTTTTCTGGCACTGCGAATCATACTTTAAAGGTTTTATCAAAGTCTGAATTACCAAAATGCAAGAGGAAGTTAGTTCTGTGAGGGTTTATTATTTTTTCTAAGCAGCGTTGCTGTGTTTCCCACGTCTTGGTTTTATCCCAGTGCTGAATTTAGGTCACACAGTTTAGTTTTTCTTATTTTCCGTAAGATGGAGAGGCAGTCGATTACACCAAAGAACATGGAGAACATGGCTCTCTGTGGGAAAAAAAAAATTCCTACCCTCTTTCTTCCATTTCTTGTTATTTTCAGTGATGAGCGGAGCGGCCTGGGACAAGTGGAAACCTCTCTGCAGCGCCCGCGTGGCCGTGGCTGGAGGAGACGAGGAACGAGAGCGTGTGGTTACTGTCACCGCACAGGAGGAATATGTCAACAGGGCAGCCCAAGAATGAGCAGAGGGAGGAAGAGCTTCTTTCCCTCAGCACCCTTTTTGGTCGGGCATGCAGAAAACAGCTGTCCGCAGGCAGCAAAACCGCTTGTGGTAACTGAAAAAAGGAACTGTTTTTGTGGTTGGAAGCGGGTTTGAGGCTGTGAAGACCAAAGTTCTCTTTTTGAAGTAAACCATGTTGGTTTTTTTTCAACAGAGACCTCATCGAAGAGGACTGGGTTTGCATTGTTAGTGAATCAATGGCAAATAACATATTAGTTATTTTAATGACAAGAAGTTCATTCACTTCTACTTTCTATGCACTGAACCTTTAAACGTTTAGGAATCCCAGCCTGCTCTGGAGGTAACTGAATCATCTATTAAGTTACGGCTCATTTCAGATTCAGTCACTGCATTTCCTTTCTCACAGAGGTTTTATATTTGTTTCAGGTGGGTGATAGTCTGGAAGAAAGAGGATCTTGAGTCTATGGTGTGTTTTTTTCTCTATATGGAATTTATATCCTGTAGGTTTCAATTACAGAAGGACATAAATTAGCAACAGAAGTTGACATGTTTTATTTTTTAATCAGTCGGGAAAGCCTCTGCTGATTCCATATGGATAAGGAAGTGTAGTGTCAGTAGGCAGAATCCTCTGCTTTTGTGGGTCAGCCACGTAGCCGTGTCCTCACCACCAGAGTCAGCAGGCTGGAGCCTGAGAACCAATGCTGTGGGACAATAAGTTCTTTCATTTCTTGCACGAATGCCTTCCTGGGTGCCAGCTACAACTTTTTCTCTCCCTGTAGTGCCTGTTTTACACATGTCTTCCTGTTTGCCGTATCTTTTATGGCTCTCATTTATGACTTCAAACTATTTACTGAAAAAAAAAAGTAATTTGTACCCTTCCGTTCTGCTCAGCAAAGGATAACACTGATTTTGCTTTGGATGTGGAATCGTACTTTGAATATGCTGGGGTACAATCTAGGTGATTCTGTTTTAGCTTTAAAATCGGTTATGGGGAGATCTAGCTCTTTTCAACAGCTCCTTTACAATTCCTTTGTGGCCTGAAGTGTTTCGCTTCAGACTGTATTACTCTCCAGGACTGGGGAGAAGGTGGACCGAACAACATACTGGAATTCAAGGCATCCTCTCTCTCCTCTTAATTCTTATTTATTGATCATTGCCTGCAGTAACCATGGAACAGTTCTGTAGCTGCTGTGTAATTTAGAGGAAAACATTTCTCTTTTCTCCAGCCCAGCTAGCATCTGGCCTTGCATCAAAGCTCATCTTCAAAATTTTATAGCACAGCGTTTGTTGAAACACTCTTTTTATTCTCTTTGCTTGGTTATACCTCGCGAGGGGTGTGACTTATGAGTTTTACACCCAGCAATAACCATGAGTGGAGTAAATAAGTTCATTTTGATTTATCCACAAGGTACTGAAAGGAACTCTTATTCCTTCCTCTGTTTCCTGACAGTTTTTAAATTCAGTGTAATGAAATCTCCCTTCAGCCATTAATCAGCCACCATAAAGCTCAAGAACTTCATCAGTTAAAAAAAAAAAAAAAGGCAAAGAAAAACATGTTCTTTCCTCACTGCAATCTGCAAATCCGTTGTTAGAGCACATTTCCTTAACAACAGAAGTTTTGCTTCGGCTTTGAAATGTCAGTTCTTGCTTGCAGCGTGACTGACCTCCCAGCCTCTGCAGCGTGGCTCTGACCAGGAAGCCTCATCCTCATTGAGTAGAGGAGACCACAGGCAAGGGCTTTCCTAACCCACCTTTTTTGCTGTAAGAGCTAAGTACCTCCTCTTAAGAGATGGTTTGAGATCAGTAGTTTAATCCCAATAGGTATAGATAGATATGATATAGATATATATATCTATAGATAGATATAGATATGTAGTGCAACTCAGCAACAACTGCAGTTTGGATCCTAATGGATGACTTAATAACTTTCATGTACGTCTTTTTTCTCTTTTCTTTTTTTTCTTTTTTCTTTTTCTTTTTTCTTCTTTCTTTTTTTCTTTTTTCTTTTTCCTTTTTTCTTTTTTCTTTTTTCTTTTTTTTTTCTTTTTCCTTTTTTCTTTTTTCTTTTTCCTTTTTTCTTTTTCCTTTTTTCTTTTTTCTTTTTTTCCCTTTTTCTTTTTTTCCCTTTTTCTTTTAATTCTGTATCCGTCATATAACAACCATAAGGAACAGGCATTAACCACACCTTCATTCTTGTTGGGGTTGTGCTGAGGCTCACACTACCAGATCCTTACTGCAGCCCTGTTGTTGTGTCAGGGCTGGCAGTGTCCTGCCAGTCCTGTTCTGCTGCTGCTGCTGCTGTGCTCCAGGAGGCCAAAGAGCGAGATCCCATCAGAGGTCAGCCTTCATCTAGCAGATGGGTCCAGACCTGGAGCTTCTCTGTTGCATCAGACTGTCTCTGGTGCATTAGTACTTCTTTAATCGTCTCGCCTCTATGTGCTTTTGCTAGTTGATGCAAATATTTAGCGGGAAAAAAATAAAAAAGAGAAAGAGCAGTCTTTATGCATCAGTGTTCTTGAAGGTGTATGGCTCCACCTCATAAAGCAAGACTGAGAATGTGTGTATCTTGATCAGCCTGATTGTTGTGTTCAGGGAGTTTGCTTACATCAGCTCCAGGCCAACTAGAACCACTGGTGCAGTGAACTATATTGGTTTTATAGGAAAAAGAGAATATGCTTAACAAATCTAGAAGCTTAAGAAGTATATGCTGTAGGAGCTTTAACAAATATAAATAAAATTAAATTGAACATGCTGTAAAGTGGCTTGAGATGATGGATGGAAGCCATCTATTTTATTTTTTTTCAAAACCAAATGTGCAGTCAGGTGATTGTTGCGTATGTGTATGATGCATCAACGAGGAAATCTGCAGTCTGTTCAGTTGTTTCACCTCAGAGCTAAGTCTAAAGCTAAATCTTTGGTTTTGATTGCATCCTAGTAAGTAAAGATAATCAGATTTTCTTAAGACCTTAGGAATATCTAGAATTTATCACAGACAGCCAAGTTATTTTAATTGGTACTGTCGTGGCTACCCTATTATTACTTTCAATTAAGGACTCTTCCCATGATATGCTAAGATGGCACATACAGATGATATCAGTGCTGTAAGTGGGTATCTGCTTTGCTCATGCTTGTCAACTCAACCTGAGGGAGAAGTTGTCCTATGAGAACTAATCTGGCTGATCTTTCTTTTTTCTTATTAATTTTTCTAACTGAAATACCACCGTATGGGTAGCACAGCAGTGCCTGGAGCCTCGTACCGGTTTGGTGCCTGGGTGCCTTGTAAACACATATGAGAACCCAGCAGCTGATCCAGAGGGAGGCGACGTTAAACTTGGAGAACATCCACAGGAGTCCAACTCTTAAAAGTAACCATCCTTGAATAAATACTGATTCTGTGTGCTACAGCCTGAAGTAGGCAAATTTACTTAAGTTCCTTTTAATTAAAATTTTTTTCTTTCTATACTTTTTTGTGACAAGGAAATTTTGGAAGATGTGTAACTTCCTTTTTTGTAGATGTTGTGGTTCTTTAAAGCTACCATCACGTGTTAAATATGTATATATACCTCAGCTTCAGACCTACAATTTTTCAGCTGACATATTTTTGTGTATTTTAAGAGGGCCAGAACTTATTTTATTTGAACATTAGAGTTAGTTTTGCAGTGTTTGCTGCAATGGCATGACATACAATGCTGACCTGCTTTGTGCAGATGAGTTTCTTGGCCTGGAATTTTCTCATGTCTGTTTAAAAGATGAAACCAAACATCTTTGTTCAAAATGCTGTCATAATAATTACAGTGCAGTGAGTTGCTGTTCAAAAAACTAGAAACCTACAGCACAGTTAATAAGGCTTTCTGGGAAAATTCTTGCTACTGCTATAGCAGCTCTTTCACAGAGGTCATGGCGGGGAGCCAGAGGAGGTTGGTAGACAGCTAGGCAACCAGAAAAGAACAAGTTTGTCAGCATGTGCAGCTGATTACCATGAGAATAATTTTCCATAAGCATAGCCTAAAAAGTGTTTGCTTAAGGGGGGGCGGGGAGGGAGGGTTAATTTTTCACTAAATTTCCTAAAAGCTAAGCCATTTTTAACTGTGGTAGAAAGCAATTTGTTCAAATCTGATGGAATAAATCTCAGTTCAATTTTTGTACTATTTTAGTTCTACCTACACATTATAGTAGATTGAGGTATGATATTTCAGTATATACAGACGATACATGATTATTCTCATAATGGTACATTATGACAATTATTTCAGATAGGTGTTTTGGATTCTACTAGCTACAGTGATCAGTTCAGAACAAGAAAACAGGAGAAATGTTCTTAGTGCAGAAGAGACAGCTTTTAGCTATTATGTTCACCTGATTGTGAATACCATCTAAGTTGTCAACATGTAAGCACAGGAAATAAATACACTTACTGTTCTAGGTTGCTCATGATTATAACTGGAGTGTAACTCTGTAGGAATATGGATGTTCTTAGAAGTGTTATGGTACTCTGTGACTCAAAATCTCTAGCCAACTATAAGTGAATGATAGTTCCAATCTCCAAAGCAGGTTTAGGTGTGTTCAGCTGTCACACTCTATCTATACTTCTTTCTCTAGCTATCTCTGTGTGCAAGGTGAAGACTGAAAGAGAGTACTGTACAGGCCTGTGTCATATGGAGACTTCCTTCACATTGAAATAATCCGGTGTTAGCTGGTTGTCTGAGGAATGGTAGAAAGCAGGTGGGCTGGAATAAATGCATGAACTCTAAGCTTTCAGAAGAGAAGACAGAAATCAATTCATATTTACACTGAAAAAAATGGTTTTGACGAAATTGTAACCCACTTGATTTTTAATAGTTAAAAACTTCTTTATGGTGAAGGTGACAGAGCACTGGAACAGGCAGCCGAGGGAGGTTGTAGAATCCTCTGGAGATCTTCAAGACCCACCTGGATGCAGTCCTAAGTAATGTGCTCTAGGCAATCCTGCTTCAGCAGGGGAGTTGGACTAGATGATCTCTGGAGGTCCCTTCCAACTCTGACAATTCCGTGATTCCATTAATATTGTTCTTGACTTTACAGAATGCTTGACAAAGTCTCTATAATTGTGTGTGGTTTATTTCAAATATGATGCAATCCGTAACCTGCAGCCTGCTTAATTTTGAAATATGAGCTGTCTTTATCCATTATTTATTGTCTTTGAATATGAGGCGGATCAGAGTATTAGAAAGAGCGCAGTGGCTTTGAGGATGAGTCACAGGAATGAGATTAAATTCAGTAGTAGAAAGCGCTGTGCTGAAATGTCTGGGCTGGGAATGATGGAGGGGGAGGCCGAAGGGTGGCTGGGAGCTGCCCCAGACATGTGGCCTTGGAAAGGGGAATGCAGGTCCCCAGGCCTTTTGGGGAGAGATTCCCGCTAAAGCCAGGGAGGTGTCGGTGCCCTTGTGCAAGGCCCTAACACACCTCACCAGAAATAACGTGTGTGGTTCTCTCTGTTCATTTTCTAGGAGATGAATTTAGCTTGGAACGGGTTCAGAGTAAAGATAATGTGTCTGGGAGAACAGGGAAGAGGAGATGAGGCATCGTGCTAAAACAAAATGTCAGAAGACCCAAGGAAAGATATAACTATTTAAACATGTTGAACTACCTGGTCACTGAAGAGATGTAATTTCTGTGCATACGTGTAATTTCTGAACAATCCACAACGACTGTGTCCACTTTTGTCAGGTGATGAGGGACTTAATAAGGAACACATCAGAGAAGAAATACCTTTTTTTTTTTTAAAGGAAAGGGCAACATCGATTCAAGAAAAATGTTTAGAAATTAATAATGGATACATTTAGACAGAAATTTATAGATTTTTAATTGTGAAGATAGTGTGTAATGTGTCTCCAGCAGGATTAAGTGGAGGTAAAAAATTGAACTGCTTTCCAGCTGGAGCTCAAGACATCTATCAAAGTGATTCCATAAAGTGTTGCTTTTACCATGGAAGGACAGGATTCAGTAATTCAGAAAATCCCTTTAGTCTTATTGTTCGTATTTGCCCTTTAGGTATCTTACCATCTATAAAAAGTAACAATAAAACCAGTCACTGATATGGAAGGAATTCAGAATCCTTCTGTCTTAAGTTGTATAAAAATAATAAATTATTTGGGGTCTGTTGGAGAACAGTAGCTTCTAAACAAATCTGTCAAATCTTAATTTAAGCCTCTGTTTAGTCTGCAGCAATGAAATTGCTCTGAATAGAAAATACATGATAAAATATGTCTAACAGGTCTTGTCAAAAAGCTTTTTCATTCTATTTAGCGCTTTCCAATAATAGACAGTCTCTACTGCATTTAATAGAAAATAATAAAACTGCTGAAGCCAGAACTGGTTGCTGGTTAGTTTAAAACAAAAAAAAATTACAGCCTCTCTATACACAGTATATTGCACGCTCTCTCCTTCTAGTAGTTAATGCTTGAATAAAGTCTCTCTGGGAGGAAGTTTCCGTTCCGAGTCATAAGCGTTGGATTGACAACCTTTATAGAAATCTAAATGCAATCCTATTAAACAATACACTTTATAAACGCTGAAGGATAGATTTCTTTTGCTGGGTGCGGGGGCACTAAGCTGCGGTATCTCAGGGAACAGCTTGTAGAGAATTTGTGTAGCTATGAAAAGCAATAAGGCTGGGAACTGCCGGGCTTGATGACCTCTAGCATCCCATTAGGGGGATGGGCGATATAATGGTACAGGACCCACCAGCCTGCAGCAATTATCTAAATGGTGTTTGCCCACAGGAATAAAGCAGCAGCCACATAAATAAAAAATTGTTGGGTTTGCTTTCAATACCCCATTAGAGCTGGATATTGTTCTGCAAGCATCATTTGAAACAAGTGTGTCAATAAAATACAAATAACTGTCACAATACTTCCTGGTGTGTGTTTTAAATGTACAAAATTTAGAAAAATAATTTCCTCTAAACTTACTTTGTGGATTCATCAACATTTGCTCCATCTCCCATAACTATCAATTTGGCTTCATTTTGAGTTCGCTCTCACGCAACTGCAGAATTTGGCCATGGGTTTTACTCTTATAACCTCTGGCTAACCTACCTATAATTGAAAAATGTAGCTGTGCTAATTTAAAAATGCAAACGCAACGCCAATCTTGTCACAACAAAATAAGATATACATGAGGGAAATTATTTTTTCCTATATTAAGGATAATAATTTGGTGGATGTAAAGGCCAGTCAATCCACTCAGGATGCTGAGCACACACACAGAGGAGAAAACTAGACAGCTCACACATGACGTTGTAATGATGCAAAGGAAGAATGCTGAAAAAAAGAGATGGGAGGATGTTGGACAGCTTTCTGGAAGAGAGGAGAAGACAACACCAGCAGGCTGGGAGTGTGTGAGATTCCTGTTCTTCTTCAATCCCAGATCACAATCATGCTTCTGTGAAGCTGCCCCAGTCGCTGGGCTGGGACTGTGGTGAGGTCTTTGGACACAGACCCTCCTTGGTGGTGGGCAATTCTCAGTGCAGTTCTCAAAGCCTACATAGATATGTGAGCATAAAAGCCACCACTCCGCATGTAATCTCTTCTGCTGGTCATGCACTCAATGCTGTGCAAGTAGTTTCTTGGTTTTGCTTTTCACTATCACAACCTCTAGATCGCTTAGATATGGCACTGGTGCTAGCTTCCTGGGGAAGGCATCTCAAGGTGATTGCAAACTTTCGTGTGGACACAAACCCTGTATGGCTCGATACTGTGCTTATCAGAAGAGAGGAGTGCCAAAAGACAAATGCCGTGAGGCCCCTCTGCTGTTTGAGAATACTACTACTGACACTGTCTGCCTTGTAACAATAATTCTGTTCACCGTCTCCACTTCTACATGTTATTTCTTCTTTGTTAATTTAAAGCAAACAGTTTCTTGCTGTTGGTGATTGCTTGGTCTAACTTTCTCTTATCCCTCAAAAGCAAACGTAGTAATAAAAGCCCAAAGTTTGTGTTTCACTTTACTTGGTTTCAGCTGAAGTTATACCAGAAGTTTTAACAAGCAAACAAACAAAACTCAATAAACAGTCTACACAAGTGAGTTGTGTTTCAACACATGCTTCTGAGCCAGCAATCAGAGATTTAAAATATTTGGAAACAAAGTCAGACATTGACCAATGCAGTCCATAAAGTTAATTGGCCATATTAAACTCTTTAAAGATTAGGAGTACTTTTGCACTGAGGGGTAACCCCTCTGCCCCCCAGCAAAACAGGTATTTTACAAGTCTGTAACGCCTCAGTACTTCACCTCTCATGATAGCCCACGATCTGGAAAGAAGCACGCTCATTTACAGTTGGTTTCATGGTTTCATTAATATTGCCATGTATTGCAGAGATGGGAGCATTAGTGTATGTTTATATATGTATGCTTATATATATGTGTATATGTATGTACATATACCATCACTGATTTTTCTTGTCCTGCACTGCTGTTGCAACAGGGATGTATCCTGACCACTTCAGTCAAGGAAAACTTTAACCAGAGAAGAACTGTTTGCCTTCAACAAGCTTGAAGAGCATAATTGTTCTTTGTCCTTTCAAATGCATATTATACGGGAAGTTTTGTACCAACTGAGGCTATAACTTCCAGTGTGGCTGGACTGTCCAGATGACATTTTAAACCCCAAGGCCCTCAGGACAGGCAGGACTTCCAAAAAGGTAAAGCTTTCTCTTAAAAAGTTTTGAATAGCTCTGCTTCCTCATGTGGATTTTTGAAGTCCCTGCTGCTTATCCAAGATTATTTAAATCCAAAATCATGTGAAAAACCTTCTACTCTCAAAGTGCTGATGTGTTTGTAGATTTTGAAAGCAGCAATAAATGTAAACTTCTTTCTATGGTAAACATTTACAGTGAATCAGAGATCTGCAGTGGGTGCAAGCTGAGCTCAGCAGATGTATGAGAATTTAAATGCTCTGTGAACCTGACTGTTTCTCCAGTGTGTAGTCTTATCTGCAGTGAAGTAAATGAGATTTTTACTAATGAAAGGCGTCACAACAGTCCTGGAGCCCCCAACATCCATAATGCAGTGCTCAACCCATGTGTATTCTCTGTTCAACCACTGCCTGTTTTAAGAATTAAAATCCTGAACTGTCCTATCAAAGCCCTTTTTGATATATTACTGAAAAGACTTCTACCTCTCTTGAGCTGCATGGCAGGGAGTGAAGTTACGGAGATCTGATAATAAATATTAAAATGTTTTAAATATACAATTATTGAATGAAGACATTACAAATTTGGTTGTGTCTTATGTTACTATCTGAATGTTAAATAAATATTCTTGGATTGATAAATCTTGATGATGATAAATTTGGACAAATCTTTTGATGTTTCTTATTTCATAATAATGTTATTTCCAGAGTTTCTAATGCTCCCTCATTCTGCCCTATCACAAATAATGGAAAAGAGAAATTATATTAAGGTGTTGCCCATTCTAATACAGACAGTTAAGGCAAGTGCAGAACATGACATTTAACATGGTAATCAATATGATGAATGAAGGTGACCAAACTTTCTGCAATTATAAAGCTGGTTCTGTGTTCTCTCAGTCTCACACCAAATTTTGTTCAAATTGATGAGGCAAAGTTTAAAGTTTAGAGGATTTTCCCATTGAAATTGTGCTCTTGTCTTTTTTATTCTGCAATGATGGCCTGCAAATCTGGAGGGTACTGCAGGAACAGCTTCTACTCATTGACGTTTTCAACCCAAGAAACACAGCGGGAGATGAAAAGGTGGGTGGAGTAGCTCACATTTAAATGAGGCAGACTGCTTCTAACATCAAAAGAAATTCAGTCCAAGAATTGGCCAAAGGGTCAAACAGATTCTTGCCTAAGGCAGAATTTCCTTAATGATTTTGGTCTCTGCAAATGATTGCCACGAATATGGAGACAGGGAGCCTAGGCAAACTCCTACACTTGCCAAGGGTTTTGTGCTGGGGTAGGAATTGTCCTCTTTCATTAAACTTTAGACATTTAACTTCTACACAGTCTGTTTTACCCACATTACATCTACAATGTGTTTCTGTAGCATTTAAATTTTCTAGTACATGTTCTTGGTTTCTTGCACAAGGTTCTGGTGTCTTTCCTCATTGGGTAAATAACTGGGCTGGTTTGCTATTTGTGCTTTTAATAGCTCTTGCTTAATCTTTAGAAATTCACAGGTAGCTAATTATGGCCTTGGTAAGTAAGATTTTGGGCAAGCGTTTTCTTATCATTTGCCTTTACCACTTTATACATATAGTATATGTCTTTGTATTCTTGTGCTTCTTCACAGTTAAATGCGGTCATTATTTTACAAAGTGTATCCATTAGTGTCCTGAAGCATCTCTTCTCAAGAGAAGAGAAGATCATGGGAAGGAGATCTCAGAGAGGATATATCCCACCTGGAATCCCTGTAGGCATTTCCTGAGTCAGCCGTTCCAAAATGGAGACCTTCATCTCCTTGAGGGAAAGGTGTAGCATAGAGCCCAGGTGAATATTTCCCTAACAGCTTAATCTTCAAGAACCAGAAACTCTTGAGAGCTGTGTCAAGTAACACGTGGGTGCCAGGTGTGTCTAACCAGGCCTGTGCCTTGGTCCTGGCAGAGAAGCAGAGCTGGTGGTGACAAGAGTGAGGGGCAGAGAGTAGTCCTGGTCCTGGTGGGAGTGAAGGTGGAAGCACTTGAACTTTTTCTGTTTTCCTGCTTGAGCTTTGGGCAGCAGAAGGCTCTGAAATGTTGGTGTGTGTCACATCAGGAGGACAGAAAATACCCGTCCCACCTCTTCCTCTCAGTGGACATGATCTCCACAGCTTGCCGGTATAGATAAACTGTTGGGCAGCAAAACCCACCAGCCCTCCCATTTTGTCCCCATGCTTCTCGGAGCAGCTAGTCCTGCGATGGGTTCAAGGGAGGGAGCTACACCCAGGTGCTGTGACGTTCATCCTTCTGTTCAGCAGCAGGGAAATGGCCTCTGAGCTTTGCTCACAAGGGGTAATACCAATGTGGGACCACATTCTTTGCATGAGTATCTGATTTTCGGAAGAAGGATTCTCTTGTGCTAGGTTTTGCTTTACAGCCCAGCTCATACTCTGGCACTGATTTTGGAAAATAGCTGTAATTAGTAATAAGATTCTTAGGGTTAACTTGTATTTCAGTGATTAAAAAGAGCAGTTATTGTTGCTTTGTACATTAACTTTTCTTAATGCCACTTTGTACGTGCACTTACCAAAGGCAGAAAGAACTAAAAACACCTTGAAAGAGAAAGCCACCAGTGCTATAATATATAGGTTCTCTCATAGGTTCCCCACAAAGGATCATGCCAACTCCTTCACACAGCATGTACAGCCCTATATTAAGCTATTTTAATGGCTCCTAATTCAGTTTTTTGAGCTTTAGATCGTGTTCTTGAAATCCATATTTAAGATAGTCTGTATTAAGTTGTTTGGAGCGTTGAATTAAATATCATCCACAGGGGCCAAAAAATCTGGAAAATGTCATTTATATGAGGCACAAGAGGTGGGATTCATTTGACTGCGTGCAGATCACGCCAGGAGCTATCTACATCTATTCTAATCACATCATTTTCCCTTTATAACCAAAGAAGAGAAATAAGCAGTTTAAGCGTGTGAGTCAGCTGATCTATTTCAGATATCTGGTATATAATGAGATGAATTGCACCTTAAAAGCAACTATTGCTCCCTAGTGATGCTGAAAGGAGCCTTGGTGACCAGTTCAGGTATAGGCATTTGTACTGGTGATATCTAAAGTGAGTTATATCCCATTGAGAAGACTGACAGTAATTATGGCCATGCCTTTCACTAAATGAGTTCAAGCACTACACATTTGACTTTTAGTCCTACAGCTGTTTGCATACTAAATAAGCCAGTAATACCCTATCATCAACAATACTCTTGGTTTTCTTTTTTCTGTCTCCACAGTAGGTTGCTGGCAATTCTGACTAGGCCTTTAAAAGCAGAAGAAATTGAGGCATTTAAAAAAAAAGACTAAGAAAAATGAATCTGTATCTTAATAATTCTCAGAGTGAAGGCACAGTTTTTAAGCAAGCTGAAATCCTCTATGTGTGAACAATTCTGACTCACTTCTGTGACTAAGACATTGCCACTGCAAATGTAGTCATTATTATCCTGATAGACTTATACAAAAATATTAATATTTGGTCAAACAGATTTTTTTTCCTTCTTTTTCTTTTTATTTTTTTATTTTTTTTTATTTTTTTTTTATTTCCGGAGCTACCCTCAAAAAGGCTTTTCAAAAATCATTCATAGACGTAAGCCACGTGTCAGAAATCTGTGTAATGGTAAGTTATCAAAATATTATGTACTTTTTGCATAATAGAACACATTCTTAAGTCTTCTGAGACAAAGATTATTTTTGAGACTAAAAAGGCTACTCTGTAGATTG
>VXBW01008306.1:0-29996 GCA_013400375.1 Thinocorus orbignyianus | reverse complement strand
CCCCCCCCCCCCCCCCCCCCCCCCCTTATTCTTTGCATATAGGGATAAAAGAAATGTTATGATTTCATGTAAAATATGATTTTTTTTCTGAAATATGTCTCCAGTTTACAATACAATAGAAGCAGATGGAAAAGAATTGAAAATAACAATGCATCAAGCTTTCTCCTAGAAAATTAGATCAGTGTTTCATATGTAGATTTTATATAGTTTCATTCACTCAAAACTACTTCTTTTACTCAGTCCTTCAGCAACTGAAAAATTGTTTGTGGCACTTATATGTTTAGTGCCCCTCTACTGCACAGACAGAATTAAACCATATTACTTTATCTTCTTCTGGTATTCAAAATGTCATCAATAATCTGAAGTGATTTTAAATGACAGGACAGTCTTTTAACTAAAACAGTATGGGGAGCCATGACCTGTACCTTAATTTTCCCTCTGTCACTGATATGCTAGTAAATTACTGAAAAGTTTCAGTATCTCAGTAGGTAATGCTATTCTCTCCAGCAAGAAGCTGAGAATTAATGTTTGAAATAGAATTTGAGGTCCCTGTGCTCAAGGCAGTGGGGCAGTGAGGAAGAAGAGCCGTGAGGGAAGGAAACCCAGCATCTGGGGCCATCTCCATGCACGTATCCCTGCTCCTGTGTGAGCACAGAGCAAGGAGAAGCTGACCCCACCACAGCCATTTGTGACTGAGCAGGCTGTACCTGTCCTTTAACAGCCAGATCTGAACAAAAATAGGGGTGCAGGTTCCAAAAATGGGATGTGAAGGCATTTGGGACAGTTTATGGAGCAGTTGCAGTACTGTTTCTGTTTTCTTGCTTTTAAACACAGCTAAAATCTCTGCTATTCTGTAAGTGAAAATGCAAACTGGAAACAAAAAGTTTCCTAGTTTTATGGAGGTTTATACTGGGGTGAAAGTAGTTTAAGGAGTACTTCTATGAAACCAATCCTGCAGCCAAGGAAGAGGTGAAACACCATCACCGTTTATAGCACCGAATAGTTCTCAGTTTTGCTGTTACTGATCCAACGACTTGCCATAAGAAACAATATGTATAAAGATCTAAGAGTCTGGCCTCTAATGACTATCCAACAAAGATGTTACAGGTAGACCAAGATAGAGCAGTACATGTAAAGTACTAAACCGGTTATTTTTAATAGAATAGAATAATTACCACTTCCGTGGGAAGCATATCTTTTCAGTACCAATTATTTTCTATTTCACTCCCATGCTTCCTTGCAATCTTTTCTCTCAATTTAAGGCATAACATGGACTGCACATAACAGAAACAATAAAGCTAAACAGGAAATGCCTAAGCAGATCGCTGGCCCAAATATGACTTACTGTAATACTGTGATACACACACAAGAATGTCCTCTGGCATTTTCCATTTGCTTTAAAATGAATAATCCACAGTTTACAAAAATGTCAGCAGTGATAGCAGAGTCCAGCATGCACATCTCCTTGCTCTTTGAATTTCTTTTCACAGATTTTGCACCAAAAAAAAAAATAAAGGGGTACTACTTCGTATCTTGCAACATGATAGCTTTGTTCAACTGTTCGAAATGAACTGTAATATGAATTGCAAAGGAAAAAATCAATCATATGTTTGGTTTTGTACTTTTATTGGTCTGTAAGGAAGACTGCAAACAGTTTAGAGTTACTTCTCTGTTCACCTTCTAACTGGGAAGCTAGTCTGAGAAGGTTAGCTGGAGAATTAAGAAGACATGAGTCAAGATACTGAAAACTGGCAGTTGTGAGGATACAGTGAATACTTAATCTCTCTCTAATGCAGTTTTACACTTTTGGACTATAGAAGGATTCAGAATAAATAGGCAACTTACCTAATGTAAGCCGTTTTTGACCAAAACCAGAAAAAGCAAGACATTTTACATAATTTTTAAACAGAAGAATAACAGCAGAAAGGGAGCAAAACAGAGAGAGGATGAACAGATTTGGTCTTTCCATTGCCTCCTGAAAATACAGAATTATATACGTACATGTATAAAGATGTGTAAACACGTGGTATCTTGTAAATGTATTTTGTGTGCACATAAATCATACCTCGTAGAGAATAACAGATGGACGCACAAGGTTTTTCAAGTTATTTGCAAGGTACTTTTAAATGTGATTTCCACCATGAGGTGGAAAAAACAGTTAAAAACAATACAAATGTTCATATTTCTTAACCTCAATAACAATTTCCACCCCAAATGTGGTCAGCCTACACTCAAAAAGGGACATTTCCTTTAGCTGCCAATTTTGCACATTCTTCAGTGGAATGCAAACAATCCAGTTCCGTTCATTTCCTTTTTAAGTGCTATCGTATTTAATTTATTTTCCGAGCAAAATGCTTCCCAACAGATAGGAGAACTACTAGTTAAAATAAATGTGTGTCTTCAGTGAATGAAAGTACAGCGCTACACTCAGCAGTTGCAAGACAAGAGCCAATATTTCATGCGAGAGGCTGAAAGCAAGCTTGGAAGTGTGGTAAATATAGTTAAGGCCACAAAGCACGAGTCTCTTCTGTTGAAAAAATCTCTTTTCCTCTATGATTTAACTGTACGTCTTTCCCAATCTGGATTCTAAATTATGTTAGTCAAATACTAGTTAATGAGGGAATCTGAAGTGGCTGTTATTTTAGGAACTCCAGATCTGGGTTTTTTTTTCGAAGTGTGTTTCTGAATTCTGAAATAATTATGGAGTTCAATGAAACATGTGCAGCCTAACTCCTACTTCACAGGTAAAACCACACGTCTGTGAGTTCTTACTTTCCTACTGCTCATGACATTGCAAGCATTTAAACTGTCTTGAAACCGTCATTTTTCCTTCCGTGTCTGAGCTAAGGGAGAGAGATAAGCCCAAATTAGTCATAGGATACAGGCTTCCAGGTGTTACAATTGTAATGTCATTTAGTTTTTAAGATCATCTTTATGATATTTCAGAAAGATTGAAATGTCAGCTAAACCATCTTTTTTAATCTTACTTGAAATTAGATCTAAATCTACATACTCTCTCTGCTTTACTGCCACTTCTGCTTAAAATCTCTTTCCCCTTATGCCATACTTTGCCATTATAGCTCTGAAAAAAATTACACAGATTTCTTCAAAATGGGTACAAAAATGACATAGACATCCTGTAAATCTCTCAACTGATAGGAGAAGAATGATAATGAAAGAAAGTCTCCAGAACATCAATTAATGTTAACTAAAGTATACAGTGAAAGATTTTTAAGTTTTACAAAATGCTTCTTTGATTGAAGAACGATTCTTCTTATTTTGTTGTCCATTAACATTAAACTGCGTTAGTTGTCAAAAGACTTTAAATGTCCCACTCTTGCAAGATAAATCTGAATAGTGAATATGTCCATACAAATGAGCTGTTGATCCAGAAGAGATTATAAATCTTGGACATCAAGAACATAATTAAACTCAGCAGTAGATGAAAACATGGAATGGTATAGCTAAATGTATAGGTTATACTTCTTTGAAAAGTCATCACATGGATGAGTATAAAATGAGAGGATGCATTTGCTGGTTATTATGGAGTTACATTGGCTGCTGTATGAACAATGTAGGAATCATAATCTAAAGTATCAGCTGTAACATCATGTGTTGCAGTGCAAAGACACCAGGATAATCAAGAAAACCCAGCAGAGATGAAGAACTGGCCATCCAGAGAACCCCATTGGGCTGTATTGGAACACATGGTGTGCAAATAGTTTTTTTTAGGGTGAGAGTCTATACTTTTACCAATTTTAAGCTGTTTATTTTGGAATCAAAGTGTGCAGTTAAGATGTCTAGTTCAGCTGTTATCAACTGTTTTGGGATGGAAATATAGTGGGATTCTGACCAATGAACACAGAAGAAATAAAGGTTGGATTAAGTTAACAGCATTTGCTTGGAAAAAGTAACATTTTTCCTCTTCTTTTTACAAAAAATGATGAAAGGTATGTGCAGAAATGAGCTTGCTTTTTCTGTTCAAGAAATGACAGCTTTCTCCATGCCTATTAAAGGATATATTGAAATACGGCCATAGCCCCCTTCATCCTAAACTGCATAGCAGAAGCTGATGCACATAGAAGACTACATGTTATTTTGTGCAGTGACAGCATGATTCAAAGTTTCCTGACTACAGTAAAAAAAAATGTCATCAACTTGCACGGATTTGTGGTCAGACCCTATCTCTTTCACTTATGAAGAATTCATTTTTGTTTTTAGAATATAGAGCAGAAACACTGAAAACAGATTCTGTTCTGAAAACACTGTAGCGCCTCAGAAAGCTATGTGCATCTTTGGAAAGTTAAATTAACCACGATAATATGTCACTGAATCAGAAAAACAGAAGAATTTCAATCAAGGTTTATAATGAGCTTCAAGGAGGAATAGTTAGTGTCTGTGCTCATTAAAAAATAGGGATTAAGGCAGTCCAATTAGTGCCCATGCATGAGACTGAAAAGGCCATAGTCCAAAGGTATAGCAGTGGAAATTGTAATAAAAGATGTTTTGTTCTTGTTTAGAGGTTATTTTGTACGTTTGTGAAACAACAGATACTTTATTTCCCCTTCTTTCAGAACTATAGGCTCCCCTGTTTCTTTGAAAACTTGTTTCACTTGGGTCCAGTTGGCTTTTAAAAGAAAATGTAATTAAAATCCCATCTGCAGATAACATCAGAATTAATTGCAGATTACTGCAACTGGATTGGAACTTGGAGTTGTCTCCTCTTTAAGGAATTGTGTTTATGGAAATGCCTCCTGTGTGTAACTGAAAGTAACAGGAGAAGTGAGGTGTTTTACAATGAGATTTTTATGCACCTAGATGGTAGGCAAGATATCTAGGCACTTATCACTCCCTTTTTGAGCTAACGGAGACAGCTGGGTGACTAATTCCATGTAACTTTAAGTAAGGAATTTACAGTAGCTTTGAGAGGTGCCTGGTATTCGCTGAAGGACCCTGACTGACTGTCCTTGACCAGACTCCTAACTTCCAAACAGATTGAATGGGATTTGACAGACTCCTACCCTTTTTTTTTGGTGTGATTCAGAGATTCAGACATCTGCAAGTTGGCTTCTTTATAACTTCAGTGAAGATTTGGTCAATCTAGTCAAAAACCCCGCGAGAATTATTCAAGACATCCTGAAATAAAGGTTTTCATTTTGTCACTCATGTTGTTTTGTACATGGTCCTGAGTAACCAACTCCAGGTGATGCTGCTTGAGCAGGGGGTTGGACCAGATGACCTCCAGAGATCATTGCAAACCTCAACCATTCTGTGATTCTGTGATTTAAAGCCTTGTCACATACAGTCACAAGAATTGTCCAGGAACTTAAAATATAACATAAAATTATCCTGCACTATTATTTCCTGGCCTATCTCTGTTATGATTTATTATCTGCAATGTTGTAATGCCAAGGGATGTCAGATGTAGACAAGAACTGTACTCTATTAGTCATCAATACCTGAGAAAATGATCTAATTCTATGTACCTAATAATACAGCATTTGGATTGTGGGAATAGGGGGCTGGGATCTTTTCCAGATCTTTTCTTACATAGAGGTTCACTTAAGGTCTTTTTTTTCTTTCCTGGTGGTCTTTCCATTTCATCTGAGTTATCGCTTTTTTGAGAAAATCTTTGTTCATATTATGGGCTTATTCTCGTATACTGCAAAACAACCCAGTCTAAATAATGAAAAAACGCGTACAAGGGTACTAAGTCAGTTTGCTGGATCACAGAAGGAGCGCAAAGTACTGTGATGTATTCATCAGTTTGTATAAAACAGGAAGGGAAAGCCAATTTAGGGGCTTTTAGTTTCCTTGTTTGGCTGTTTTTTTCCCAGCCTATGACACTACTTATGCAAGACTGCACAAAATCAGAGAAAAAGATACCAGTTGCAAGTGTAAGACTTCCTTCCAACAGACCAGTGGAGTGAAAATAACCTGACATCCTTTTCCAACAGGCATAATTGTACGTCGCACTGGTTTGGCCACCTGTAGTGGTGAGTTGAGCTGTACTCAACAGACAGAGTTGAGCTGTACTTCTTGGGGAAGAGGTAGGAGCAGGAACTGACTGAAGGCAGTGGTGACCAGGTGACCCATGGAGGGGGCAGAGTGGGTGCCTTGGGTGCTGGCAGCTCCCAGAGTACTAGTAGTCCCCAAGCCAGTGTGACTGTCAGGGGAAACAGCAGACCCTGAAAGGAAAAATTAATGATAATAAACCCACACTTCTACAGACTAGATCCCTTTTTCAAAGATACAGCATTATTTTTTCAGCTGGTTCCAATCTGCTATATATAATTTATTCTTAGACATACTGATATTTAATTTGCTTTCAGTGTAATAAACAGCTTAAGCCATGAAGTCATTAATAGTATCACCCTTCTAGACTGCAGACTGACTATCACAAACTAAAAGACAGCCTTTATTTATCCTATCTGACTCTGAGGTGGCTTCTGCCCTTGTAACATGTTTTCTCTCATTTTTGTTTTCAAGGACACATCATAACAATTTGCCAGAAAAAAAAAAACATGGATGTTTGGGTCAAATGGTTAGCAGTGACATCACTGCTTACTATGGCTGATGCTCAGCTGCCGAAGCCGGCACGGGCCCCTCTGGTTCTGCACAAGCCTTTCATGGTTTTTTGGAATGCTCCGACTGAGCAGTGCAGGCTGCGGTACAAAGTGGACCTGGATCTTGGTGTTTTTGACATTGCATCCAACACCAATGAAACTTTGAGTGGATCCAATGTGACGATCTTCTATCACACTCATTTGGGATACTATCCCTACTACTCAGATAACGGAGATCCTGTCAATGGAGGGGTGCCCCAGAATGAAAGTCTTATCAAACACCTAAATAAAGCAAAGTCTGACATTGACTATTGCATACCAATGAAGAAATTTCAGGGACTTGCAGTCATTGACTGGGAAAACTGGAGGCCCCAGTGGGATAGGAACTGGGGCAATAAAAGCATTTATAGAAATAAATCTCTTGAGATGGTTAGGAGACGGCATCCTCAGTGGTCAGAGGACAAAATCAGGAAAGTGGCTAAAGAGGAATTTGAAAATGCTGGCAAGAGCTTTATGAACAACACTATCCTTCTGGCTGAGCATATGAGGCCAAATGGTTTGTGGGGTTACTATCTTTACCCAGACTGCTACAACTATGATTACAAAGAACACCCCCTGACATACACGGGGAAATGCCCAGACATTGAGTCTTTCCGCAATGACCTCCTGCTTTGGCTGTGGAAGGAAAGCACTGCTCTCTACCCTTCCATATACCTGGATTATATACTGAAGTCAAGTCCAAATGCACTAAAATTTGTTCACTATCGGGTTAAAGAGGCAATACGTATTGCT
The DNA here is from genome assembly GCA_013400375.1 of Thinocorus orbignyianus. Taxonomy (NCBI): domain Eukaryota; kingdom Metazoa; phylum Chordata; class Aves; order Ciconiiformes; family Thinocoridae; genus Thinocorus; species Thinocorus orbignyianus. The sequence goes on along the minus strand of VXBW01008306.1, from coordinate 22,638 downwards.
TCAATTGCTAGAAAAGACTATATTTTGCCTGTGTTTGTTTACTCCAGACCATTTTATGCCTATACTTTTCATGTTTTAACAGAGGTAAGCAGACCTTCTTTAGAAATCTAGAGATTAGAATTAGCCTGTTGGAAAAGATACTTTCTAATTTTATTTTTTTTTTATAAAGCGCCTATGCATTTATTTTTCATATTTGAGGCACTCCTTTTAAAAGGAGGTACTGTAGTCACAGTAGAAAGCTCTACACCTTTCAAGAGTTAATACTGCAGTGCTTTGGTCTACTTCTGTAAAATAACATTGTATATTTTTAATGAGGGTAATTTAGAAAGAAAGTACAAAAAAATCATTTCCTTGAGGAAGTAATTCATTCCAGTATTTTAATTCTTCAGGACAGCTTGTGAAATGAACATGACGAATTTTCGTGAAGTTTAAAACTAATTAGTGTAATGGAAAGATAAACTTTCATGAGAAAGGAGCCTTAGGGCCTTTTTTGTTTAGTTTTGGTTTTGTTTCTGTTTTGCTTCTCTATCTGAATGTAAATTCATTCAGTGTAGAAATACACCAGTCAAGTAAACTAGCCTGGCCTGGAGTTCCGAACTCCTGCATGATGAGGATTGGCCACCTCATGTTTCAGAGATATACCACCTTCAAGTATTTTCATGATAACACTGTGAAGTCCTTTTGATAAAGGAATCAAGTTTTTGAGTCACACAATGTTCCTTCAACCAATGATGAAGTGCAATAAATATATAGTGGCCACAACATTGACAGTAAAAGCATATGAGTGCAAATCCTGGACTTGCTGGATATGTAATGACAATTGTGGCCCTGACTCCATTTATGCACATGGCAGAGAGGCACAGATACTTATTAATTTCTCCTATAGTTGTCCCAAGTGCTGAAAGTTTTGAAAGTTTTGCTTTGGTCTCTATCAACTCCATGAGAGAAGAGGAAATCTGAGTCAGGAAGCTCATGGAAACAACCCCTCGATGGCTAAAGAGATTTGGGGATGCTCCCTCCCTTTGGTTTATGGAAGGCTGCCTGAGAGCTTGCTTCTGCTGCTGCCAGAGACAAGTTCCTGACTCAAACCAGAACAGCAAAAAGGAGAGAAGGGGCAAGGGAAAAGGCAATGCTCAGTCCAACAAAGCACAGGCTGCACATGGCTTCAGTCTGGAGCTGGAGCTGGGGAGGTGCGGTGGAGACCTGACAGCCTGGGAAGCTATTCAGACTGCCCCCAGGGAGCAAATGGTAGGCAGAAGCAATCATGGATTTGGCCTGCCTCATTCTCAGCAACCAGGAATTATTTGGAATTCTTTTCTGTGTGATGTGGAAACCACAGGTCCCAGCTGACTCTGAAATCACGGGCAAATAGGCAAGGCTGGGTCCCACTGAAGGCAAGGAGGCACTGGGGTCAGCACAGGCAGGGTTTCACCCAGAACTCCTTCACAGAAGAACTTGGGCTGTGAAATAAATGAGCATTCCTCAAATGCAGGCTGTAATAATACATTTTTATAATATAAATTAGTCCCTCAATTGATATAAAAATACCACAAATGTTACTGAAAGCTATGAAAACTAACCTGATGTTACCAGTTATGCACATGTTCCAAATCTGTGGTGGTATAGAGTTACCATTTTACTTCAAGCTATTTTCTGAACAGTACAGTGGTAGGTTGGAGTGACGTTCTTCTAAAGTTATACTCTCTAGCTCACTAGCCTATTTTTCAATTGCGTGTAGCCATTTGTATTTTGGATACTTTAAAGATCACTTTACAGCTCTGCAGCCAGGGACAATCCCTACATAGCCAGAGAAACATCTTTGGGTTATGCTATGCCCCACTACATATTTTCTAATAAGAACAGTCCCCAGCTCTGCAGGCAGCCATGGGGACAGGGCTTGACGTGTCTCCAGACTATACACATCATCAGTATGAACAGCTTGGGATTGCCAGGAACTTGCATGGTTGCAGTTAAGAAAACTTCAAATAAGAGTGATCAGGAAAAGAATGTTCTTGTTTTCCTTCATATCCCTGAAGCCACCAAGATGTTTTAAATATGGGTTTGTGTGTTCAGAATTTAGACCATACTGGAACTTCTCGTTTGACCTGTGACCTGCCCCTGAGTGATGCTCACAAACCTACAAACAAGACATGAAACCATGAAACATGCTTATAGCAATGATGTGCAAGAATGTGACAAGGAAAGAAGCTAGTATAGAACAATGACATCCAGGCTAAATGGAATAGAAAAATTGGGGTAGCATGCTAATAGATACTTCAGCTCTGACAAGGACTAGGTCAGGAGAACCGCTGTCCTGCTCCATCAAGCTGTGAAAGAGCTGTGACATTCTGGTCCAGCAGAACTAATTGCTGACACATTCTAGCCTTGTTTGTAAGCCCTTCAGTACACAGTATGAGTAATACAGTAAATATCACACTGGAAGAAAATAGAAAGAATGATTGTGAGTCAGAGTCACTGAGGGACAGACACGGGCCTAACAGACCTTCAGAAAGACAAAAGACCCATAGAATCATAGAATGGTTAGAGTTGGAAGAGACCTTAAAGATCATCAAGTTCCAACCCCCCTGATATGGACAGGGACAGCTCCCACTAGAGCAGGTTGCTCAAAGCCCCATCCAGCCTGGCCTTGAACACTTCCAGGGATGGGGTATCCCCAACTTCTCGGGGCAACCTGTTCCAGTGCCTCAAATGATTGCTGCAGCTGTGTGTGCTGTACCTTTCACCTTGACTATACCTGGAAATTAGGTGAGTTATGCACAAGGTAGCTGAGAAGTTCATTCTGCTTTTTTTCTTGGAAACGATTTATAAATTCTGAGTTGGGATCCTGATCATTATGAAAGGTTTCTGTGTTTGTTAGAAATGAGTATCAGCAGTTTACCATCTGTAGGGTGTTTAGAAACTATCTGCCTTGACAATTCACTGCTAAGAGTGTGGGAGAGGGAAGTTGCACAGTAGCATCTGTGTTTCCTGACTAGATGACTGAGGTCATTAATAAAGCAGGATGACAACTGACATATCATGAATAATGGATAACAATTCTCTCGTTCACCTACAGATAGTCTTCTCTGATGACCAGGTATGCATATGTACAGAGACCGTTCCCAGCAACCACACTAAGCTTGCACTACCATTCCTGAATACAGAAAAAGCATGTCTGTAACCAAGTTTCTTCCAAATGTAAAGGAAAGATTACAGACGTACTTATTTTTCTTTCCTCATCATGTAACTAGAACTGATTGTCCTGCTTCCTCTCAAACCCCAAAACTGAAATGGCTTAACTCACCTCCTATTTTTTTAGTGCCTAATGCTGTGATTTGGCTGATCAAAATATGGAGCAGCATTGGTAGGAACTAGAGTCTTCCCCTCTCTGTCAGATCAGCTGTCTGCTCAAATGGTCCAGCATAATCTGGAGGATCTTTGGTTGTTGCATACTGCCCCCAAAAGCCTGAACAAGAATGAGCATCAGAAGGGAAGTGGCTTTGTTGTCTTATTTGTCTCTTGGGAAATACCAGATGCATAAAAGACAGTTGACCCACAAAGCTGCCTTTTCAGAACAGTACTCTCATATGGATGGTTAAGGGTCTGATACAGGGAGTGAAATAGGATTCCCCACCTAGACAAATGCCAAGATGTTAATGTTTAAAATTATATCTGCATCTTTTCTTCCATATGCAGTACTTCTTAAGCTCACACAGCAGAGCCGTGCCAGTGAGACCCCACTAATGCCAAGCTGTGTCGTGCGAGGAGCGGCAATGCGTTCAGACCTGAAACTAGGACTGCTGTGTCTGGGGCTGATGATGGAGCTTGTGTTCCTCACTTAGGGCTTCATGGAAGCACCTCTCTACCTCTGCTTCTGATTTGTACTCACCTTTTCACAAAATATGCAAATGGCAGTGAATCTTTTATTTTTCAACACCTTCTGTGGTACTAGAAGGTGGTCGTGGTGCCTCCCTCTCTTGGCTCACTTGTCTTCCCAGCCTGCTCAGGACAAATTCAGCACCTTGTGATTAACACCAGGAAGGAGCTGGGGAATCACAAGACCAAAAAGAACAAGTGTATGAGAGAGAACAAATAAAACAGAGGGTGCAACCTCCATAGATTATTCAAGGGAGAGCCCTTCTGTGCTAATGGCTTTTGAGGTACTGAACATGAGCCAGTAAGTCAGTAAAAGATCTAACTATGCCTAGAAATGACCTTAATTCTTTCCTTGCGGGCATGTTACCTAATTATTGAGATGAATTCATCATAAGCTGTATTCAGGTTCCCCATTCTTTCTCTCGCTCTCCTTTGAACCTTCATTGAATGGGTGCAAGTGAAATGGCATCAGAAAGAGGCAGCCCTCTAACCATTGTCTGTAACCTCACAGTGAAGGTAACCCCTGCTGGAATGTCAGCTGGAGATGATGTATCTTTTAAGTATGGAAGAAGAGAGAAAAATTCAGCCCATGACTTCTTAATTGTCTTTCTTCCTAGGGAGGACACTCAGCCCTCAAACTTTTTATAAAGAATGCAAATAGAGGAAATGTAAGGTGGAAGGAGAGTGCTGAAATTAAGTCACATACATTTAATTTATTATATTTTTTTGCAGTGAGCTATTTTACTCAGCAACCAACACCTGTGCAAATGCTGTAAGAGTCCTTTAAGACCCCTAGGGGTATACACCTTCTGATCAAATGTCAGATTTTGGCCTTAGCCTGAGAAAAGTGCTGATTTTCTCAGCACTGATAAGGTGGTGATTCTAGGTGTGCGAGAAAGTGGAAGCATAGGTGCCTCAGGAACTTCAATTGGGAAATTATCAGTGCCATTGGACTTCATATACCCAGAGGACCAGATGAACTTTAAGGGTCATGATCTTGGTTTTGATTATTTTATATCCATATGCATTAGACATGAAGTGCTGAAATTCCTTTGTGGATCTGAATCAAAATGATTTCTAAAAGTTACAAAAGAAAGATGTAGAATACAAGGGAAGAAAGACTTGATTTTCTGACTCCTGGTCTAGCACCTTAACTCCTGAAGCATATTACTTAATGAAATCTTTATTTCAGGGAAATTTTAAGGAATTTGCTGTTTCTTTGTCAAATCAAGAAATATTGTTATGTCATTGCAAACACTGATCAGGACTTACATTCTAATAAATTGATGTAGGCAGAAATAGTTTTAAATGTAATTGATCATGTCTTGAAATTTGGGTTGGAAGAAGATCTTTCCTTCATATTTTCTAATATTTAATTGCATTTATCTCGACACAATATTTATGGTCTCAGGCTTTAAGACACTTGCAAGGTACATTGCTATGCTGTTGGCAAGGCATCAGTGTCTCCTGTTCCACACACAGTCTGTACTCTGGTAGAGCTATGTTACTGCTGTCACCATAATTCAACCACTTATTGGTGCAGCTCTAAAAGTAGACATGGTTTTAAGTCAGTACTCAAATGTGGGGTTTTTCCCCCATTTTGCATTATGTAGGACTGGGAGAGGTTCGTTTTTTAAAGATATGTTTCCTGGAATAATGCCATTCATGCTGGTAGGAATAGCAGCTCCGTGACTGTATTGGCATGGCTAAAGCAACACTAGTTAGACACCTGCCTGAGGCCTATCAACTGCAATTAGACACTGTAAGGGTGATCCAGTGATGTGTGATTATATTTATCATTACTTGCCAAAAATGGTGCCTGGGTAGGTATGCTAATCATTCAAAGACTGATAGATAAAATGGCTCATTCAATTCTTGCTCCTCCAGTTTGGTGGGAGGACCCCTCGTGAATAAACTATAATGATTTCATTATTTAGTAGTCACACTCATGAATGCAACTTATACAAACTTTTGGAGACACACAGAAGACTTTTTCTAACTAAATAGTGATTTTCTTGTGAAGAATATACAACCCGACTGATGTTTCCCCTGGAAAAGAAAAAAAAAAAAAAGGAAAAAAAAAGTGACACCTATATCCTAGTCCTTTTTTATTTTTATATCTCTGATTTTCTGATGTCTGGCTTTGACCTTTTTCAGATGGATCTGGTAAATACCATTGGTGAAAGTGCAGCTTTGGGAGCAGCTGGAGTTGTTCTCTGGGGCAGTATGCAATATGCCAGCTCAAAGGTAGGTCATATCAGTTTATTAGTATTAAGAAATCACTTCAAAACCTTTTCTCTGCCGCCACGCCCTTCATAGCACCTATCTGTCTTTGTTGATGTCACCAGCCAGCGACTGAGGACAATGACTCAATACTACTTTCAGGTCTCACTAGTCTATATTTTCATTAGGCTGAGAAGTCCCATTGCATCAGAGCACATTGCTTTGGGCAGGTCATTTGTAGCACTGTGGAATGATAAGTCTGGGTTAGAAAAAGACACATTTTGAAGGAGTAACATCAATATAAGCACATCTTGGTTTTCAGTAGCTATGCTGGTTTGTACAGACCCACAGAGAAGGAATGGCATCTGGAGGAGGGGTATTTTGTCTGGTCAGTAGTGTTGAAATGTCCTACCAGGTTCTTCAGGCTTTCACAAATAATAGTTCTTGAAGTGGTGGAGGAGGCAGGAGGCTGCACTGGGGTGTCACAGGAGGCAGGGCAAGCTGTCTCCCACTCCTGATCCTGGTGCCCGCTCTGCTTTTCATACTGCCTGTTCTGCTCCTCCTGAAGTCTCTGGCAAAGCATCACTGACTTGGGCAGAGGAAGAGGGAGATCTGAACTGGAACTTTCTACCAGAAACTGCAGCAACCTCTGTGCTGGTTTCTGAAAGTGACTCAGCTCCTTGTGAGTTGAAGGAGTTGGAGAGATCAGGACCGAAACAGTGACTCCATATGTGCCTTAAAACCTATTTGTCCCATGCACTGCTCCTTTTCAGCAGTTACCAGAAATCTTGGTTTAAGGAACTAGTTAGTCCCAGAATAGCATATAAACTTCTTTTTCTGTTTACTAGGATTCATCCCTGGTCTAATACTGTATGTTGCTAGCAAGCACCCAAATAGACAATATAGTAAAGGTTAATATTTTACTAAACTTACCCATGGAAGTAACCTCACTGAAATGAACAGATGACTCCAGTACGTAAATCCAACAAGATTTATCTCAACAGGTTATTTTAGGCAAGAACAGTTTTGTACTAGAATCTTCTTAGATATAAGAAATTTAGAGGTAATGCAAGCTACTGACAAATGTGTCATGGTCTTTTATTACCTACAGGAGAGCTGTTCAACTGTGAAACGGTACATTGATGGACCCTTAGGACATTACGTCATTAACGTGACCTCAGCAGCCAAACTCTGTAGCAAAGTCCTGTGTAAGAAAAATGGAAGATGTATTCGCAAAAACAGTGACTCTTTTGATTACCTCCATTTGTCACCTACTAATTTTAAGATCCGAACCCATCACTCCAAGAGGGGCCTCAGGTTCCAGGTGACTGGTGAACCCAGCTTGGAGAGTATCGAAGCCATGAGGCAGAGGTTCATGTGTCAGTGTTACCAGGGTTGGACAGGAATATTTTGTGAATTGCCTGACCAAAGGCTAATGGAGCGCTGGATTCACATTGTCTTCAGTAGATCAAGAAAAGAGAAGTTTTATGTTTTCCTCTTAGGAGCCGTGCAGCTGCTTCTGCTTTGTGCTGCACACTAACATCTTCTCAGACAATGCAAGGAAATGAGAAATGATGACACTAAGACTTCTGCTCCTTAGCAAGTTTTTATTAGGAAGGGAAAACACATTGTTGATTAAATAGTTTCATTCTGTTTTCTTCATTTCCCTCTCCTGGAATTGCTTCAGACATTAAACATCTTGAAAGCACCCCCCCTTTTTTCACCAGCTCCTTTACTCTTAACGCATGTTTTACTCATACATTCAATAGATAAACCTTCTTCTGCAACAGTGGAAGATTAACTTGGCTAAACAAATTGAATAAACCTATACTAGGGTTCACCTGTGTAGCAGCTTAACAAGGGACACTGAGCTTCTCTGTTTCATGGCTGGATGATTTAACTTGTGGTGATGCAGAGAGCTTTTGCTGCAATTGAGAGATGGGACACAGCTTGATGCAAGCAAAATGTCGGTTTATAACCCAATACCCATTCATGGCTTTCCCAGCGCAACAGTGGTTGCAGTCCAGTCCTATCCCGATGTTTTTAAGGCTCCCTTGGTGTCTGCATCGTTGTCGATCCCTGTGGAGTCAGGTATCAGAAGGATGCGTGTTTTAAGCAGATTGGTCCTTTCGTTCGTCCGAAGTTCCCGTGGTGGATACTGGCTGGTCACCATGGCGCATCTCCTTAGCTAGTGACAAGCTACTAGCTGCCTTCACTGTTTGTCCTTCTCTAAAGATCCTGTTTCTAAACTATGCACTGTTTGTTCCTCCTTGGTATTTCTCCATTGTCTCTCCATATCTTTCTGCAGAGTTTGCACTTCTTATCTTACCACAGCTTATGGCCTACTGATTCAGGCACATTCTGCTCTACTAGTTGATCGATAGAAGGGGTCCTGCTATTACTCAGGCCAGTACCCACAAGTTTTCATGTGAACCAGGGATCACAAAATGTTCACTGCAGCTCTTGCTGAAGTCAAATGGCATTTTCTGTGAGCAGCAGCACTGCACCCAGACCCACATCCGCCCCACAACTCACTGATACCACTGCTTCTGCTTAGACAATGTGGAGAGCATGGAGTTAGACACCAGTGCATGCTTTAAAAGAATGCACATTTCAGTATTTCAAGGCCTACTTTCCTTCATGTTACTTCTAGAGGCATCATTTACAGTGATAGTTTTGTGCCATCAGATTCAAAGGTACTGTTTGATTGAAAATCTCTGCAATTGTCTCTTAATGGGTCAAATGTTCAAGGCTTGCTGGAGCCTGATGCTCAGCAGGACCCCAGAAGATGCGGTGCCACGCAGGGCCAGCTGCATGGAGGCCAAAGGCTCCTCTGTTCCCTTCCCTTCTTTTGTGGGTCCTTTGTGTTCATGGGGGGAACTCAGCACCCTTCTAGTGGAGGGTTTGCTGACATCCTGGTGTCTTTATTTTCTCTTTCCTGTGGAGAAATGTAAAATACAGTAAAAACTTTGGTAACAATCATGTTTTATCTTTTGTTAGAATTAAATTAATATCATTCTTCAAAACTGATTATTTTAATCCAGGTCTGCAAACTGAAACCAAATAAAAATGAATAGGCTTTCTTGCAAAGCCCAGATACCTAGAAGATAGATTTCCCCCCCTACTTCATTGATCCTTTTAAACAGTATCATACAGTTACAGTCTTGACAAAAGGTTTCTTTATAAGTGCTCTTCTGTCTTTGATGGCACTTCGGATCAAATCATACTCCAGAGGTTACTGTAGTACACGTAATAAATAGCAAGTAGAGAAAGCTTTGCAAAGTGCATTTTTCATTGCAGCCTATTTAATATTGTTGTAGGTCTTGCATGATCATTCTGATACACGTAATTTTACAATTTTTTTTCTTTTCTGGTCTAGCTGTGTGGTTCAGTCTTTGGAGAAACAGGATCCAATTTTGATCTGTGTTAGAATTATTTGGAAGACCAGAGAACTGTACTCTAACTTTTATTGTGATGTCCTTAGCTAGAACCAGTTCTTAAAGCACAGCTGATCCTGGGAAGTAGGCGCTAGTTTCTGGAGATAGTAGGAACAAGGATTTGCTGTGTTTCATCTGAATGACCTCTGCTTCAGGATTATAATGGACTCAGAACCTGTATCTTCACTCTTCCCAAACGCTGAGCTGTAGGGTCTTCTAATCCTCTGCTTTTCATCAGAGGATAAACAATGCCAAGAGAAGCATGACTAACAGGTTTCCCGTTTTCCTCTAATTCAGCATTCCAAAACTTTGCAATCTGGGGAAATGTATTTGTTTCCTTTTTCTCTCTCACCATTGCTGGCTGTTGCACTTCCTTATATAATTTTGTATATTCTGCGCAACACATAAATGTATTGAAAGACTAGGGCTCATTTTGTTTGACACTACAGCCTGATAGGTACATATGTGGGACTGTGGTCCCAGTTTGACCAGTTTAGATGCCACCGGCATCTTCTTCCCACTCCCAACATTTCTTCTCACTCTTATTCCTATATTGTGGTGTTTTGTCCCCTGCTTGTGCTGGCATGCCTGTTCAGGTCACCTCACACTGATCTGGATTGTGAAACCACCCCTGTTAAAAGTTCCCTCATTAAAAAAACAAAAGGTGCCTCCCCTTGATGCTTTTTTCTAAAGTCAGATTAAGTCCTCTGTCTGACTCACATTGTGCTGCTCACACAGCTGAGTCAGGGCTAAGGAAGTGGGCAAAACCCACAGGGAAGAACAGGCAAAACCCATATGGAAGTACTTGCAAAGCCTGTAAGTTGAGTATTGCCACTCAAGACAATGCATCGTGAGTAAGCAGCTTTGGCATGTAGTTGGCAGAATTGGTCATGGCTCACCCAACCTGCCCTTGGCAGGAGAGAGGCAGTGATGGGCAGCCTCTGCCCTCCTCCATGGAGGGACAGTGGGTGACGCATTTGTCCAAGGATAGGAGGTATTGCCATGCCAGGGCACCTGCTGGGTTCCCTCAAATCTGAGTGCTTCTTGTGCTGACCAGCCCAGACCTTGGTGCCTCACATGATGCCAAAGGCAGGGCAGATAAAGCTCACCTGGAGTGGTCCAGCTCAGGAACATGGGTATTTAACATGTTTTCTGAAGTCTTTTGCCACTGAGTCTTTAAGGTGAAAAAAGACGAGAAAGGCTCCCTGGCTGAACGTAATCATACTGGTGTTCCTGCATTTCATCAGCTTTTTTCCAGATGCCATGTTCTCTGCTAGGGTCAGTGGCTCTGTAAAAATGGAAATGATATCGTTAAAAAAACCCCAACTGTATTAACTGCGCTCTCAGACAAAGTCAACTGAATGAAATCTCAGATTACTTTGGATTTGTAACACTGTGTACAAATACCCCTATGGGCATTTCTTCTGTTAAGAATCCTTGCCGAGATAAAACAATGTTGCTTAAATTAAAAATTACCTCAGCTTTGGACTGAAGCATTCATTGTAGATAGTGAATTAAAATTGCACATTTTGCATAGTAAGGAGGCACATAAAAGTTTTTTCCAATGAGACTTTGATACACTTAAGACGCTGTGGCAGTCACAACTCCTTTTTTGTTTACGTTTCAGGAAAAGTAATTTCCTGTCAATCTGGCCAGGCTAGGAGAGTGGGAGTATTTGCAAACACAGGTTACTCTAAAAATAAGTTGGAAACGATAGCTCTGTACACTTCGAAGAACGATAATGGCTGGGAACAGCACAGTTTCTCAGGGACAAAAGTCCAATCCTTCAAAAAAAGCAAGGAAAACAGATGATGTCATGTTCTGCTTAATGAGATTAAAGCCTCTAAATTGTTCTTATTCAGCAATGTCACCATGTGCTTTCCACATACCATAGCACACAGCCACAAGGAGCAGTTAGAGGTCACACTAGAAAGGAGGGGAGAGCTCTTTGGGCAGCTTCCCAGAGTAAGCATGCGTTTGAAATTTAACTTTGCCGCTTTTAATAGTTACAATGCACCAGCTCATCCCTTGTTTAATGTCACCAGAGTAGTTCCAAGGTAGTATTTTTTCCAATTCCATGAATACCTTGTTGAAGCAGCAATAAGAAAACAAGGGGATGTGTGTGTTAATATACATACTTATCTACATGTACATGTGCATACGAATGAGCATATGCCTGTGTATATTGTAATACACATATCTGTGCGTCTGGTGCAGAAGCAGCAGAAGACTTTCGAGGGGCACGAAGCTTTGTTTTCCTCCTGGTGGGAAGAAGCTTGGAGGCAGCTGTGTAACTGTATAGCTTGGCATGTACAGCCGCTGCTGCCGCGCGGATTATGTCTATTATGTAACCGAGTTTAGATGGGAAGCCAACAGCATCTAGCAAGCTAAAAATAAGCAGACTTCTGTAATTTCAAAGGACAATATTTTAAACTTCGCTCATGCGGCTGCTCCTATTTCAACAATGAATGTGACTTCTTCAAACATTTTATTTATTTTTGTAATGAGATGATATTTTAACACGCTGGCAGCTTGTTTTCTCAGAGAGAGTCAGAGCTCCTTTCTCATCTTTCCATGACAGCAAGAACTCTCCTGGCTTTTATTTAAGGTGCTCTCCAGTATCTGTGAGAAGCAAAGCAGCCCAGAGTATCAGTCCTGTTTTTTCTCCTCAGACAGCCAAGTAGTCTGACATTTGTGGGCAGCTTTTGGAAAAAATGGTGTTTGTTTCCATGCTAGTAACAACCTTCTCAGCCAATTAGACTGCAGATTATTAAAAGCATTTTTTATGTTGCTCTTTCAGATGCTGGGTTTCCAGAGCCAAACAAAAAGCATTTAGATTTCACTTTCTTGAAGTTGCTCCTTACCTTGGCTTTGCGTCCACTCACCCTGTATGTCCCATTGGAAGAAGGGAGGTATCCTGTGGAAATCCTATGGGGCTGATGCTTCACTGCTCACCTGCAATAGGGGCAGTGGGTCATGTACACAAAGGGCAGCAGGATTTTCTTCAGCTGACATACACTTTCCCCTTATGTTGTTACCCCTTCCCCCATGTATGGCTGCTTCTGCCTCTTCCCACAGAAGAGCTTCCATATGAGCATTTTAAAGCCCAGGGATTCTGGCTCTCCATTTCTGCACAGGGTTCCCAATAGGGCTCACGCCAGGTTTTCCTTCCCCTTCACTGGGTTGCCTTGGTTCCACGGACTTGAGGAGAACCAAGAAGTCCTCTGCAAGAGACAGCACAAGCCCTGGTGGCAATGCTGATCTTCCTCCTGCCCCTCCTCACCCTCCGTGTGCTAGAGTGGGACTTGGGGATGAGGGAGTGCTGTTCCCAGGGAAGATGCAAGCTGGCCTTGCAGAAGACAGCAGGGAGGCAAGGTCAGTTCGTGCAACTCTAGATCAGTGCTCTATCAAAGGTGCTTCTTCAAGCTTGGTGAAACTGAATCACACACAAAAATCCTGCAAAGTCCTTGAATACCTGCAATGGTAAACTATACTGATGACATGGGGTTAATTAACAGAAGCATGAACTGAAACCCTTCAGAAACTTTTGACTGTTCCATGGACAAGTACTGTTTTCTGAAGTCTCAGCACCAAACTTTATTTTGTGGAATTTGGACAAATAACATTTTTGCTAAACTTAAAATTAGACAGGAAGAAGACAAGCTCTCCCTAGGCCTCTGTAGGAATTCAGGTACTGATCCACCTTGATTTAAAATGAGTAGTGAAGTGTAAACACTGTTGTTGCACTCATATCTCAGCAGCCATACTGATTATTTTTGGATTAAAACCCAGTAACAAACAGACCTGGTTGCAGTGAAGATTCTAATTTGAGTGGTAGAGTTGCCTCACTTTTGACAGAAACCACTTGATTGGTGACTTTTACAGAATGCAGTCTCCTATTTTAACTCAGTTGTGATTTCTCCACTCTTACATTGGCACAACCTCATGAGATGTAAGATGGTATATCTTTATTGATTTCCAGTAGCTGAAAAGCAGGCATGAAATATTCATGTTTGCTTTGTTCACCCTTGGATTTTTCCTTTTAGGCTGGCATTAGTCCATTAGTTCCCAGCACCCACCAGCTGCTGCAAGGACAGTCAGCAGCAGTTCCTCAAAACATCTCCCCTGTGTTCCTGGGGAAGCAGGACGTCACATGGTGGCTGAAGAGAGCTAGATGGGGAGGCTGCGGTGGGAGGCACGGCCACTGAGTGAGACTCATTAGGTTTGTTCAAAGTCTCCATCCATATATGAGGCTTACTGAGGTTTACATGACTCCTGGCTTAAAATAATTGCAATAATCCCTTGGATTGACAACACGGAATTGTTGTATTTCCTCCAACAATAACATTTAGTTCTAATGTAATACTCAGCTGGTGGTGGGGGGAAATCAAATGTTTTTTTTTTGTTGTTGTTGTGCTACAGCTATTCTGTAGGAGTAGGAAGAAAGGAATGCCACCCGAATCTGCCGGTGCTGGGTGCAGGCTGTAACCGCCTCAGTGTGCGTGTGGGTGTTTGTTCTGTACGCTGCGAGGGCACGATCTCAGCCCAGTGCAAACACAAAGCAACTCTGCTGGACTCCCAGGAAAGTTAGTGGGAGGAGGCAGCTCTTTCCTATTGTGCAAGGTTAACCTTTTGTTTTATTTCTGAGGAGGATATGCTCAGAACACCAACCATCATTTATTTAGTTTTCATTTAGGACTTACCATACAACTGAATTGGGAAAGTAGACAGAGAGGAAAGCTTCTTCTTTGAAGAAGAAGAGTAATTCTACGCTAATCTCTTGGCATTTGATCTTTTCCCTCAATAACCTCAGAAATACAGGAAAAAACAGATGGTAACAACATGCTATGAAACTCGTATCTGGCTCATGCTGTGTGGATGCACCATGTACTCAGGAGCTCCCTGAAGAGGGAGAGCCCAAGCACATCTGATGCCTTAAAATTGCTCCCACATTTTTCTCATGCAGCCTGAAGTCAGGTAGATGGCTACAGTGTCTTGTGGTCCTCTCAGCACATCTCCCAAACGTGGGTCTTTGCAGTGTGGGTATTTTGAACTGTAGATAAACAAGCATTGTGGCAGAACACCTGGACATCCTGGGAGTTAGTGTAAGTCAACCCCTGAATGGACTCTTCACATCTTGAGGCTAATGTACTCTCAAAGAATGTGAATCTCCTTGCTTTGCACATAGTATAATCCATGTAATTTTTGAATATGTTATCACATGAACACAATGTCATAACAATGAAGGCTACTCAGACTATTTGACGATCCAGGCCACACTGATTCTATAGTATAAACATCCATAATATAGTTTCTAGCACAAAGGCTGCCCTCTTTGGAAAAGGAGGGGTACTGGAAAAGCTTTGGGCTTAAAACAGGATGAAAATTGTTGTATGGAGCATTGAGAACCTTGCCAGGCTGGACATAGGCCAAAGAAGATTTGTGATTATTTCAGTATATGCCAGAAAATGACCCAGTCGCTGGCATCAAGAGTGTAAGGGAAATACAAGCTAAGAATAAAGACTGATTTTATGGATGTTTCAGTGAGCCATTAACTCAATCCATCTGCCTTTTTGCTAACACTAAGTATAAATCTAATTTTCCAGACTGGACAACTGTCAGGTGTAATTGTCTGTGGATGAGAGACAACTCTGAAGCATGAAGTGGAGGAGAAGTAAATAGCAAAAGGACACTTGAGCAATATTGTTCATTTTCCATATTCAGGAGTCCAGCTATCTAGTCAGCCACCAGGATACAAGTGGTCTCACATAGATAATGAAAAATTCCACATTGATAGTAAAAGGAGCTGAGATGATAGAGACCAGGTGACTGCCCTGATGAGCCCCACACAGAGATATAGTTTGTCTGCTAAAACCTGATCTCCTCTGTCCAGCAGTCCCAATCTTTCACCATAATAAGTCAAATTTTACTAAAAAATTGCTATTGGTACCTTCCTCCTAACCTGACGTATCTGTGTTGAAATGCTGAATTAAAGCTTTTGATGCTTTATTCAATTTATTACTTGCAGGCGCTATGGGAAATAGCTCTGCTGCAACAGATTCACACTTTAATTTGTAGATTTTGGGGGGCGCCCTGCCCTAAATTTGAAACAGTATTAAAATGTCCTTTGGCAGCCCATGCACCCCCAGCACCTTCATTAGGATTAGTGAATCACTGCACCAAAGGAGTTTGAATATCAGCTATAATAAGCCATCAGTGCTACCGGGTCAGTCAGATAACAGAAAGGTGAGGTCCTGCTCCATTTTTATTGTTCATTATTCTGAATATTGAGACTTCTGCATTTACTAACATAACAGAGATACTCCACAGAACCTCATTAAGGCAAATCACTGGAGGATGCGCTGATCTAATAAGACTCCATCCATATAAGCGAAAGCAGAAGACAGCAGTGCTGCATCCTCCCATACTGCCCTCCCTGAGGCTGCTGAAGCTCTGCAGCTCTCAGGGTCATCTCCTCTGTCACAAGCCCTCGAAACATGTTGCCTCCAAATCCAGGCAGGCACAGAGAGCAAGACTGGCTGCTGACAGCATGACTTCAACCGGACAAACTTTGTTCCAGCCCATCAGATGTCTGAGTGTATTAGTTTTAGTTTTGCTGATAAAAAGTCAACAAAAGGATTATTCTGTAAAAACCCAGGGATTTTACTAGATCTCTGTGGGTGTGAAAATTCTTGTTTCAAAACCCATGCATGTCTTTGATAAGGGTATTTGGCGATCAGCTTGTCTGCTGAGACAGACTGGGCAAAGCCCATCCAGGTTGTGCCGTGCCAATATCATGTTGTTGCAATAATGTTAACCAGAAAGGATAAAAGATCATTGTCTTTATTCATCATTTGTGAATTTTCTAATCCCTTGGTATTAATAGTATAACATCACTGGAGGAGCATTTTTTCATACAAGATAAATGCCAAAGCTTTAAAGTACATTCCTCAGCCTTAGATTAATTGGGGAGAGGGATACAAGGTTTATATAATCTGATAAATGCTTAGTCTTTTTCTTATCATTTAGCCAGCTATTTTTTTTCTAGCAGTATCCTACAATCTGGTTCAAGTGCTTTCTATGTCAGTTCAGTTCAGAACTCCCTGTTTTAAGCTGATTTTGCTTAGTCTTAGAACCATTTGCTGTCTAATAAAGACATACAGTTTCTACTTTCTCTCCGTTGGGAATTGCTGTGCATTTTCACTGTCAGATGGTCACCAAGATGGGCTACCTCCAGACTGGTTTGGTTTACAGATTAAATTATAATTAGCAGAAGGGATGTAAATGGATACTTTCATCCTGTTTTTTTGTCAGCTATAAGAGGTACAAATTAAAGAAATACCAAGCAAAAAAGAGGAGGAGAACTTTTCAGTGTGTTGCAATCCTGCACAACTAGAAGCAAATTTGAAAAACCCAGATAAAGGGAAAAATATTCAGCACAGCAGGGCAGAACCTGGGCACAGGACATCCTTTCTGCATACTGCAATCAAATGGCTTTGGAGTCTGCCCCCAGCTGGAATATGTGTGCTATCTAAATACATCAAACAGAATGAAATCAGAAATCAGAAAACATCAGTGATTTGCCCTTTCTCAGAATATTAAACAGTAACTGTTTCTTCCATAATAATAGAGCAAATACAAACATCTTTCTGTGTCACAACCCTGTTATGGTTTGAAGAACCCACAACAATTTATTATTGTTCAATTACTCTATCACTCGATGACCCCTCCCCTCTCAGGAAGGGGAATTGGGGAAAAACCCGAGGAGACCCGAGGGCTGAAATATAAACAGATTTAATGGATTTAATACTAAATAATTAACCTTAATAATACTGAAGAACCTATATTGATCCCAATGCAAATATATAATACAGAAGGATTATACTCAGCCAATTTTATCAGCAGGAAGCTCTGCGCTCCCAGCAGAGGACAGCAAATGTCAGATGCTGTGGCTTCGGGAAGAAAGGAAGGACTCAGGGGTCCAGCACCAGGGCAGGAAGTTCTCAGGATCGCAACCATCGAGGGAGAGAAAAACTCAGCAAAGTTTCTAATTTACATCGAATGTGACCTTCATGGTATGAAATAATCTTGTTGGTCAGCTTGGGTTAAGTGCCCAGGTCTCACTCCTCCTCATCTGTATAGCTGGCTAAAAAGTAAATATTTTCACAAATGCAGACACTGTGGCTTTCTAAATATGCAGTTTTCCCTACCATTGGAAGAGTCCTTACTGAAAAGTAAAATTACCAAAAGAGAAATTAATCCTGTGTTGCTCAAACCAGGACAGGACAGTCCCCCATGAGGGGGAGATCTGCCACTTCCCTGCAGCCTTTCAATAACCTACAGTGGTATTATTACTTTTGTTGTTGTTGTTAGTATTATTATTATCAGCAGTGGCAGCAGCTTGAGGTTGCTGCCTTTCCCATGCATCAACTTCAAGGGCCTTTGAGCAGCAAATCAGTACATCCAGTAAAGTTTGGGGCTAATTACACCCTGGCTGTGCCTGAGAAGGGACATACTGACCTATGGCACAGGGTAGCGCTGAGCATCTCCACTTCCCACCAGTGGGCAGATGCCAGCAAGGGCAGACCCCAGTGACCCTTGTGGGTCGTAGTGCAGCCTGGCTGGGCAGCACTGGGCCTGCCTGCCCCAGAGTTTGTGGTGCACCAGGTAATGCCACAAGATGCTCCAGGGTATGAGTGACCACCACGCAGAGTGCTGGTGTGTTGTGCCAAATGACACAGTCCCTGAAACCTGGGGAAAAACACCCGAGGGATGCGCCCAGCCCGTCTAACGGCTGTGACAGGCACGGGAGCAGAGGGGCAGGATGGTGGTACAGCTCTCACAGAGAGAACTCAATATGCTGCAATTTAGAATCACATGCTGCAATTTGAAAGATAAAAAAATCCCCACAATTGTAGGGATTTGCTGCCCTCTGGCAGGATTTTCTTACTACAGCTCTGATTCTGCATGAGCTGTAAACTCAGCCATGATGCTCTGGCATGGCAAGGTCTCTGTATTTCCCGGCTGATTGTAGGCATAGCAGAGTGAACTGCTGGGCATCAACTGGTGTCCCTTCACCCCTCCTGGAAAAGCTCATGCTGGTCCCAGGCAAGGGCTGGTGTAAGCTGTTGGGCTGGAAGGATCCCCCTGGAGGACATGGGGCAGCGAGCCTGACTCTCTAAAGCCGCTCCTTTTGCTGGTTGTCTCCTTGCGAGAGCGAACCCGCTATCTTTCATCTTTGGCTGTATATCTTTCTAATAAGAAACTTCAGTTTGGCCTTCAGTCCTGACAAGCCCTGAGTGGCTTTTCTGGGTTTGATTTATTGGTGTGGTATGTGTTTTCTCAGAGACAGTCAGCAAATTGGGCTGATTTTCATTAACACCATTTTCCAAAAAAGGCCCATTAATGCTGATCTAGCACTTGTATATATATGGATAGTGATTTTGAAAACCAGGGCCCTCCCTTCACTAAACACAAAGTATTGGGAGTTTCGTGGGGTGAGATTTCTTTGATGAAACATGGAGTTCTACAGTCTACACAGTACTGCATTGTTCCTGCAAACTGTCTGTCGGGTCAGCAGGAGGAATAGGCACATCTGGAACACCTCAGAGTGCTTCATGTCTCACGCTGTTGGATGACTGTGTCTTAAAAACATCCCATGGCTTATTAAAAGTACCTAGTCTGGCTGCCTTGGATGTTGATATTTTTGCTGCAACTCCCCAAAATTAAGTCATGCCAGACATATCCTAAAATAGCAAAGAAACGGGGGAGTGGGGAGGTCCAGTCAAGTACCCCAGTTACAGAGCTACGAATGATTGTTTTTCTGCTTTGAGATAAAGAAAGGTTAACATAGATGAGCTACACCTGTTAGTATATGTAACTGGCTGCCCATATGAAACCCATGATCCTCATCTCCAGCAAGTCATAATCCCAGGAGAGATAAACAGGTAGGCAAGAACTGAGGAAGAAGAACAAGTAGGACTTAAGTACAAATCCACAATCATCCCTGATGGCTGATTGCACAGCTGTATGGGATTTCCCCAGGGTTTTGAATGCAGTGAGGTGCCTGGCGTTGGAAGGTGTCCAAGAGTCTCTCTCTCTTTCTTACATATAACTATCTAGGGTTTTGCAGTGTATCTGGGTTTTTTTCCCGCTTAATACACACATAATCAGCATAGACCTTGTGACTAATGATCTGCTCGTAGCGCTGGCCACAGGCCTTACCATCAAAGTCCGCACTGCACAATGTAGTACTGTGCAGAGCTATCGTAGCTGGTCTGGAAGGCGCTAGCTCCATGTGATAGTACAGCCAGGCTAATAAATAGCACAAAGCAAGCATCCATGGATCTGCTTTATAGCTGTCAGGGGTTTGAACTTACATCCCTTTATGGTACTGCACAATGACAGTGAAATATGTGTGCTTGTTTAGAACTACTTGAAGTATCTCTCTGGCTGGCACTGTACTAGACAAATCGGGGACGTTCATGAAGCTGTGATGTTGGTAAAAGACAAGGTTTTATTTTATAGTTACCTTTGTTATTATTGAGAGAGTTTGAAGAATAAGGAAACCATTTCTTCATCAAACTTTCCAACTGCAACAGCCCCAGTCACTGGGGCCCACTGAAGTGGTGGCAACATCTTTGGTGATTTAATAAGACCTGGATTGATGAGACAAACAACTGTAGGTGCACTGGCTTTCACAGACCTATGCTGATTTATTTAAATTGGGAATCTTCCCCTTTATTTGAATTAGGTTGTGCCTGCTTTGTTTCTCCAGTGTTATCATGGCAGATAGAGCAGAAGTGGCTGATACCATTTTATATATAACTATATATCGAAAAAGTACTAATACCTGTTCTATTTTATTCTACAGACGAACTGGGAGATCTGTCTAACACTGTTTCTTAAGTCATGAAAATACTGCCTGAAAATGGGATACTGTTTTGCATCATTCACTTTTCAGCTGCTGGCATGGCTGTGTGTAGCACTCATCTGTATTTACCTTGTTACGAAAACAGCCTGACCACTGTTTTTAGGTTGTTGTTTTTGTCATAGTCACCTGACAGACCTCTGCTCCCTAAGGTATGATGTTGTACTGAACCTGGAAATGTTCCGTATAATTGGAAGCTCATTAGGTAAAGTAAGAGGGCAGAACGTGACCATGTTTTATTTTAATGGGCTCAGCTGTTATCCTTGGTACACTTCACAGGAGGTCCCTGTTAACGGTGGCCTACCCCACAACTTCAGTTTGCAGACTCATCTGGAAAAAGCAGGCCGTGACATTAACTATCACATCCCATCTAAGGACTTGATAGATTAGCTGTCATAGATTGGGGGTGCTGAAGAACTCAGTGGGCCCTCAACTGGGATGAAAAAGCTGTCCACAGAAGAATATCCAGGAAACTTGTAACTGAAATAGAAGGGAATATTTTGGCAAATGATGTTGAACATTTAGTCAGACTTTCCTTTGAAGACAGTGCAAAAGCTTTTATGAAGGAAACAATTGCATTAAGAATGAAAAGCCAACCAAAGGTCCTGTGTGGATGCTATCCACACAGGATAATGTGACCCTGTCACAATTGTAGTTTCCATGATCAGAACTCAGCGAAGTTTTGAGGAACAGTGACATTTCCTGACTCTGGGATAGCAGTGCAGCCTTAAATTTCCAATGGCATTAAGAAATCCCTTGGAAATAGCCAAAAACATTTTGAATTTTTCTCAGTTTAGGGTGAATGAGTCCATAAGGATTACCTCCATGACATCCCAAGATCATGCTTTGCCTATATTTGTGTATCCTTGACTAGGTTATAGAGATGAACCTTTATTATTTCTCTCTATGGTAAGCTTTTCCTGGAACAATGTGGGCTGCGTTTATGCTTTAACCATTCTTGCAGATGGTGCATCTGAATGGAAATCCTCCTACTTGCGCCAGCTCTGTTGGTTCATGTTAATTGTCCACATGCTTTAAAGAGCTCAATGTTCTGAAGAAAAAATGAAGCCTCAAATACTTTTTTTTTTTCTTTTTTGCTTTGAATCATCAGTATGCTACACCCAAACATGCATTTGAATGGATTAAAAGGATTTCAGCAATTTGATATAGTATGTGGGAAGCAGTTAATACACTAATCCTCACTGACGTACTTCCTTCTGCTCAGGTATGCAATTGTTAACTAATCCCCACAGAGCTGCCTCTTTCGTAGAAGGGAAACTGAGGCAGAGATGTTAGCGACTTGCTCAATGTTGCATCAGAATGGGAAATTGAAACCAGCAGTCTTTCTGCATGCCTACATCTCAAAAACATTTAATTCAGCCCCATACCTACCTAAGAGCAGGCAAATGGTGCAGCAGAACCAGGGAGTATTGCTCACATCAGCTGAATACACACACAAGTGTTTTCAAGATAAGTTCCTTACCCTAGTCCTTCTTTACGGGATTCTGGACATCCTGCCCAAAACTGGATGGGGACAGCAGTTTTCCTGTGGAAAGGCCACATATCCTACCTGTGACAGCCCCGCCTTCATTCTCCGCAGTGGACAGTGACTGCACAACTGGAAGGTCCCAGCTTCTGTGTTTCAGAGTTTAGCAAGTGAGCTGTATTCATTTTTTAAAGGTTATGTTCAGTCTTTCAGCCCAGGTGCAGTCTGAAGATGGCACCTTGTCTAGGAAGAAGCATTAGCTCCCTTTCCTATTAGGTACCACTACTCACTTAGCACTACCATTGCCCACCACCCTTCCCAGTAAGGGGCTGTGCTTCTCTCCATCTTGAAGGAAAATGACTATTTTTTTAGGGATTAAGGAGATGCAGGCATCTGCTTTGGTGGTTTTATCCAGCTTGCCCTTCCTTAGCTTTGCAAGAAGAGGACAGACAGACGTCAATAACTGCTACATGCTGCTGTTCAGCCCCTGTGCCATTTTATGCCCAGTTTCCCCCTCTCTTCCCTTTCAGTCAGCTGATTCCTATGAAGCTTTTCTACTTTGACTCTTGATGTGCTGTCGCCCTCAATGTGCCTTAAATCAAAGAAGTTGTCTAGGGAGTCACTAGCACATCAGTGGTCTTTCTTCTTCAGTGCTTGTGGCATAGTAAGTCATAGAATCATAGAAT
>VXBW01008305.1:3714-23350 GCA_013400375.1 Thinocorus orbignyianus | reverse complement strand
TGTTTAATATCTTTGTTGGTGATCTGGATAAGAGGACTGNCTCCCACACCCAACACCACAGCTGAGTCATGCATAAGCCTGTGCAGGATGGAGTCCAATATCACCAAGGATACTGCAGGACTGAAAGAAGAACAGCAGAAGGAGTGATAAGTAACTCTGCAATTAACTCTTCATGTGGCTAATAACTCCATCTGCTCTATATCACATTCAGCTCAAGTAGGAACTCAAGCAGCTGATACTTGTATTAGCAGTATTCACACACTTAAAGCATTTGCACCTCTCTTTCCAATTCATTAGTTCTTTGGTCATCATATGCAAGTAATACTCTTTTACTTTCTCAGTTTATTATCCCTAATGCTACCTTCAGGAGACTGTTTCTCCTTCTTCCTAGCTAGCAATAGATAAAAGACAGCTATTCTCAAGATAGCTTGAGACTTACTCTACCGAATATACCACAGCAGTAAAATCTGACATCCACCAAACAAAGGGGAGAAAGAAGGAGAGGTAGTTAGTTATGAAAAGAGTTACGGATCTTATCACCTGCATCTCATTTGTAACACAGAAGCTGTCCTTTTGACTCTGCTTAGACAGTTCAAGTCCTGCCAGAAGTTTCACAGGAAGCAAGTTGATTTGAGGCCCAGTGCTGACATGCTGCTTGCCCTTATGCACCTTAAGGGAAATGAAGTCACCCATGCAGGAGAGAGACACAGGTATATGTATATACTTTTGGTCATGAATGGAAATAAAGCAGCAAGGATGAGCAACTTGGAATTTTAGTGCTTCTGCAGATGTGCTTTATGCTTCACAGACTGCTATTGAAAAGAAACAGACAGACAGAGAAAGGGAAAAAACTTGCCCCAACATACCAGATCATTAAGAAAGATGCTGTACAGGTCCAGCTCCAGAAGTTAGGAAATCAAGGAGCAAAGAGAGTGAAAATGAATGTGCCATATTTTTCTAGATCTTCTAGTGCATACAAGGTCTTGAGTTGTCAGTTCAGCTTTGAATCTTACCCACTGCCCTCAGAAATGTGTGCCCTTGTACAAAGCACAGATATGTGCCTGACTTTGCGTGATTAAGATCCCTGGGCTAATTCAGGACAGTCCAGAACACAAGCTGACAAATATCATGTCATTGTAGTCAAGTGTTCGCTACTATCATAGCTGCCAGAGAGCTGGTTTAAAACAACAGCACCATGACCATATGGCCATCAGAGGCCTTACTTTATGCACTTAGGCATCAAAAATTGCAGTGGGTACCTTAAAGAATGAATTAGCAAGATTCAAGCTCCAAAGTATTCCCAGTCATTCCTTGGATATTGCTAGCTAATTGAAAGGCAGAGATGGCTAAAACGTAGAGGGGAAAAAAAAATCTTAACAAGAAATAGTTATATATTAAATACCCATTAAAGCTCACATTTTAAAAGTACAGGAGTGAACACTTAAGGTCACTCAAGCTGTTAAGAAAGTGATTGTCTCACACTTGTGCCAAGAAAACTTTAAACTAAGCAACACTGCTTTGTACAGCATTAAAGAGAGGATGAGAATCAGATACATGCATTCATCACAAGACAAATGGATTATAAATAGACTTTTAAGATGGCAATAAAATCATTCATTACACTTTTTAAATGAAAAGTTGGAGTTAAAAAAAAACAGCCAGTGTAATAACTGCTATGAATATCCACAGCTGGCAAGCAGCTGGATTTCATATGGGCTTTCTTTCCCAAATGCCAAAAGCACTAATTCATTGCTGTGACTCCCTCTATGTGAATTACAACTTTTGCAAACAGTATTAGCATTATATGCACAGCCCCTGTGTGTTCTGTGCAGAGCATGATGCATTAATTTGTGGAATGGCAAAATAGGAGGGACAAATACGACCTGCATCATGGGGGCCATTTCTACAAACACAGCACTGACAAAACTTTATATCCAAGATATGCCCATTCCTGAAATCGCCCTGCTGGAAACAGGCGTTTCTAAAAGAGTGGGTGACCTCTAGTGAAAATTAAAACCCTGCATCCACACTTTGGGAAAAATAACTTATTTGTTAAGAATGAGGTTCTTAGGAAATACATACAGGAGTCACGCAGTGGTCTAAGAACATGATAAAGTTTGCAACTACAGATCTCAAGATTCATGCCTATACGTTACAAAGAAAGCTCCAGTATTCTTTTTCAGCTATGAAAGATAATAGATTTAACTGGCCCTGCACTGCATCAGTGCAAAGACTAGAGGAACTTTTGCAGTTCCTTCCATTTCTGATTTCTGCGGATCTTTGACTTTAAGATTACAACACAGAATACAGCTTTAACATTCAAGATGAGAAAGGATTAAAAAGGAGCATGATTCAGAGGTTCTGAGGAAAAAGGAGCACGGATCAAAGAATTACACCCTCCCACCACTCAAAGTCCCTGTAGGCTGATTCAGGAAAGTTATTGTGGCTGCTGAGATGATAACTGAAAGGCACGATTGACACAAGCTGTGACCACATTACACTGACCACAGCAGGGTCCAGGCATCTATGTTCCCCTGCAGACACCAGTGAGAGCAGCAGCTGTCTAAAAAGCTCTGTTTAAAAGCAAAGCATGTGGACACATTCATAGTGTAGCAGCATAGTAGGTTCAGGAAGGATGCCAATATAAAACTATCTTTGAGAGAAAAAAAGTCCCCAAAACAAAAAGGAATAAAGTGGACAGCCAAGCAGCTAACTTAAAACTGGCATCTTTTGAAATTATAGTCTGAATTCACAGTTGTCCAACACACCGGAAAAATCCTTCTTTTGATTGCTACAAGCTGCCCTAAAAACATTCCTTTTGGGCTCATCAGTGAAACCTGCTAACTAGTGTAATATTCCGCCTTGCTAAAAACATTTTCATTTATCACAATTAAACTCAACTGGTAACCTTTGTCTCTAACTTACTGAGTGAAATTACTGTGAGTTCAATAAAGAATATTGTCCCTACAGGTACTAAACACACAGGAACAGAACAGCCTTGTGCCATTGCCTATTACTGCCTGTAGTACAGACAGTAATAGGTACAGGTATCTATTAGCATAGTATGGGGGCACCCTGTGGTCTGTAGCCTTTTCCTTGCATGACTCCTGATGCTCATATTGCCATGCTACCACTGAAAGAATTAAAGCACAGGCAGGCTGACTTGCTTACATTCACATGAGAACACTCTCTGAGTGTGGAGGTAAACATGTATCTCCAAACTTCAGAAAAGCCTGCTGGTACTGGCTAGATTCTTTGCTCAGTAATGCAAGTGTTCATGTAAAACTTTGGCACCGGGCTGGTGTGATAATGGGCATCGTTAGTATTTACACAAACCTTTGTCTATCACGGTTTCCCTGTCTAGCCACCTAATCCATTCTCCTAGAAAAGAACTGGTTTAACATCTGTTCTGTGGCAGAGATAAAAGTTCACAAATAACAAGAAGGTAGATGCTTCAATTAGCACAAGAACTACTCTGGGCTGCCCCGAGAAGCAGGAAACTCTTTCTTTAGAATACAAGACCCAAAGACTGAGCATGAACAGTAAAACAGAAAAATAGAGGTCTATTTTTCATTTGTCCAGCATTACAGAGCTAAGGGAGAGAGGAGACAGGTTCCCAGACAGCATAACCCATTGAAGACCAACTGGTCCTACTCAAAAGCAGGCTTGCATCAACACTGCACCATTACAGTCACTTCTGGATGCATCTCTTCCCCTCAAGGTTAACTTGAATACAGTTGGAGCTCTTCCCTAGCCATGTTCCCCACAAAGCACTCCCAGTCCAGGACTGGTAACTCAGACTTCCTGAGTCAGAAGTACATATATTAGCCCCACAATTTTTTTCCAGCTGTTTCTTTTCAAATCATGTAAACTTTCAGCATTTAAGTCGAGGCAAGATTTTCATGGGAACCCAAGTAAGATAGCCCATGTGATATACGAGAATCATGGCAGAAGGAGGGAGTGTTATTTTCATATAATTGTATTTGTACCCTCCCGGTTGCAAATAAAAGCTTAAAGATGTTATCACAAAGGCTATTTCAATAACTTTAAGACAACTCATATATTCTCTATAGTAAAATATTGCCCTTAGCTGATTTTTTACTTATTTGGAGTTTTAGATATAGCTCTACTTTTTCAGTTCCTATAGTTTCTAGCATGGCCCAAGACACATATGCCAGGCAAAGACAGGCAGCCTTTATTCCTAATATTGCTTTTTAGCTCTGCTCATGCAGGTTTATAATCTATGGTATATGGTAGCAAGAATGGACAAACCAATTCAAAACTGAAAATACATCAAAGGCCATATACAGCCACAGGACAGAAAGAAATCCAGAGAGTCCAGTGAATTGTATTTCTCCTGTCAGAATTCTCTTCAACCTTAGCTTGTTTTGGAGATCTTACTGAGACCTAAACATGAAACACAGTCTGCAGTTCAGTAAGACAGAGTTAGGGTAAAGGATCTAATCTGTGTTTCACAATAATGTTTTTTCCTATTAATCACTAAGTAGTTCGTAATCTACATATTTCTTACAGCATTTCTTTTTTGTGTTTGCCTTGAAAGGCATCCTTGTAAGTGAAAAAAAAAAAAAACAAAAAAAAAAAACCACAGGGAAAAAAAAAACAAACAACCAAGCAGCTAGGCACTTAAATGAAACAAAAGTAAGTGTTTTCTCATCATGCATTTGGCATCAAAACTGCTCCCTCTCCTCACATATTAAATGTCAAGAAACAGAGAATTAGAAGGAAAAAACAAGCATTGTTACGGTTCTTTTATATCATTTTCACAACTGAATTTCTTAGGGGCTAGGAAATCTAGAAGCCAAACACGTCAATGTTATGACACAGGCCTTTGCTCAACAGACAGTTTGAACTCATCCTTCATGTTTGGATACCTTTTCGCTCTCCCACTGAAGAACACTTAAGACTGACTGTTCTGGAGTTAGAAAAGACAGACTGTGATCTTCTGATGGAACTTAAGGTGACAGCGCACATGCACGTGGTATGATGCAAGGTACAGGTAAACAGCTGAGACAGCTGTCTGGTTGGTTTGGCTGGCTGGGTTTTGGTTTTGCTTTAAAGAAAACTCAAGTGAGAATAGCGTCAGGACAATTTTAGCCTCAGGGCCTTGTCACAGCAGCTGCCCAAGTTTGAGGCACACAGCCTCTTCTATGTTTTTTTTCTTGCTTGTTTGTTTCTTTAATGAACACAAGTTTATTGGAACAGCTGATGGAAATTAGCACCATGATGACTTCACAGTGGAAAGTGCAGGTGAATAAAGCAAACATAATCTGAGAGGGAGACAAGTAAAACAGGAAAGAATATTTCATCATTTATGAGAAGAAATGCAATGCTACCTTGAAAAGTATCTGTAGCACAGGTATTATGTCAGTTAATGGAACAGATGGTCTACAGTGAAGCTTTTTCTGGGCTGGAAGTTTTGACTCTTTGCTTTGCAGCTGATTGAGGATCCACAAACATGACCCTCCTCCTGGAGCCCGAGCTTGCCAAAACACCATTGAGACTTTCAGTTCATTTGGGCAACCCACGTACAAAAGGACTTTGACTGGCTGGAGGCTGAGTGTGGTCCCTCTGTGAACCCTTGTCAATTTTATTTTTTTTAAGAGAACAAAAATATCCTAAATAAACCCCCCTCTGTATGTGAAATTCTGCTCAGGGAAAGGATGGGCTGTGAGGGATATTAGATACATTGGCACCCTCTAATACTGCGTTGAGTAAAGTATAACACTTAGGAAGGAACATGTACAGAATACAAGGAGAAACACATGACTGTTTAGGACAACAGTTGAACACAAATTTAAGGGTTCTTCAGCACTGCATAGGTTATAGAGGCTTTCTTCACCCGAGTCCCTAAATAATAGATTATCTTATGCTAGGAGGGGGGAAACAGTATGAACACTACCAAGTATTTCACACCTAAACCAGTGAATTTAGGAAATTAAACTCCCTAAGCTTCCTACATAATCAGTGAAGAAAGATTTCTGCAGAAAGCAATACAGAGTGTGTTTCCCAAAGCTCCTTTTTACAGTCAGTGGAGAAAAATTAACTTCATCTGTGCACAGGAACACTAAACTAGTTGTGTTTGACTGGAAGGTATGAATCTCCTTCTGCAGCACAACACACAAACAAGCGTTTCAGTAAACATGTGTGAAGAATGTAAATGTGCTCAAACATTTCCAGTAAGTAGTATGAAACACGGTCCAAGTTAGACATATCAAAATGAAGCAGAACGGGGACTTCCATCATTTTCCTGCCTTTTCACTGGGTACATCTTTCCTCTACCTTTTTACACAGGATAGAGAAGGCAGAAGCGTATGGTTTTGCTTATCTTCAGCTGAAGCATGTAATTGTCTTCTTTGTATCAGCATCCAGCTCTAACCACTGGTGTATAATAAGTAATTGCCACTTCGTATTCATAGGAACCATTCAGGAAAAGAGACATTATCTGTGTTTAGGGGCTGGAGTGAAATAATCAGGAAAGCAATTGTACTTCCCAAACATGTGCCATTTATTATCTTTTATTTTCTGTCCCCTCTCTATCCCAATTTCCCCATTTGCTCTGTTTGCATCTGCCACAAATGACCAGATCTATTTCTCTTACACAAAGCTCTTCAGTCTTCCTTGCACCAGCCTTCCTCCCTTGTGTGGGAACAAAACATGGAACACAAGCAATTTATTTGTAGCTGTACTTTTCTACCCTCAGAGGTATCTCTCAAGGATCAAATCCAACCATGTTTGAGAATTTGCACCACAAAGGCATAGTCAGCAACAGTACAGTATTTAACTTTGTCAGATACAAACCAACCCAGGTCCTACTGAGTACTGTGTGGACTTAACTCAAAGGAAGCGGCCACCTCTTTGGGGAGCACTGGGACCATACACGCCCAAAAGTTTTTAAGACCTAGCCAGATTTGTACTTCCAGGAGCAAGTCCAGAGTACGTCCAAGAAAGCTGAACAGGGTGCAATTATCTGCATGTTCTAGAAGGTACTTAAGGATTATCTTATGCATGGTACAAAGGTACTAAGGATTATCTTATGCATGGTACAAAGGTACTAAGACAAATGTAGAGATGACTGCAGAGAAAACGTTAGTCTTTTCTATTCCAAGCTTGTTCATTCTGATTGCAGAATCATTGAAACATGGATAGTTGAGCCCAACTTTCAATAAACAACCAGTAAGACAACTGCCCAATATGTTTTAGCCTTCCTTAATATTGAGCTTTCCTTCATACTGCAGATATGGAAACACAAAGCATGTTGTCACTGTGCTCAACTACATTCATGTGTCATCAGAATCAAGATTCAATCACCTTCAACCCATACTCAGTTGCTCCACTTGGCTGTATCAGTTACATTTCATTAACTCGTGCTTGCAATTATCTTTCAGCAGAGACTTTAATTCCAAGACATGGGCACAGAGGTATGCAAATGGGACAGTCAGCTTCTCATTTTAAAGGGAATTCGTAAGACCACATTAGAACAGGAATGGTTTCCAAACTCAAAAGGCAGCCCGTAATTTGTTGGGACATTGCTTGTGTAGGCTCATAAATAAATAAAAATAAATCAGTTTTGAAGGATACAGCTTAAATTTGAACCTATATTCCCCACAGGACTCACAGAAAGAGACAGGCAACAACATTTAGCATGTCACACAGAGTGTAGTCACTCCGACGAGCACTATGTAAGATGCAGAGCAGATCAGATCATCAAGCTCCTGACCACATCAGTCTGCTGTGTTGTAGGATCCAAGTAGAGCATCCAACAAAATTCTCCAGAAAGGAAATCGAAGAAAATGAGGGGAAATAAAACTTGGGAGGCAAAAATCAAAACTGCCAACTCAAGCCTTTATTCAGTTCCAATTTAAAGCCAGTTTAACATAATAGGGATTGAGA
The DNA here is from genome assembly GCA_013400375.1 of Thinocorus orbignyianus. Classification (NCBI taxonomy): domain Eukaryota; kingdom Metazoa; phylum Chordata; class Aves; order Ciconiiformes; family Thinocoridae; genus Thinocorus; species Thinocorus orbignyianus. The sequence continues at coordinate 15,439 of VXBW01008305.1, read as the reverse complement.
TTACACAGAAGTGTTGGGTAGATCTTTGATTTAATAAACAAACAAGCAAAGCAAAAGACCAGCTTGGAAAAGGAGCATTGCATCAAGGAGACCTCAGCTATTATCAGAACTTCAGTAATGGCAGATGTGTGACCCCTCTCCCATCTAATTCCCTGCTTGTTTTTTGTCTTCTTCAGTTTATTTTCTCTCTGAGGCTGCTTTTTTTTTCCTAAACAAAAAAAGACAATTAGCACTAGGGAACCCTTTTTCATTGCAGAGTGCAGACACTACCATAATAAACTGGTTATATTCATATTAATGAGAAACTGCCTTTTTTTCCATTTATTATTGGTGTACTATGGGCCATGGCCCACTCCTTCTGTCACCTACACTGAATTAACAAAGCAGATAGAGACATTCAAATTCCAAACTAAGAACTGCAAAAGTGAGAAAGTGAAAGTATGATTTTGTTAATGTAATCAGGAAACTGCTCTGGAAACAAGGGAACAAATTATGCAAATCAGTAACTATTTATGCCGCATTATTAAATGAGACGCTGCAGATTGCAGAGGTTTCTGGAATTTGGTGAACTGTTCCACAGCTGAATACAAGCAGAACAAATTCCCAGCAGCTTATGCAGACAGCAACAGTGCTTTAGAAACCAAAAGAAAAATTCAGGATTAAAGGAGAGGAAAGTAATTCCGGAAGCTGGTTTATCTTCTCTCTCTCTTCCGCTTAAAAAACAAACAAACAAAAAAAAAAAACCAAAACAAAACAAAACAAAACAACAACAACAAAAAAAACCAAACAAACAAACAAAAAAAACCCACCACAGCACAAATTCATGATGACTGACACACAAAATTTAGAAAAAACAAGCATCACCCTGAACTACCTGCATGCTGTTGATGATTTGAGTAGAGGCATTTCAACAGATGAGACCCCTGACCAGAGCAGAGGATTTCTGAAGATCAGCATTACCTGAAATACCCTATCATTACATTTCAAGTTATCCCCTGCTTTGTCCTATTAGCCACATAAAGCCAACCTTGACAACAAGAGGAAGAATTCTACCCAGACCCCTGTGTTTTAGATGCTTTGTCATAAACAAAAATGAATCAAAGACAGAATTTCACTTCAGTTTTTCCTATGAGGTTCTTGGAATGAGCATCAAGATTTTGAGGTTAAAGATTTTAATTAAAGGAGCACAAATTAAAATGTAACAATTCACTAGCACTTGTGTTAAATCTCATTAAAATTATGAGGCTGCCCTTTGTCCCCACTACTTCCTGGCTTCCTTCAGAGTCACTGCCAGAAGAGGTAAGAAGTACCCATCCACATTTTTTCTCTCAACAAGGTGTAAAATACCTATTTAGCTCTTTCCAGGAACTTAGGCAGGCCTAGAGATAGCAAGATCACAGCCACGTGGAAATGATACATACCATCAAACACTCCATGACCTTCTAAGACAGGATAAAACACCACGGTGATTTACTGCTTATTTTCAAAATAAAAGGTCAAAGGTGTTTGTGGCCCTCCTCTGGACCTATTCCAACAGTTGGACACAACAAGTGTCTTGTACTGATGGCTTCAGAGCATTACTGCAGGTGGGGTTCCACCAGAGTGGAACATAGGATCAGAATCACCTCCCTCGACCTGCTGGCCATGTTTCTCTTTATATAGCCTAGGGTACAGTTGGCTTTCTGAGCTGCAAGCACACATTGCCTGGCTCATGTCTAGCTTTTCATTCACCAGTACCCCTAAGTCCTTCACAGCTGGGCTGCTTTCAATCCCTTCACCCCAAGCTTGTATTGATACCGGGAGTGCCTTGAGCCAGGTGCAAGACGTTGCACTTGGCCTATTTGAACCTCATGACGTTCACACAGGCCCACTTCTCAAGCTGATCCAGATCCCTGTAGATAGTATCCTGTCCCTCAGGCGTGTCAACTGCACCACTCACCTTCGTGTCATCTGCAAATTTGCTGAGGGTGCTCTCGATCTCACTGCCTATGTCATTGATGAAGATATTAAACATACTAGTCCCAGTACAGACCTCCAAGGGACACCGATCTTCATCTGAACACTGAGCTGTTGACCACTACCTTCTGGACGTGACCATTCAAGTCAATTCCTTATCCATTGAATAGTCCATCCATCAAATCTGTATCTTCAATTTAGGGAGAAGGATGATGAAATTATCTTTCTTGTCCCATGCCACTCTGTGTTGTTACCCACCATCATATTCCTTCAGCACCTCTGTAAGGCAATTACCATTCTCTGAAACTTGTCCAAGTTGCACCATGTCCTTTTTGAGATAAAGAGAGCAGAACCACACAGAGCTTTCAAGATGCAAGAAGGCCACAGATTCATACAGCACTGATTTTGTATTCCTTTATATTCTACTTTTAATATTCCCAATATTTCTTTTTGACGTCTGAGCTGATGCATTCAGGAAACTGTCATAAGCCCAGGTCCACAACCCGGGGACTAATGGTCAATCTAGAATCGATCATATAATATGAGAAGCTAGGATTGTTTCCCTTCCATGCATCACTTAACATTTAGCTATTGTAATTTGATCTGCTCATCTATCGCCCAGCCCCTGAGTCTCATAAGGTGCTTCCATAATTTTTCAGTCAGCCTTCATCTTTACTCTTGTGAATAACACTTGCTGATGGCACTAACTCATGCCCTTAATAGCAATTCACCCCTTTTCCAGCTCATTTATGAATATATTGAGAATGAACAAATGAATACAAATGAGTATCAGCACTGATCCCAGCACAAACCCTTTGGAACTCCACTGGCAGTCTTTTACTACTGTGAAAGAAGATCACAGAGTCCTATCCCTCTCCCTCTTTTGTACCTTTAAAAATTTCTGTTTGTGTTGCTAAATTAATGGTCATCTATGCAAGCCTCACATGCCATAACTACCCTGTTTTCCTAACAGCTTTCAGATCTTGCCGAAAGGTCTTCAAACATCATTTCTCCTGGCCTCCAAGTTTCTTATGAAACATCTAGCAAGGGAAAGAGGAGTTTCCAATCATTATATCCACAAGAAACTATGAATTTTACTTCAGTTGTGCAGCTGGTTGGGGTTTTTTTAGGCTGTTTTCCAAACCAAATCAATTAGACTTAAGAAAAGATGTTCTACCTTACCAAGTAGAAAGCTTGCTTTACTTAGACCTCTGCAAGAAGTTTTTTAAAAGTAAATCAAGTTCACAAAGTCATGCGCTGACATCTTAGTGCACACCTAAAACTTCTCAGAATAAACTGAAGCAGAAGAAGGCTGAGACTGTTTGCAACTTCAGCAAAGACCTGCCTTCTGTCTCATATGCACAAACCTGTTCCTTGCTTACTGCTCTGAGCTTCACAATATTTCGTAGTGTAACATCTCATTGAGTGTTGTGTAATAAAACAAAACCCAGGCTAAATATAAGCATTTACCTCTAGGGCAGTTAAAGGACGACTCCCATTTATTAAACGTCTCAGTGAGGTGGAAATGGACACTGACCAAGACACAAAAGACCAGTAATCAGTCTGACCCTCCAGCTTCCCCACATCAGCAATGATGACAACAGAACTAGAGTGGTATAAGAGCTCCAGCTGTGTTAAATATCCAGGGTTGTGGAGATTTTTCTCACAATCCAGGATTTAGAGTCCTGATGCTTGACCTCCTCCTGTTGCGTAATAGTTGTGCCTAGTCTACCTACAAAGCACACTATCTTCTGTGCCCACGACAACATTAATTTCTACGTGAAGCCAAACAATTAAACAGAGTAAGAAGGCTGACTTCCCCCTCCTCTCCTGTGCCTCTGGAGCCATCTCAACCTAAAGGTGCTTCAGTAGCAATAGTACTTAAATGATAATAACTAGTACTTGCATATCAAACATGAGGCAAACCCTACTCCTGAACAGTCTTCATGCTTTAAGCAACAGCAGCACCAGAAGGATGGATGGCTGCAATTATAACAAGGATAATCACTGCCTTGGGTGAGAGTAAGAGCTGCCCAGTACAGCGTTGTTGTAGCCTGCAATCACATGACACTGAGAGGGAAGACAGAGAATGTTGATCAGGGTGGTTTTAAGAAAGGTAGATGCCAGGAGCTGTCCTGCATTCATGAACACTACCACAAATTCCCCCATAACTTCTGTCCTGAGGTCCATGTCAGCTACCAACACAAGATTATAATTTCGGAGTCCATATTGCTACACTGCATTTCTGGTTGTTCCACCATGGCCCGTCTTGAAGGACTCAAAGACATCATTCTGAATATCAATTTTCAGCCAGCAGAGAAGTGCACAAAGCCTGTATTTTACCCATTGCAACACAAAACATATTGTCTTTTCATTGCCTTTCACCATAAAGCCAAAAGGAAATACGAGTAAGTTTAAAACATTATGTCTTAGATGGATATGTGAAACTGCAATTTCATAACCAAAATCTGAAACGAAAATGCTGATTCGTAAATTCTCCTGCACTTGCTTACTCTAAGGAAATTGGGTTCAATTGTCCTCTCACTGACACCACTCTGAAGTGTCAAATAACTATTAAAGTCAATGAAGCTATACTTAAATATGTCCTCTGGGAACAAATTAGATCTGCAATTCTCATAGCATGTATATTTCCAATCTATTTCTACATGATTAATCATATTTTCAACATCTGCAGATAATTTGTTTTTTCCAAAACTAACATCTTTGCATTGGCTATAACTATCCTTTTTGCAAATGCTTTTTGGGCAGGTTTTTTATCTACTCGACATCAATGCACCCTCAGCAAGTTTGCTGATGACATCAAGCTAGGTGGTGTGGTTGACACACTGGAGGGAAGGGATGCCATCCAGAGGGACCTGGACAGGTTTCAGAGGTGGTCTAGTGCAAATGGCATGGAGTTCAACCAAGCCAAGTGCAGGGTCCTGCACCTGGGAAGTGGCAACCCCAGGCACAAATACAGGTTGGGCAGAGAACGGCTGGAGAGCAACCATGAGAAGGACTTGGGAGTNTGGATTAGATATTAGGAAGAAATTCTTTACTGTGAGGATGGTGAGGCACTGGAACAGGTTGCCCAGAGAAGTTGTGGCTGCCCCATCCCTGGAAGGGTTCAAGGCCAGGCTGGATGGAGTTTTGAGCAACCTGGTCTAGTGAGAGGTGTCCCTGCCCACGGAAGGGGGTTGGAACTTTCTGATCTTTAAGGCCCCTTCCAACTCTAACCATTCTGTGATTCTATGAATGGGGGAGGCCAGATAACATAGGCTCCATGGAATCAAAGTTCCTGAATCTTTAAACTCTGAAAATCTTGCACTGAAAAGAAACACGTCTTAAACTATTGAAAAGTAGCAGCAGTTCTCCTAAGTTTTCTTCCAGCCCATCACTGTCAGGTTTTTAATATTTCAGAAGGAAAACCAGAAAATTTCATAGAGTAGAATTTCAATTGTAGTCTCAAAACTGTAATTAATAGAAAATGGTTTGGATATTTATAGCTGGCTATTGCCATTTAGCAGCCTATATTAGTTTTCTTTTTATTACATCAATCTCTTTCTTAGGCAAGAAAAAAGAAAGTTAATCTTCGCATTAATGCTATCAGACACTGGTGAGGGGAACAACTGCAGTAACTTCATCTCTGAAGACAGAAATAATATTCAACACAGTGATCCAAATCCATACAGAAAATTCAAGTTTGCTGGTTACTTTCAGTACAGTGAGTGTATAGAATTAGTTGTCATTATGTGTTTACGTTGTGCAATCTTGGTAAGGCGCTGAAGAAAGCTTTGTTTTGATTAGAAAAACACTTTAAAGAGTTTGAATAATCTGGCACTATAGATCGCAGCACTCCCTTGGACAACATCGCAGAGCACACCAAAAAGAGCCATCAAAATATTTAATATTTGTTTCTTTTTCCCCTAAAATTAACTTTACAGTAATGCTCCCTCCATTTATGTTCTTTCTCTCATCAAACAGCTAATATCCACACTAATCCTTTAGGAAAAAAAAAAAAAAAAACAAAAAAAACAACATAAGAGTCTGTCTCAGAAAATCTTCTCATACCTTTCCCTTTATTCCCCCCATTCTTCCAAAGGCAGTAGAAGAAAAAGAAATATGCCCGAGATTAATTTCTTAGCACCAGCCTTGCAGGGCTGTCATTGTTAGGGGCTTCTGATATTATTTATTCTGGCTCTTCCACCTGCAGGCACTGAAGGTCACAACAAAGTAAAAGAAAAAAACTAAAGCCTTATTAAACATGATGTGGCAGTGCCTGCTTTTACAGCACCCAGCAACAGAAGCTGAGACTACAGCAGGACAGAGGTTTGCTTTCCAGTTCCTAATTGCTCTCTGCAAGCCCATCAGAGACCAACAGAAGACTGAGAAGTAACTTGTACCTTAACCCCTTACTTCTATCAGTATTTCTCTGCCTCTTGGCTTTCTTTCCTTTTCCCCTCCTCTGGTAATTTCTGTCCCCAGCTTTCCTTGCTTGTGCAGCTCACCCCTTCAGCACCATTCTGCAGCCAGGCTAGAGTAGATGCTGGTGACCCTCTACAGGATGCCGGGCTGTACCAGGCCTTCTCCAGATCTGAGGCCACGCATACTCAGGGAACCTCAGTGGGAACCTGGACACGCTTCTGCTGAAGACAAAATCACCCTGATCTCTGGCACAAGGAGCAATACAAAGCCCCTGCACTTAACATGTTAGCCTAGCTGCTTTTCATAGCTGCCCTAATACTTTGCCATTAGAGCCTGTCTGTAGGCCTGTGGCTGCTGTCCTAGGCCAGGCAGGGGAGAGAAGATGAGATTCATCTTACACACCTTCTGTTCCCAAAGTATCAAGATATGCAGCTCTGACCCATTTAAATACTGTGTAGCAACCACTAAATCCCTGGTTACCACCACTTGCCACTGAAACAACCTGATTTGCTGTCCCCAGATGTTCCTCCTCCATTTCCAAAAGTCTCTTTTCTGTATCCAATTTTCCTACTGCCTGGTGACTGCTGGTCAAAGCCTGTGGCAGTATGCTCTACCTGTTCATCTCCATCTTACCTCCACTCCCCCTTCTCCGCCCTACCCCCTCCCCAGCCCCAGCTCCTGCTCAGGCCATGGCCATCAGTGGGGGTTGTGATAAGTTGTACCTGGACTTTGATGTATGGCTGACAACACAGCCTGGAAGTGGAGATCTAGATATCTTATTATGACTATAGGTCAATTATCTTACTCTATAAATAGTGGACTGTCCAAGAGCCCTTTGAGCTCTCTTGTATGGCAGCAGGCTGCACGCCAGGATCTCCCCTTGGGCAGAGAAACTTCTCGAGCTTACTCCTCAAGGCTGAGAGATTTCTTGCTGCAACAGATTCTCAGTAAGTGACTAATAGCATGCTAAACATTGAAATCTTAGCTAAGTGTATAAGGGATTGACTGTGCATATATAATCCTTTAGACATAAACCGTTGACCAAGTCTGGGACTAGGCCTGGATCCAGCTGCACCTAGACTCCTCTCTGGGAAGAAGTTTAAAAAGCAAGGGGGTCCTTTCTGAACCTCCTGACTCAACAGGAGGGTCTCCCTGACAGCTTGTCTGACCCTGTCCTCTATGCAGTAAATGACCAAGTGTACCTTGGCATCGACTCTCATAAAATACTGTTGCATTTCCTACTAATTTTGTTAAATTTCTGTTTCACCTTACTAAATATTTCCCTGGTTCTGTCTTACAAATTAAGTCAATTGGTCCAACCGCGACAAAGTTCCTTACACATATAGAACACGCTAGGTTGACCCCTAGAGATGCCATCACTTTTTCAAGCCCTAGATTTTCCCATGAGACCAAAAATCTGAAGCATGCTTTGGAGATGCCTGGATCTCCAATTCTCTGCCAGCTTCTGCCTTCCCACTGTCCCAGGAACCCGTGGCAAGCCAGGTTTGAGGTGACCGAAAGCCAGCTATGAACCTGGCAAAAGAAGGAAATGCGCTAAGGGTTTATTTTTAATTTATTTGCTTCAAAGAAAATACCGAGCTGATAGACTGGACAGGAGTTTTCGGGAGCGTTTGCCTTCAAGACTAAAAAAGTCTAAGAAAAATCACAGCCATAAAGTCAGAACCAAAGGGAACCAGGCAGCATTCAACAACAGATACTGTGAATTGATTGATGCCACAGCATTTCACTCAGCCCCAGCGCGACGACACCTTTCCCAACACCACGAGGCTCCCTTGGCTCTACTGGGCACAGTAAAATCTTCTTACAGGCTGCTGTTCTAACCACTTGTGCTAAATGCCCTCCCACACTTGTCAGGTGAGAGGAGAAGGGAGAGGTTCCCACTTCATTTCTGAAGCAGATGAAAGGGGTTTGAGTGATTTAGTCATTTAGTAATCAGCAGACTCCTGAGAGTTAGATACTACAGAGGACAAGCAAATGGAATGGTTTATTTTTGAGTAAACAAACCCAAAATGAGGAATTGAGACTATCTGTGGTGGTCACTGCTTGTCTTGGAGGAGGGTGGGAGGATGACACAAGTTTCATTCAACATCATGCATATCTTACCCACCTGTTTAGTAAGCAGGATTGCCTTGCTTTGGGCATATTCAGAAACCCACTTTAGATGCATCCAGAAGTGCACAGTAAAGGAAGACAGGACTCAAAGCAAGAGCTGAGCTGGCAAGAACATGACTAAACCACAACTGGGAAGCTCCAATAAAAATTTTCCCGCATCAACAAGTCAATAAGTTAGCCTTCCTCAGGTACCAAAAGATAAAGGTAGTTTAAAGTACATATATACAACATCATCTCTGCAGAGACAGTTTTCTCAACATCAAGATGAATTTCCAGTTGCTATCATTACTTTGCTGCTACTTCTGAGCAGCACAGCCAGGTTTTAAACCAACTCTGGCTCCTAATCAGAGGCAAAAAATCTGCTGCACAAGATAATTATATTTCACTTTCTCAGCACAGATTTTCTTCAGCACTACCAGCACAGAAAAATCAAGACTGAAAGGTATCTTAAATAAAGTAAGGAGAAAAATTCTCAGTCTGTGCCAAAGTATTTTTATGTTTTCCATAACTTCAAAAACATACAGGCAGCTTGCATGCCACTTTGGAATGGTTAAATGAATAGGGGAGTTTGAAACATGGAATATTTCTTTCATTTAATCTCATCTCCTTTGTCATTATTTCTGCAATGACTCCAAAATCCCCCGGCATTCAGAAAGCGCTCAAAAGGACAAGAAGTGTTTTAAGAAATCACTCCTTGAAAATCAATTGAAAACAAGTGACCAAATCCCTTGCTTTAGCGTGGACAGTTGTTCAGAAATGTTTCTAGCCACAACTCTACCTACAGATTTATAATTCAATGTGTTCCAAGAATGATCATAAGCAGTTGGTGAAATGAGATTAGTCAGGCTCACATCTCTGCTTCTCATTCTCATGGCATCACTTGGGCATTACTCTTAGGCTGGAGGTGACAGCCCTCTTTCAGCCAAACAATCCAGGCCTGCAAAATAATCTGAAGGACCAGACTGTCTGAAATTCATTCACTAGAAGCTGCAAACTCTGTGCCATCTTCTTATGCAGTTTCTGACAACCTTTATGCTATCTCAGATAGTTTAGAGAAACAGAATACTTGTCTCTTTCTTGGGATCACTTAAATACAATTTAGCTTCTAAATAAAAGCTTTCAGGTCCCAATGGATCACCTAGTACATGAAAATGGATAGAAACAGTTACATATAGTAGAACTACATGTAGAAAAAACAAATCTGCCTGAGAGGAAGGAGGGGACAAAAAAAAAAAAACAAAAACCCATACCACCATAACAAACAGAAATGTGGTGACTTGCAGGTAGGCCCAAACAACAAAGTATCTGCATCCATTCAGGACTGAGACAGATGTGTTCATATTGCATGTATTAGATTTAAAAAAATTAAAAAAAAAGAAGAAGAATACAGAATGCATCTGAGAGAGTTTAATGATTTGAGGTAACAGCCAAACAACTAAAAATCACATGCATACATAGTCAATTCATTAACATAAGCTATTACAGCCAAACATTTCCTAATCAGATAATTAGCAGCCTCTAATGCAATTAAGTTCACACAGCCAGCTAGCATAATTGAAAGTCATCACTGAAACAGAATCATTATCACAGGATAAGGGTCTTTTGTCTGATCTTTGTTTTTCTTTGGAAAAATCTAGCCAAAACTGTATGTCCAATGAAAACATGTAGACTCCATTTACATTCCAGATGCATTTCCATAGATCAGAGGTCATTCTCATAGTGCAAAATGAAAAAATTCATCCAAGAGATACCGAAATATTAAAAAACTTTATTACAATTATGCTACTCTACAACTTTGTAAAAGATGTTGGCTGAATTTACTGTCTAACTATCGACTCTCCCAACAGCTGGCACCTACTCTCAGGTACAATGCCAGGGAAATGCTCACAGTGCTAGGCTGCAGCTCAAGAAGACTTCAAAGAGCAGCTCCTTCAGCTGTGGTACCTACTAACACAGGAGACGTGTGTCTAGCTAGAGAGCACACACAACCTGTGCATCACACTCAGCGCTAGAAATTTACCAGTGAGAATGTCCCTACAGCAACAGCATTTAGGAGAAAGCAGGCAGCTTCTACCACTTGGACTCATTGAACACTGCTTTACTCAATGCCTGAACTGGCAAGTACCTGCGCTATTAGGATCTACAAGAAACAGCAAACTCTGCAGACAGAAGCGATTAAAGTTTCAGGTCCTGCAGTTTCCTGTTCCTGGCTCCATCACCTACCCACTACTTCCACTCTAGTAGGTCCTTGCAAATAAAGCAAATAAATTTTGACTGCCCTTTGCAGCTTAAGTTGCAATCAGATTCAGGAGCAAAACAGACTGTTGCTTTAGTCATTTGTTCTGGATCATATTTTGTTTTCTGAACAGGGAGAGTGTATGTATTTTTAGGCTTCACTAATGATGTACTTCTCAGAGGTTGTTTCCTAGTGCATCAGGACAGCCTGCTTACCTCTGACTGAGGAAATAAGGAGAAAAACCCTCAAAAAAGCAATTATGAAAGCCTTCATGATTTACAGAAAATTTTCTTTGAAAGCCAGACCCTGCAAGGTCCCCAGAAAAACTGAATCTTTGTATTCAAGTTCAAAATGGCAGGTCAAGAAACACTCCTGACCTCTTTTACTCAGTAGAATTATATTTTTCAACTCATTTGCCTATTCCTATGTAACCAGCAAACCAACGAATTGCAGACGTGAATCCTATCCTGGCTGCTAATGTTGGCAGGAAGGAATCTGACTCTTCCTCTAAGCCTGCTGCCTGGGATCTCTGTCAATACAGGCCTGCAAGGTGCAATGATCTCTGCCAAACACGGAAGGCGAGACACCTAGCTTAGAACAGATGCCACAATTGCAGGGGTTCAGGTGAGGTGACTTGCATGTTCTGCTTTGACAGAGAAGGACTCATGGACATGGAGACAGGGACAGTGGGATTGAGTACATCCACAGAAAGTTTGCTGACAACATCAAGCTGTGAGGCACGGTCGACACACTGGAGGAAAGGGATACCATCCAGAGGGACCTGGACAGGCTGGAGAGATAAGACTATGTGAACTTCATTAAGTTCAACCAGGCCAAGTGCAGGGGTCCTGCAGCTGGGTCACAGCAATCCCAGGCATAAACACAGATTGGGCAGAGAGTGGATTGAGAGCAGCCCCGAGGAGAAGGACTTGGGGGTGTTAGTGGATGAGAAGCTCAACATGAGCTGGCAATGTG
>VXBW01008297.1:0-26565 GCA_013400375.1 Thinocorus orbignyianus | reverse complement strand
CAGAGCTGCAGGCAGCACTGCAGGGGGGTCTCCCCAGAGCAGAGCAGAGGGGGAGAATCCCCGCCCTCGCCCTGCTGCCCACGCTGTTGGGGATGCAGCCTGGGATGTGGGGGTTTCTGGGCTGCCAGCACACATTGCTGGCTCATATCCAGCTTTCTCCCCACCAGCACTCCCAAGTCCTTCTCCTCGGGGCTGCTCTCCATCCCTCCATCCCCAACCTGTGCTGGTTCCAGGGGGATGCCCCAACCCAGGTGGGGAACTCTGCACTCCGGCTTGTTCGATATCATGGGATTCACACAGACCCACTTTTCCCTTGGACCCACAACCTGTCCAAGTCCTTCTGGATGGCATCTTATCCCTCAGGCATGTCACCACACCATGCTAACCCAAACGATTCTATTGATTTCATAAAAAAAAAATAATAATTCTGATGACTACGTCTCCAGCATCACAAATTAATTGTAAACATAAAATTATTAGCACCTTTGGAGACTAATATCATGCAATCATAATTCTGATCCCAGCAGGGCATAACATTATAGAAAAGGCCCTTATGGAACTCACCGTCAGTCAGGGAGAACTCTGAACAACTGTTTTATGTATGCAGCTAGAGAAGCTCTACAACACCTTGGTTTGTAAGGTTTTCAAGCTAGAAGCTGTTTTATTTACCCATTCTTCCAGATGTTTGTCTTCTTTTTGAATACAATATAAATAATAATAACCATAATCTTAGCAGTAGATTTTTGGAAGAGTACTTACTACAAACTAGATATTTAGATTTGAAAGACATAATGAATTTATTAAATACGTTCATGGATTTGTTAATACAACCGGTTTTGAGTTGTCTGAAACTCAAAACAGTTTCACACAAAGTGTGAAACCTTATGTGGAACAAATTAATTCAGTTTTGCTAGCAAACAACTGAACTTCTTTACATTCCACTTCTTGGGTATCTCAAAGCTAAGCTCAAAGGCAGCTGATATTTCATCTACCTATTTCTTAAACAAGATTAGGTTATGAACCAACAGAACACCCAAATTCTGTTAGTGTACTATAGGATGCTCTTGATGAGTTTTATATAGTTTTACAGAGTACACCAACACAGCCCTGGATTCTTCTCTTACTGTCCAATCACAAATTCACCTAAGACCCCCAGTAAGCAGCAGTGTTCCACTGGAAGTGCAGTACAGCACAAACTGTCTTTCCTGCATACTCTCTGCTCTGGGACTGCAGTATTCCACTCACTGTCTGTCTTCCACCCATTTTCCATCCTGGATATTTAAGCTTTATGTTCTGTATGCATTTAGATAAAATTCTTACATTCTGCTTCTGCTATTCCTTCTTCTTCAAATCTTAACTCACCTTAAGATCCCTACTTTGGGACCGGAGAAGGTCTTGGATGTATCCTTTGGGATCTTTGGAGAAACTCAGCATGAAATCACGTTGTATTTTTAACTGATTTATGGATTCAATTGTTTCATGAATCTGACGGGGAAAAAACAAAGCAAATGTTACTTATGTTCCTCCCACGCTGCAGTCACCCTGTCATCAGCCTCATTAGCATCTTTGACCTTCTTGCAATGTACAAATGTTTTTTGTACAAATTTGTACAAAATTTGTACATTTGTACAAATGTACATTGTACATTTGTGCAAATTCCCATGTGACTTTCCCTTCCAAGAGTGAGTTAACCACAATCCCTCAATTACATTTACCTTTCACCTGTATTTCTGTAATACAAGCATGTACAGGATTCTTCACTTCCTGTATTGAACTACTGGATGGCATGGTATATACAATACTGAAGAGTTAAGTCTGGTTGCTGCAAAATGTAGTAATTTCTTGTCTATCATCAGTCTTTCTGCCGAGTCTGGCAACTATGATCAATGGGAGGACAGTTGATGAATCATTTGCATATATATACACACAGAAAGGCAATTTTCTGCTGTCTTGTTCCTCTAAAATTCCAGTTTGAAATTGTAAACTTATCTTGTTTAATTTCACGCCTACATCTATTGTGCCAAAACAGCTAATGTGGCCAGGCACATGAGAGAAAATAATCCTATGGGCTATGCCATCAAGGCCACCGGTGTAGGCACAGCTATATGGTATGTTAACAGAAAAGAGCTGCCATCAACCTAAAATCATTCCTTATTTGGGAAAATGACATAGGAGATAAAGCTGTCGGCATGGATCGAGTTTCCACTAGAGGACTCTGTGGCAGCACAGCAGTATATGGTACAGACGGTAACAGCGCCGCAGTCAATGCTTCTCTGCCCAGAAAAGACCTCAGTAACTTCACTAATCTCCGAGGTCCTTTCCAACCATGATGATTCTACGATTCTGTAATCACAGCCTGCCCTCTGCTGTAGCAAATGCTCACAAACAAGGTGATACAGGCGTGGGTAAAAGTGAGCTGGACTGGAAACTGAGTAATCCTGTAGCAACTGGGAACCAATTGGCCAAGCAGTCGCCCTGATGAAAAGGACCTTTCTCAAGAACCATAAAACAAAAGATGCTGCAACAGTTATCAGAATCCATAGGATTTCTAGAGTCCAGACCCCCTTTAAAATCGCATGAAGACCAGAGCTTAATGTCTTTTGTTTGTAACAGAGGTAAACAAACAGAAACTGGGCCTAACTCTATGTGACAAAAAACATCTCTGGTCAACCATGTTACACCTCTTCTTCTTCCCTTGCTCACAGAAGCCACTTTTGTTTATCCCTTACCAAGTCAAACTAGCCATTTACATGTGCCAAAAGCTGTTGATAGTCCTCGTGACAAAAACCTCTAATACAATCCTTCAGAGTTCACCACCGCTGTAAGACAGATACTGTTATCTGAAACGCACATGATCCTCTTTCAGTAAGACAGGAAACAAGTCTGCCAAACTGCTCTGAGTGATTTTTCTGCCATGCCTTTTCCATATTTGTACCTACTGCAGAGAGCTGTCCTACAACTGTGCATGCACAAAACACACCCGGAGTACATGATTCTCTTAGCTTTGCTTTATGGCAATTTAGCATACTATCATGATCTCCCAATAAAATATCAGAGTCAAACAGTTCAGATGATTCTCAAATGCCAGGGGATTCATCATACTGACTGTGAAACTCTGCTTCCATCACCTCAACAACTGTGTCAGGCACTAGATCACATCCTAAGGGGGAACACCACTCCCCCTATTCCCACTGCATGTGGCTGATCCTTCCCTTGAAAACACATCCAACCGAGAAATCCTTGTCTCATAACATGACTGTCTTTGGGGTGTGCCACCAACCCCACATGAAGGAACATAATCAGTATATATGCCACATGATACTTTACCTTGTTGTCCAATGCTGTAATCTCCTGCTGATTAGCTGTTGAGAGAAGAAAACTACTCATCTGTCCCTTTAACGGGTCTTCAACTTCTACATCTATATCGTAACAAGCTGTCTTCTTCTGATCATTGGGGTCAACACTATGGAAAGTGGAAAAGAAGGTTGTGAGAACCGCCATAATGATTCAGAATAATCACCCATCATCCATTCATTCATCCCAGAGTATGCTCTATCATAAAACATCTTGCAGACGCCGTGAGAAAAGTTTAAGAACAGGGTCTCTTTATATATTTCTATCCTAGTAGATCCTCTCATCTTTCATCAGTCAGAATTCACTTTCAAGCTGGGCGTTTTGTCCAGACCCTCAACCTCTATAGCTACTAATGGACCCAGTCTCCATGACATTGCCCAAGACCTTCCTGAGGGCTGCTGTAACTCTAGCCTATGACCCGCCCCTCGGGGCCAGCCGCCCGCTTTGGGGTGGAGGAAGCCCAGACCCTCTTCAGGGACACGCTCTTGCACTTCCTTGTTGCCGGGGCAACCAGGGTGAGCTGACTTGGGTCTTCGCCCCGTGGAGGGGCGGCACTTCTGGGGAGGAGCGGCCAGGTCAGGTGACCTAAACGGGCCAATGGGGTGTTCCCTCCCGTCTGCCATGCGCAGTGCAGGAGCTGAGGGCGCCAGGCTGGCTACTGTGGCCCTTCTTCAACCATTGATGTTTGAGGAGGACCTGGTGGTTTGTCTGCCTTCCATCTCCACCAGCTTGCTCCAGAATCCAGTTCCCATTGTCACTCAGTCCAGTCTGAAACTTTCCCAGTGCCTGCAGGTGACACAGCCGTGGGAGCTTGATACAGTTTTGTATATATATATTGTATCTATTTCATTATTTCCTTTTAAAATTTTATTATTAATATTTCGTTAATTTTTTTCCTAAACTCTCATTACCTCTCTTCTTCCTTGTCTTGTCATTGTCATGACAGCCCAGCCCAAACCACGACAGCCTCACAGGCAGCATTCCTCAGGGCTGGGTGCTGGGGCCAGTTCTCCTTAGGATCTTTGTGCCCAGGTGTCCAAGGCGGCCAGTAGCATCCTGGCTTATGTCAGGACCAGTGCAGCCAGCAGGACCGGGGCAGTGACCCAGTGACCCCCTGATCCCCTGTACCGGCACTGGTAAGGCCCCATCTCGAGCGCTGTGGCCAGTTTCAGGCCCCTCACTGCGAGCTCTTTCAGGCACCTCACTGAGGTGCCGGAGCGAGTACACAGAACAGAGTCTTACGAGGAGTGGCTGAGGGAACTGGGGTTATTTTGGGCCAGAGAAAAGGAGACTGAGGATGTTATTTCTCTGTCTTAATTTTTTAACTTTTCATTGTTATTATATTTCATTTATTAAACTGGTTTTATCTCAACCCATGAGTTTTCTCACTTTTACCGTTCTGATTCTCTTCTACATGCTGCAGGGGAGTTAAGCAAGTGGCTGGGTGCTGTGCTAAGCTGTCCACTTGAGCTAAACCAACACAAGCAAATGGCAAATTGTTTCAGTGTTTGACTACTCTCACTGTTAAAAATGGAATGCAGGGCAGAGGATCTGCGGGAATCTGTTTAAAGCTCAACTGGACTAGCCCCTGAGGCGTCCTAAAATAATTTGAACCTGCTTTGAGTTGGGAGGGAGGAGCTCGAGATGCCCAGCAGCAATCCCTTCTACTACTATGCATTATTCTGTGATTTTATGAGTCTAAAAATTACTTACTTCCTTTAAATTTAGTGTCAGACTTCCGGATTTATTTTAGCTTAGCTAGAGACTGTAAAGATTCTATTGCAAAAAGTATTCCCTGTTCTCAGGAAGTTAATCCTCCCCCTTTCCGCAGGTATTATGTCGTGCCGTATAATGCTGCCAGGTGCTGTGTGGTGCACACAGCATATCAGAGAATGCTGCTGAGGCAAGGTCCTGCTCTTTAGCTTGTATCTAACAGAAAACACACTGCCTCAAGAACCTCTTTGCCATCTCTCTGCCCCTGGAAACACAACTCCTTGTCATTTTTCTCTAAGACCGCTACTATGTATCTCTGAGGACCTCAGCTTTTTTGGTCCATCAAACAGATCACCAAGTTGTCTTCAATGACTATATACACAGCTATCAATCTGTGTGGTAGTCAACCTGCTTTGTGATAACTCTGTTTTATACATTCAAATGAAGTGAAAAGCAAATCTTATTTTGATAGCCTATGTAATATTTAAACTTCATATCACATCTATTACAAAATTAAAATAACCCAATTTTAAGACTATTCAGAAATATTTGTTGTCAATATTCTGTAGGAAATCAAATCAGTACTCTCAATTACCAGTAATGTTTAAACACTCAGAATTAGTTTTGATTGAGACCACAAAGGAACTTGGGAAAGATGGAAACACTTGAGCAGCAAGGCTGCAATCTCCAAAGTCTCTTTATCCCCCTCCCCTCCCCACACACAGTTGTCACTTAAATACGGAACGTGCTGGAAGTGCCCTAGACAGCTGAGAGTTGTATTTCATCTACTATGCCAGAAATACATCTGTTTTGCAAAGGATGCCAGTAGCTCGGTATCTTGATCACAATGGCCTTATCTGAATAGAGGCATTCTCCACTGTCAGTCTCCTGAGATCTCTGACCAGTTGGCATTCTCAGAATAAAGCTGACACTCAAAGAGCTGACCCAGCCCCAACAAAGCTCATGTGGACTGGCCACTGTACTGGAAACTGTAATACTGTTGTACATTTCACATAATAACTCAGTGATTAGAGTGATTGCCCATGACGTACATCTTACTTTAATTTCTTTCAGTTCAGGAAAGAAACCTTGCCAGGGCTTTCAAGTGGTATTCTAGTAGGGGTAAAAATGATAAGAAGAAATTTTGCATACTCCTGGAGAATTGGTGCCAATCTGCTGAAAATAATTCAGAACTAAAAAGATCAGAATGAAGATACAACAACATCCAAGGTGCTCACTCACATGAGTGACTAGATTCTGATCCCTACTACTGTAGCTGTTTCTGTATTTTATATAGTGAGAGTTTTGCCCATGACAGTGCTGAGCTGACTGATCAGCTTACCTGATGATATGGTTTATCACTATAGGGTCTGGTGGCAGCAGCAGGTTAGTGAGTCTCTGAGGAATTTCAGAAAACTTTAGCCGTGGACAATCAAAGATCTGGAATACAATAAAACACATTATCCTTGTCCAAAACCTAACTTCCAATCAAATTAGAAAGTATGAAATCAGCAGTTCAAAAGTAAGGTGATTTTGAAAGCTGTAAATCTGGCTTCTTGCAAAGACTAAATTTTTGGTCACTTTTGTCCCTGCAAATTGCTGCTGTACTTACAGTCTGGGACAGCTGACAGAGGCATCAAGTGACAACAATTCCAGGTGTCCCACTCTTAGTGTAGTTCCTGAAGGACACAGGCCACTTTAACATGACATCAGGATCAACTGTATCAATGGTGAGAGAGAAGTGAATTCTTCCTCTCCCACTAAGTGTTCACAGCAGCAAAACTTAGTGTATTTTGTCATTAGATATAACCACAAGCACAACAGCACAGGATTCAGAAGAGCTGGTATACCAAACGAGAAGCCCAGTGTCTAAACAGGAATAATAGAACGGCACAGGTCCCCTAAAGGATCTGCGTGCTTCCAGCTATGACCATGTTTTTTTTTCCCAGGAGTTACATCTCTAAAACTATATAGTCTATAGAAATGTCATCAGACAAGAAGGCAGTGCTAACTCAATTCCTTTACCCTCCATATCTCAAATCTTACAGAATTAGAGTGAAAACCAAATAACTCATCATGAAACGTTTGATTTAATGGGACACATTTTCCTAACATCAGTTTTGAAAGCAAGATTAGCTACTTGGACAATTTTTCCAGAGACCTAAGGAAAATGGAAACACCCAAATCAATCCCACTTATCATTTAAATCTATGCAAACACTGCATTCTTATGAAGCTATTCCAGATTAGCCAGCTCTTGCAGGGAGTGATGTTCAGTCTCCCAGAAAAGGAATCTGCTACTTCTTAAGTCTCATCTGCCCAATCATCTGAGGATGGGAAGACAATTATGAGGTCTGCTAGCATTCCTGAAGAGTTCTAACACAAGGGAGACCTATAAGCTAAAAAGCCTCCAATGAGATAAACGAAGAGAAGACGGCTCCAGCAAGTTCTTACTCTAGCAAAGTTCTTAAACTGAAAATTAAAATAAATAAAAGTGAGAAGGCCATCCTGCTTACCATAAGTAAGGTATGAACTACTGTGTTGGATGAAACAAAGGATCTACTACACATGTACCACACTACCTTGCCCTTGATAGTGGCCAAAAGTGGATACTAAAGGAAAATTTTAAGAACAGGAAATGCATATACTAGTCCTTCCCCCAAAAAAATCTCCCCAAATCTCTCCAACTTTGCAATTGCCTTTCATTTATAACAGCCCAAGTTTTGTCATTTTCTTTTTTTTTGTTTTTTCCATTGGTTGGTCACTTTTGAACATATATAGATCATGGAATAATAGACCGGTTAGAGTAGAAAGAGACCTTAAAGATCACCCAGTACCACCCCCTGCCCTGGGCAGGGACAACTCCCACCACACCAGGCTGCTCCAAGCCCCATCCAGCCTGGCCTTGAACCCCTCCAGGGATGGGGCAGCCACAGCTTCTCTGGGCATCCTGGGCCAGGCTCTCACCACCCTCACAGCAAAGTTCTTCCCCACATCTCAGCTCAATCTTCCCTCTTTCAGCATCAAAACCTTCTCCCTTGTCCTAGGGCTCCCCTCCCTCATCAAGAGTCCCTCCCCAGCTTTCCTGGAGCTTCCTTCAGATCCTGGAAGGGGCTCTAAGGTCTCCCCGGAGCCTTCTCTTCTCCAAGCTGAACCCCCCCAACTCTCTCAGCCTTTCCTCACAACAGAGGGGCTTCAGCCCTCCCAGCATCTCTGAGGCCTCCCCTCTACACTCACTCAACAGGTCCATGCCCTTCTGATGCTGGGGACCCCAGAGCTGGAGGCAGTACTCCTGGTGGGGTCTCCCCAAAGCGGAGCAGAGGGGCAGAATCCCCCCACCTCTGCTGCCCATGCTGCTGGGGATGCAGCCCAGGATGTGGGGGGTTTCTGGGCTGCCAGCGCAAGGTGCCGGCTCATGTTAAGCTTCTCATCAACCAAAACCCCCAAGCCGTTCTCCTCGGGGCTGCTCTCAATCCACTCTCCGCCCAGCTTTTGTGCCTGGAACTACCCCAATGCACATGCAAGACCTTGCACTTGGCATTGTTGAACTTCATCAGGACTGCACAGGCCCACTTCTCCAGCGTGTCCAGGTCCCTCTGGATGGCATCCCTTCTCTCCAGCACGTTGACCGCTCTGCACAGCTTGGTGTCGTTGACAAACTTGCTGAGGGTGCACTGAATCCAGCTGTCCATGTCACCAAAGCTGTTAAACAGCACTGATCTCAGTACTGCCACCTGAGAAACACCAGCCATCACTGACCACCACTTGGACACTGAGCCATTGACCACCACCTAGACAATTCCCTATCCATCAAATCCATGTCTCTCCACCTTAGAGGCAAGGATATTGTGTGGGACATTGTCAAACGCTTTGCAGAAGTTCAGGTAGATGACATTGGTTGCTCTTCCTTTATCCACCACTGCTGTAACACCATTGTAGAAGGTCACCAAATTTGTGATGCAAAATTTGCCCTTAGTGACGCCATGTTGGCTGTCAACTATCACCTCCATATTTTCCATGTGCCACACCATAGATTCCAGGAGGATCTACTCCTTGGTCTTGCTCAGCACAGAGGCAAAACCGACCAGCCTATAATTCCCCACGTCTTTCTTTTTTCCCTTTTTAAAAATGAGAATTTTCTTTGCCCTTTTCCAGTCGCCATGAACTTCACCAGACTGCCATGACTTCTCAAATGTGATGGACGGTGGCTTAGCAACTTCATCCACCAGCTCCCTTGGGACCTGCAAATCAATCTCATCTAGTCCCATGGACTTGTGCACCATCAGGTTCCTCAGACAGTCACCAAGCTGGTCTCCTCCTTCAGCGGGCAGTTCTTCATTCTCCTAGTCCCTGCCTTTGCCTTCCGCGACTTGGGCTGTGTGGCTAGACCACTTACCAGTGAAAGGCAAAAAAGCACTTGAGTATCTCTCAGCCCTGTCCATACACTAGGTGACCAGGTCTCCTGCCTCCTTCCAGTGAGGGCTCACATTTTCCCTAGTTTTCCTTTTGTCGTTGACATATCTATAGAAGCTTTGCTTGTTGCCCTCAATGTCCCTGGCCAGATTTAATTCTATCTGGGCTTTAGCTTTCCTAAACTGCTGCTCTGACAATTTCTCTGTACTCCTCCCAGGCTACCTGTCCTTGCTTCCGCCCTCTCTCGGCTTCCTTTTTCTGTTTGAGTTTGTCCAGGATCTCCTTGTGCACCCATGCAGACCTCCTGGCATTTTTGTCTGACTTCCTCTTAGTTGGGATGCATCGCTCCTGAGCTTGGAGAAAGTGATCCTTGAATATTAGCCAGCTTTCTTGGCCCCCGCTTCCTCCAGGACTTTAGCCCATGGCACCGTACCAAGCGGATCTCTGAAGAGGCCAAAGCCTGCCTTCCTGAAACCCACAGTAATGAGCTTGCTGTGTGCCCTCCCTGCCACCCCATGGATCTTGAACTCCACCACCTCATGGTCACTGCAGCGAAGGCTGCCCTTGAGCTTGACGTTCCCCACCAGCCCTTCCTTGTTGGTGAGAATGAGGTCCAGCAGGGTACTTCTCTTCATTGGCTCCTCTATCACTTGGAGAAGGAAGCTATCATCAACGCATTCCAAGAATGTCCTGGATTGCTTATGCCCAGCTGTACTGTCCCTCCAACAGGTATCGGGGTGGTTGAAGGTGTCCATGAGGACCAGGGCCTGTAAATGTGAAGCCACTCCTATCTGTAGGCCTCATCCACTCAGTCTTCCTGTTCAGGTGGCCCGTAGCAGACCCACCCTGTAATGTCAGCTGTTCCTGCCCTCCCTTTAATCCTGATTCATAAGCTCTCGGTTGGCTCCTTACATGGAGCTCCACATGTTCCAGATGGTCACTGACACTGAGGGGGACACGCCCTCCTTGTCTCTCTGCCTGTCCTTCCTGAAGAGCCTGCATCCCTCCATTTCAACTCTCCACTAATAGCATCCATCCCACGTAAATACACTTCTAGCATTTGTAACGTCCTATTGTGAGAGGTTCCAAAGTTTATCTATGCTTGATTCCTTTTGGTTTTTTGCTACCTGCCAGTTTCAGTTGAAGGCCTCTAATTATTTAACTGCCTGAACAATAATTACTCCCTGTTCACCTTTTCCACTCTGCTCATGGATTTTCAAATCTTTTTTTACCTCCCCTCTTCCATTTCCTCTTCAGGCTGGCACAAACAAAACTGAGTCTAAGTTTGCTATAGATAAATAGAGAAATCAAATCATCCCAGCAACCGAGCAACCAGCTTTGTAATTTTGGCAAACAATCTTACATGATTTTAAGTTGGAATTTGCACTATATATGAAAAACACTTCACGCTGAACTTCTCAAAAAAAACCCCAAACAAGTAAGTGATTATATAGTCCAGACCACTTTGGTTCTGTATTTCTAAAAATACCCATGAATCTCACAATTATTTTATTGTATTTTGTATTTTCAAATGTGGGAAAACCCAATGTTGCCTTTAAGATGATTTCAAGCACTGGTCACTTTAAACCATTGTAGGGCAAATTAATAACAGAAAATAAAATCTTAAAAAGAAAACTAGGACACAACTTCCTCTAATTGTTTCACTGTATAGACTTACTGTGTACTTTCAATGCACACTAAAACAATATTAATTTATTATAACTGCCAGTACTCTCCTTAAACAGGAGTACGTCACAACCCTTACCCTCAGGTATTTTCAAAATAAATCAGGTAAGCCTGAAGCTACAGACAAACACAATGAGTTCAGGTAGTGATACCTCAGATAACAATACCTTTACAAAATAAATATAATCTTATTGTCAGAAAAAGTGGAGATGCCTTTAAGTGGCCCTCTTGGTTAATTCTAGAGGTCACTGTGAAAGATAGAAAGTCTTCATGTGCTACTTTCAAAACATCATGTATATCACTTTATAATCTGAAGCAGATTTAGGATGAAATAGCTTTTCTAATTATATCTTCTACATCTTCTGCCCTTCATAAACAGGGAAAGAGAAAGGGAGAAGACAGGTCTACATGTGATTTGGCAATCAGCAGATTGTTTCATATTTCTTAGTACAAAATGATACATTGGGGGGAAAAAAACAGTAAGTCTATACAGTGAAACAATTAGAGAAAGTCCTCCTTCCGGAAACTACTCATGCGGGAGCGCTGAATGTGTCAAACAGCAGACGTGTTTTCTTGATAACACTAGCACATGGGACTGGTGCTTATTGTATTAGTAGTAGTGACTGTTGAAAGCCATTCAGTACTGAAGATACTGCAAATCATTAAGGGAGATGAAAATCAGTTAATTTTCACCCATCCAAACTTTGCAGATGGATATTATAGTGTGCCTCTAAAGAGCTACTGCGTCCAAAAGGGAGTTACCTGCTGGAAGTACTTGTCGCAGTTAATGTATTCCTTATCATGGGAGTCTTGCAGCTTATTTGTTTTGATGTACTGCCAGAGCGCCTGGATGATGGCCGAGCGGGTCTGCGTGTGTATCCCCAGCAAACGGGCCAGCCGCGGGTCCAGTTTAAATTGCGGGGGCTGTGACAGACAGAGAGAAAAGCAGAGACAGGCATAAAGTTTCAGTTTTAATTCTCAGGAGACTCTGCTCCTCAGAAGCAGCACCCCATTCAACAGCAGGGACTGCAAACATAGAAGGGGCTTGGACGCTTTACCACTGTTCATGCTCTGCAAGAACCAGGGTTTAAAAAGAAAGAGGGACAGTCCGCATGTGCTACACACACAGGGTTATCTGTATCACATGCTTTAGGTAATAACTGCATGCAGGCTCAGGAAAGTCTTCCTTTTCAACACTGATGCATAATTTGACTTCAGCGAATGGGAGAAGAAAAAGAACGACCCTTCCTCTGAACTGCTGGAGGTTTACCACAGATAGAGAGAATGACATCAGGGGGATGCTTCTACTGTTGCTAATAACTGTTCAGCTGCCTTACATTGTCAAAGTACATTGGAACTCCTGTTTTCCAGGCATGTTCCCACCATCCTGCTGCATACCAGAAAATCTAGCCAACTAGTCAATGGAATATATTTCTTCTCCTGGTCCCTGTGAGACAACCCTTCAAGTACCCTGTTCTGCATCTCTAACATAATACATTACTTGGATACCTTGGAATTCAGTGCATCATCAAGTGTCTACCCATACTCAAGTTTAATATTTGCCACATTATTAGGGAAAGATTACTCTGTTGGGTGCCAGGCCACCCAAAGCTACCTTTATAACAAATTGAGACATAAAGATAAGAGAGCATCTATTTTGATGCATAAATTCATAATAATAATAATGAGCATAAGAAACACCATTATATTGCCTTAACAATAAAGATTTTCACTGGCTACACCAGCATTTCAGTTAGCTCACACACTCCCTAAAATTAATAAAGATTTCTCTCTGCAAACATAAAATGGAGTATCTTTATCATGGAAAGATGCCATTTGCACGGAGGGGAAAAAGAAAGGCACAGAACGAGTTCTTAAGTTATAGAATCAAAATATATCTAAGGTTGAACTGCCATTGAAAAGTGAGATCCCATCTCTTCTCAGCAGCGCATTTTTATCCATTTCCTTAACAGGGTCACATTTGTTTCAGGGATGGTTTCAGTCAGACTAGTGAGCTTCACAACTGCAAATCTCCATCGTTTGTGCCAAAAGAAGGGAGACTGTGGCAGTGCACACTCACAACTGAAATTAAAGTGCTTTTTTGAAGCAGCTCAGCCTTACAGCAGCTTAAAATGGTTTGAAACTGTGCCCAGGAACCTCATTTATATTCTGTCCCAAAGCACAACGACCTAATTTCACCTTTTTTCATTTGTTTGTTTCCTATGATGAGGATCAGGGAAGTGATTTGGGAGTAAATTTTGCTAGCTTTCAAATGGATCAGTTCCCTGACTTGTTTGTGTTCAGCGCACAACTATTACTAGTACAACAGAACTAATACTGACAAAAGAGAAGAAGCAGGAACGCCTAACAAGATGTTCCTAAGATCAACGGCAAATCTAACCCTTGTGGGGCAACACTGTCTTGTGCCAGGTTAGGGTGAGAATGTAACTGAAACTTAACAAATCAGGAAAGCTGTGGTCTGCTCTCAAAAAAAGGCTGCCCCAGCTACACAGGAACCAGCCGCAAAAGCCACTCCTTTGAATTTCTGTACAGGACCACACACGTAACTCATGTGCTCTTTTGCTAGATTATAATAGAAATGTACTTGATGTGCCCCCTTTACGTTTTAAATAATCTGTCCGTTTGCTCAGTTTTGAGTCCAACTATATTGGGTTTTGGTATGTATGACGGGATGAATTTGCTCTGTTGCACAATGCCCCAATGGCTGTATTTTCCAAGCCAAAAGCAGCACACTGACCTGGTAGTCTAGCATAAGGAGTAATGTGCACCGCACACTGACATCGCCGGGTCTTTTTACCTGGAAGCCATCCGTTTCCTGGGTTGTGGGAGTTCTGTGCCACTGCCAAAGGGAAAAACAAGTATGAAGGTCAGTCATTTTTTCAATGATGTCCAACGAGGCGCACCTTGTACAGTACGCCATGCAAGAATAAGGCAAGTAAAAGCCTTCTGAAGATCTTTCCATTTAAACAAAAAAAAAAAAAAAACAACCAAACCAACCACAACAAAATCCCCTAAATAATTTATTGCTCTGCTCTTAGAATTCAGCTTTGGTGCTCAACCTGTTCTGCTGTTAGCATGCTTTATTTGTTCGGAAAAATGCCCACAATTTTTTCATAATTTCATACATTCTGTTCTAAAATATGCACTACGTCACTATTACATCAATGTTTTTAGACTCTAAAGATTCTGTTACTAAACATTCTTAAAAGGAATGGAATTTTGAAAACTTTGACAATACCTTAAATGAGAAAATGAAGGCAAGGTAACTTAGAAAAGGTGGACAATAGGCACATCGCTGTTTATCTGTGCTGGTATCAGGTCTGTATGCCAAGGGTGCACAGCCTTCTTACCTCCACAAGATGGTTGTCAGGTCCATAAAGATCTTTGTCCAGCTCAATAACCAAACTCTTAAAAAAGGATGAAAACTTCCGTTTCTGTTTGCTGAGCTGTACAACCAGAAGAAACAGAAATATTTAAGTCTGTGTTTATTAGCATGTGTTCTATGCTTTCTTCTCAGGCTTTCTCTTTCTCTTAATTTCCACATAGACCACAAATGCAATCAATCTAATTGAGTTTTCCCTCTGACAAATGCAAGGTAAAACACAAAAATCTCAACAGCAGTGGAACAGTGCACACTTAAGAGAAGATTTCACTGACTCCCTGAATGTCATTGAAAAGGACTGGCTTGCAATGTGAACAGGCATCCGTAAGAGTGGGACAGAGATGCTTGGAGGGCTGGAGCCCCTCTGCTGTGAGGAAAGGCTGAGAGAGTTGGGGGGCTTCAGCTTGGAGAAGAGAAGGCTCTGGGGAGCCCCTGGAGCCCCTTCCAGTCACTAAGGGGGCTTCAGGAAAGCTGGGGAGAGACTCGTGATGAGGGAGAGCAGCCCTAGGATAAGGGGGAAGGGTTTGACACTGAAAGAGGGAAGACTGAGCTGACATGTAGGAAAGAACTTCTTTGCTGTGAGGGTGGTGAGAGCCTGGCCCAGGCTGCCCAAAGAAGCTGTGGCCGCCCCATCCCTGGAGGGTTCGAGGCCAGGTTGGATGGGTCTTGGAGCAACCTGGTCTGGTGGGAGATGTCCCTGACTAGGACAGGGTGGGGTTGACTAGATTCTTTTTAAAGGTTCCTTCCAACCTGAACCATTCTGTGAGTCTAAGGCCACTGTATACTTTTATTGTAACAGCTTGGGGTTTTTTGATGAATGCTAATTTCTTGGTCTGACTTATTAGGTGACAGTACATTTTACAGATTAATTGTACACAAAGCACAATTATTGCCTTTTACATTTTGCCTTTACATTTAATTAACATTATTTGCTGTTTACTAGGCAGCACATACTGTCTAAATTAAAAACTGTGAGGTCCGTAGTAGATAATCTGACTTTCCATAAAATACAGTCCACAAGATTGCAATTAATTTCTTCTTATTTAATGCAGAAAATCTTTGAGAAATACATCCTCCTTTGGTTTAAAATTTGCCAGTAATTGAGAAGCTATTTTGTTCCAGTAAAGAATCTTTGTTAAAATATACACTCTAATTTCTAAACTACATTTATTTAACTTCTATTTCCAGATGTTGCACTTTGTCACCCCTTCATCTTCCAGCAAGATTATGATTTTGATTCACGTACAGTCAACTCCAGGCAGACTGATGTGCCTTGAAAGCCTTGCCCTCTTTATACATGCTTGTTCTCCATCTGTTTATCCTACCAAACAGTTAGCTTGTGAAGTCTATTCAAACAGGTCACATCTTTATTAGGAAAGTCCAGCCCTTCTCAAGGAAAGCTAAATCCATCACTGAGGTTTCTGAGGACTTCAGAACGATAAAACTTTTCTTCTATCCGTGCTCTGACCATTAATACATCCTCTTGTCCTCACTCAGAATATGAACTACTTGTTTTCCCTTGTTATCCTGCTCTTCAAAAGTTAGAATGCCTGCTGTGGGCCTGACATCACACTTCTCGTCACCTGAACCCTGCCATATCCGTTAAGGGAATCATCTCAGCCCTGTCCTCTCCATGTCCTCCTTCCTGTCCTGTCCTTGAGTCTGCTCCATTTCCCGCTGCCCTCCCTGCCCCTCCCCAACATCCCCATCACAGCCTCATCCCTCACTCCGGCCAGACACAGCGCCTTCCCAGCAGCAACAAGCCAGCACTGTGATTCAGAGATGTTCTGTCTGAGCTGATGTCCCCAGTAAAATCCACCACCCCACGGACAATCTCTGGTCCCTTGCCAGCCCCAGTGAAGTGCAGGGAAGTCATACGTCATCCAGGAGCTTCCCCTCCACTCGCAGCTCCCAGGAAGCAATGCTGCCATCAGAGTCATCAGCGTCAGATTTTGCAGGATTAAATGTGTTGGAGATGTAAAGTCTCAGTTTCCGCTTTTGCTGTTATACAAACAGAAAAAAAGTACACATCCGGTTTAAGTCCAAGACCTGAGGAAGCCACAGGAGAGATGATAGTTACATATTTAGTAGAGAATCTGTGTGTTTAGTATAGTTGCACCAGGTTATATGAGAATTCAAGATTTGGTTATCTGTAAGAAAATACACTGAAGAGCTGAATCTGACTCTTCCTTTCTAAAACTATTGGCTGCACAAACATGGCGAGATCCACTGAAAGAGGAGAAGAACAGGAGGTTGCAGGACCAAGCCCTTGAGGCTACACGTTCAGTACTTCTAGGTCAGATCATTCTAAGAAAAGCATGACATGGTGCCCTTCTTGTCTAGATCCTAGCTAGACTGCTAAGGCTCAACTGGAAACCTCTTGCTACATGAATGTCTTCCATAGTTGCACCAGTTCAGATTTGTAAACAGCAGTCACAAATACAGCTAATACTGCAAATTACGCACCGGGCCCATCTCTATCCATCTTCACTCTACCATCATGCGGAGCTCGGTAACAGCCTTCCTACAGACACACATGCAAACACATACACCCCCAACCCCGCTGCCTAACCTTCCTCTTTAATTGCCTTTTGCCTTTACATGTCACAGCTCCAGCTTGTTGTGAGACCTAAGCAGTGGAAGGCACCGTGCTTCATCAGGTCTGTGAGATACGACTGTCCCTACTGGTTAGGGAAGGCCTCCTGAAGGCTTCCACATCACTGTGCTGACTTATGGCTACATTATTTCTTGGTGCCTTTCTCTCCCACGTAGCATGCAGAAAAACACATCATTAACTTCGACGCATGGATTCCAGAAATGATAATTCCAAAAATCTCTTTGGGACTCTAATCTCAAATATCTGTTTAAAATACAAGGACAAAAAAGGCTACATTTGTCAAGTTAATGCAGTCCAAACAACCTCTACACAACATAAGAAAGCCTTGTAAAGGCCTTGTAAAGCCCTCGTACTCCTAGCTTTCAAGCTCTGGCTTCCTTCTACAGTCCATCTAAAATTACGTCAGTAACAAGGTTTGACTCCACTGTGAAATACAAAATGCCTCTCCTTGACAATTCCTACTGTTTCCGTTTGCTAACCCCTCATAATTTTTCTTTCCAGCCATGCAGAAGCCAGATGCAGCTCACACAGTAGAGCTGGGCTTCTGCTGGGCTCCCTGCACTTCCTCCGCCCTGCTGAAGTCAGAGACTGCACATCATTTGTTTGTTTCTCCCCCATCTCTCTCTCCCATTTAGTTATTTTCTACACAGCAAACTCTCCAGTGTAATCCCTTCCTCACTGTAATCCTTATAAATCAGCCCACTTCTTCCACATTTGCATCAGGAAGGAACTTAGAATAATTATGAATAAAAATCCTAAGGAATGGCTATCTCTAGTTATCTTTCTCCCTACTTTCTATGCACCTTGATTTTAGATCAAAGAACATTTAGCCTTTTACTCCAACACGTTACAGACACTACTGACAACCTGTAAGTACCTGGTCACTGAGCTGGCAGCAATAGTCAGTCCAGGTAAGAGGTCTGTATCACATAATGCTTTTCAGAACGCACAGAGGTACCATTTCAAAAATGAAATGTTTCTTTCCCCTCCTTGATCTGGAGGAATTTTGCTTTTCTGACAATTAAAACCTCCTTAGAATTTCAAGCTTAACGTATATTCAGCTACCTTTTCCCCATGATGTTAATGATGTTTCAGAACAATTGGCAACTATTTTATAGAAGAAATTCCTCCAATTAGTCCCAGCCAGCACCAAGACCAACGTTGCAATCACAGAAAAGGAAGTACGTGGCCCATGTGCCACAGACCTCGAATTGCAGAGAGGAACCTACAACAGCTAAAATGTGATAGAGCTGCCACTGTTCTCAGTTACCTTTTCTTTAGTCATCCCACTTCTTTCTCCGTAACATCCCATGAAGAATGAATAAGAAGCTTTGCTCAACTTGGGGTAAATGATACCTACTACATGTGTTGATTAAAATGAGTGCAGGTTTGGTACCAGAAACTCAATGACAGTAGGGTCCAGAGTCTGACACAAAAACATCCACATATTACTTGTTCTTATCTCATAGGAATATCCCTTGGATGCTTGAGGTTTAGAACTCAGTATGCAGAACAGATGAGAGTCCCTTAGAATGACAGAACTGCAGAGCTCAGATGCTGCAGACACAAGGCATACTGACAAAAAAAACCCCAGTCTTGCCTGAGGACAGAAGACCAAGCAGAAACCTCTAGTGTTTCACAAAAAATGCACATTTCCCCTGCCAACAATCCAATAGCAATTCCTTAGTCATCTTAAAACCTGAAAGCGGGGAAACAATCTCAATTTACAGAGCCAGAGAGAAGGCGTTATGACTGTAAGACACTTCTACTGTATTTTAACCTAAAAATTGATAACCTGGGAGTAGATTGTTTAGTTTGCAAAACTGCAACTACACACTGGCCTGGTAAACTCTATATCCCACAGCAGTTCACTGTGAAAGGGACAGTCCCTGCATAGCAGTCTCTGGTTTGGGCAAGACTGTCTATGGTGCCAGGGCTTGGGGTAGGAGCTTGGTTTGTGGGATGGCCACTAGATATCCTTCTTTCAGCCAGATGACCCCTGGTTCAGATCTTGGGATGAAAATCATCTCAGTATTAAAATTATGTTTACGTTCACAACTGACTAGTTATCTCAGGGTTAGACAATAAAGAAGATAGGCACTTTTTAGGGCATGATTTATTTATATTCTTTTCAGTATTTACCTCTGTATGAGAAGAACAGTGTCCTGAACTCCATTGCCTACACTTACTAAATCTCTCAACTATAAAGGGACCCCAGAGTGACTAGCTTATGCATAAATAAACAAGATGCAGATGTCTATGCTTAATCAAATAAATCCCACTCCCCAAGTCCACCATGTCTCTAGCTGTCCAGATTGCATTCTTCCGTAACGATATCTACTCATCTGGAGTTAAGCCAAACTGTTTCCAGTTCCTTCAGGCCACAGAGCTTGCTATATCTGTACCTCGGGCCACACTGCAGTCAAACAGCCCTGTCTGCCTGACTCCTTCCAAAAAAAGTCCCTTCTGGAATTCCAAGCATGTCAGCAAGTGGGCCTTCCATAAAGCCAGTGCAAGGGCTCTTGTGATGAGTAGCATGCAGCAAATGCTGCTTTGCAGATGAGGAATTCTGAGACTCTCGTGAGTGATACAGTACAAGAATACGGGACTGATAGAAGAGGAGAGGACACACTGGTACCCAACAGGCAGAAAAAAAGACGAGGCAGGATCTAGACTGGAAAAGCCATCAGCAGAGAGGGGCTGGTGACAGTGGCAAAGTGAGCTGGAGGGTGGTAAAGGCCATTTATCCCCTTCAATCCCAAGGTCTCCTTGCTTTCTGAGCAATCCCACTGCTGTCATCTGTCCTAACAGTGCAGCTCTTCACAGAAGGTCCACGTAGCATCAAGAAGCCCAGCACACTTTATGCACTGCCTTCAATCCAAAGTGGCTGACACATTTCCCCCTAAAATTTCTCCAGAATAATTAGTCTTCAGGCAGAAAAGACCAGCCCGAGCAATACTGGACCATAATTCTGAGCAGTCCTGCATTTTCCCTACATACTATCACATACCTCAGATAAATGTAAATTTTTCCCAGGATTACAGCCCCAGTTTGGGAACCACTGGGAGGTTGTCTAAAGCGAATATTTCAGAATTACAAGAGCTTTGATAGGAGATTTAAATGTAGAGATAATTTTTATTGCTGCTACCAATGGTCTAACTTGACAAAATGAAAGTACTTAACATCAGAACAACCCAAATTTATCTAGGTTTAGCTCTATTTTGAGAGATCTTGAATTTCACAGCTGCTGCATGCTAAGTCTAGACATGAATTTGGAAAACATCTGTTAGATCATTCTTTAGATGTTAACTAGCTGAGTAACTGATACTTAAAATGTGTTTGCTGAGCCCTAGATGGAATCAGAATTTTCTGACTATGGTTTCTGTAGTGTTGTGCCTCCCACAGTCTTCCCCAGTATAACCCCTGATTATCTCCACTGCACAGCTTAGATCTGAAAACTCATGTAATGGTCAAATACCCAATTAAAGAGCTTGCCACAAAATAAACATCCTCCTGTAGACTTATGAACGTGAGCCCGAGTCTTCAATTACTTTTAAACATGGCCAACTTCCTAGGTCACTTAAAATAATGGTGTTCTACCCACATTAAGGAGCTAAGACTAATTATTTCTTCTGAGAGTCCAATCTATTAAATACAATACTTTCTTCCTACAACTTGTGACTTAAACCATCCTTACTTTGGTTTCCTGTCTATAAAATAGATATGTTCATGGAACTTAACTTTTTTTTTTTCTTTTTTTTTTCTTTTTTTTTTTTTCCTTTCTTTTTCCTGTTGCATATGTATCAACTGGAAAAACATCAGAGGTAAAAGCCTTCCACATCTTATCAGATACCTGCACAGTGGCAGAGTGGAATCTTGATCTTAGTTGAGCTGATACCGTTACTGTGGTAAAGAAAAGAATGACAGCTTTACTTCACAGTAGACATACAGCTACAAAACTTCATACTACAGGATTTACTACATGACTGAGTAAGAGCATTCAAGGCAGTCACAAGAACTTAAGTAAGACATGAGAAGAAATGTTGCACAAGAGCAGCCAAATATATGAGCAGATTGCCTAAAGAGGCTGTGAAACCTCTATCCTTAGAAATTTTCAAAATTCAGCGAGGCCTTGACAACTCTGTTTTGAGCAGGAGGTTCAACTAGACGACTTCCATAGTTTCCTCATACCTAAACTTTTCCATGATTCAGTTGAACAGACTCAAAAAACTTAGGAAAAGACTGCTTCAGTAGGATATTATAAATAGTGACATGCTGGACTTGATCTAATAGAAATTGCAGAAAATGTCATCCTGTCTTTTCTTACATGTGTACATTTTTGCAGGATCTTTAATGCTTTTTCCGTAAGTAATCCTTCCCAGTATACATTCTGTTATTGCACAAGTTTATATTTTGACTGAACTGTAACAGGAAATTTAATGCATCTCTTCAGTACACCCTTCTAATTTCTTATTTTCTTCTTTTTAATCATTGTAATACAAAGTTCCAAACCCAGTGTTTATTTATGCAGAAGCAATTATTCCCCTCATTAAAGGCTTTCAGAAGCTAGATCTGGTAATATCCACAGATTTTTCTCCACCACTTTCCCACATGTGCTGCTCCCCAGCTGCTTACTGTTAGGAGCTTTCTTTGACCTGTTTCAAAATATCTCTTGTTAACAGGACTTTTAACAGAAAGATCTTACCAGCAATTTTTTCCCCCTAACTCAATCTACAAATCTTTCATTACATACCTTCATTGGCCTCTTCAGCGCCTCCTGAATATCCACACGCTTCCGCATAATGGTCTGGTCTAGTTTGCGTTCAAAGGCCAACAGGTCCATGTAGGCCTGGGACTCAGGAACCAGCTCCCGGATCTGAGAAGGAAGCAAGGAACATCCAAGCACTGGAAGAAAGAATCTACTATGTTTCAGAGCAGCAACACCGACACCTGCCCAGCCCTTAGATGTCCTCAGAAGGAGTTATCCCCTGGACACTAGTCCCTAGTTAGCAGGGCAGGTTTCGGCGGCGGGGTACAAGCATACGGCTGAAAAGGTGGAGCACAAAACTGAAGCTAATGAACCCTGCAAGATGTCAACTGGATCCACACGGCCTGCACCATATGGCTGCTTTTTTTTTCAAGTGAGGCTTAGCTACAGGCAGCCTGGGAGTCACTGCTCTTGACAATGCAAAGTACAGTAAATCTGTCCTGTTTGAACTAAAAAAGTGCTGTGTCTCTCTAGACTAAAAATAAAGGGTGCGTGTTCATGTTGAGTTTTTCAGAACAAGTGTTTCCCATCTTAAGTAAAAGTTGCCATTTAGGAAGTCAACCTTTGTCAGCACATCTTCGTGGCTGAGGTGGAACTGACCTTCACATCAAAGTGTCACCATTACCAGCTACGAGGTGTCAACTTACAATCTTGCCAACTTCTATTGGCATTTTAATACTTCAGCTAAACTATGTTAGCTCTATTAACAGTTCTTTTTCCCTTTTCCAGAGAAGTTAGCATAGAAGGTGATTTGAAGTAGGTTAGGAGGAAGACATAACGATCTGAGCTTAGAAATGGGCAAGTACACCCTTACATGAAAAAATTGGTTCTTAATTGGGAATAACTCACGCAGGCAAGCCATAAAAGAAAGGAAGTGTAAGTAATTACAATAGATCTACCAGACTACCTTGTCTATATCCACAATATTCATTCCAGCTTTCAGCTACATATCTAAAATGTTTAACTGTTAGAATACTTCCGTTCTATGGAATGAAAAGCTAGTTGGCATTCCTGTTTTGCTTTAGAACCAGAAGTCTACAGTTTTGATGTGAGACACGAACCCCTGTGTGAGAGACATCCAGCACACAGCCCTCGACTGTGTTCTGCAAGGACAAAAGAAATACGGCAGGAGGTCATCCCAACAGTCCGCCGATCCCAGGGCTCTGTCTCTGACAGCACTTGGAAATTGTTGCCCTTCAGTACCTATAACAGCCTGAGACACCGTGTTCAGAACCTCAACAGGCAGTGTGTGAAGTACCTCCCTCTGCCCATTTTAACCTGCCATCTGTCAGCTTCATCTGATGCCATCTCCTGGCAGAGCTGGGACAGCGGTGGGCAGGCATTCCCTGTGCACCTCCTCCATACTGCCCAAACCTTTTACAGATTTCTGTCATCCCCTTCTTCATATCTTTCTTTTCCAACCTGAAGAGGAACAGTTCCTTCCTTCTGTATTTAGACTGATCAAGACTATAAAATGCCTCTTTCAACCTTACTTATTTCTTTGGTTTGTTTGAGATGCTCTGTTTATAGCAGGACTGACACTTTGG
Organism: Thinocorus orbignyianus; assembly: GCA_013400375.1. Classification (NCBI taxonomy): domain Eukaryota; kingdom Metazoa; phylum Chordata; class Aves; order Ciconiiformes; family Thinocoridae; genus Thinocorus; species Thinocorus orbignyianus. Next base: position 3,065 of record VXBW01008297.1, on the reverse strand, counting down.
AGAAGCAGAAACCATGGAGTCAAAAACTCTCTTCAGCTTTAGCTGAACCAATGTCTTTTTAACTGCTTGCATCCTTTCACAAAGTCTTAGTATCAGCAGAATAATAAAGGAACATGAACATTTTTAAAAGCGAAGCCCTTAAAGCAAGCACTGCCCTGGAAACATTGAGAAGTAGCTAGACAGCTTGCAGAATACAGACAATTCTTCCTCCCCGCAACAAATACAAAACTTTGGACCCAACAAAGCACCTCAATGCGTTTACCCTGTCCCACACAGAAGAAAAAATTCCTCAATTCCTTCCACACAGAGGAAGTTAATGGTGCTGTACTGTAGTACAGTCAATAAAAATTCTGGACCCAGATTATAGTTTCAATCTTTTAACTCCAAGTTCCAGCACAGTCAGCTCATGATCTCCCGGGCACATGATGACGCAGGGAGCTGCCCACACAGCCCTCAGGATAAAGCATATACTACAGCTGTGACAAGCCCTCCAGCTGGTTCACAGGGTATAGACCCAGGATTTAATGAAATTTCCAAGAAGTTTGTAGGAACAGCAGCAATCTTCAATAAATATTTGTATTCTGTGCTTTTACATCTCTGACCACATGGAAGTTGCAAAGGTATTTCCTACTCCATTCCCATAACCGAACTGTTAAACATTATGTTAAGAAAGCACAAACGCTTTAAAATCAGCCAACAAAGATAATATTGCATTTAATCCCTCAAACTGCAAATGGCTGCAGGCTGAGAGAGTATTTGGGAGAAGAATTGTACTTGACCATGCTTGTACTCTTCTCTGGGCCTGCGTTATGGTCACAGTGAAGATGGGATACTGGGCTAGATCAAAGGTCCACTCTAGACATTTTTGTCTGCTCTTGGAGTCTTTTGCTTTCTTACCCCACTATTGGAATAATCTTTTGGCATCGTTATAAAGTTTGAATTTCAAGTTCTTTTCTTAATTTGCCCTCAAGAGTGAGAGGAAAATTAAAAAGGAGCCCCAGCAGTATCACATAATAATGCAGGATGCATCCTTCTTTGTGTTTGGGGCCTGCCAGAAATCCCCTGCTTCACCGTGGTGGCCTCCTGCCAGGCCTACTCAGCTCTCTGCACACTGGCCTGATCACTCTCCTTTGTTTTGAAGAGGTTGTCCCTGAAGTTTAGCCAGCTTCATCGAGCCCCTTTGTCCTCCACAGATCCCCACTGTCCCATAGGGTCCTTTCAGGCAGGTCCCCGAACAAGCCAAAATCTGCTCTACCGATGTCCAGGTCTCGCTTGTCTCTCTCAGAATCGCAAACTCTGCCATCTCATGGTTGCCACAGTCAGTGCTGCCCTTAACCTTCACATCCCCAACCAGTTCTTCCTTCTTTGTGGGTAACAGGTCCGGCAGAGCACCTCCCCTCATTGATCACCTGTGTCAAGAAATTGCCATCAATCCAGTCCAGGAACTTTCTGTAGTGTCCATGCCCAGAGCTCCTGCCCTCAAAGTGGATGTCACAGCAGTTAAAGCTCCCCTGTAAGTTTGAAGCGGTTTCTCCAGATGTCTACGAAAGATTTTCTTTCCTTCTTGACCAGCAGACAGCCACCATGCTGTCACTTGCGTAACTTAATTTCAGTTTAAAAATAAAAAAGAAAAAATAAACAGGTAAAAAAGAATGTGCCCTTCAGATCGATTTTTCTTTTCACATGAAAGCTGGCAATCAGTACAGGTTCCAGAAAAAAAAGTAATAAACATAATTTAACACATTTCAGGCAGCAAATAATAACTGGAGCTGGATTCTTCACTATCTGAGCAGGACAAGCAAAACAGGTTCAGTAATTTGCTTTTAAAAAAATAAATAATCATACACTAATAAACAGACATTTGGCAACTTGCTTAGAATCAGGCTAGTCTGTAATTCCATCTTTGAGAGATGTAACAAAAGTCAAGACCTCTGGCTCACCCAAGTCTGACAAGCTCAATTAGATCCTGAACTAACTTTTCACTACCTACAGCAGACACACACAACCTAAACATCTCAGAAATGGTGTTCAGAAGCCAGCCATTTTGTATTACAAGTGACAATGACTGAAGTTTGACTTATCAGCTAATGGGCAGTTTCCCTGCTAAGAAACTTTAGCCTATAGTTGATTATAGTTTATTGACAAAAGCGTCTCTACAATTGAGGCTTCTGTGGTGGTCGGAGAAGGACAGCTAAGGGCCGACACACCTCAGAAACAGTAACTCTGTGCCACCTTGTGAATTTTGATCCCTAAGAGATAAAGCTTCAGAGAGGATTCCTGACTGGCTACCACGAAGCCAGTAACACTCTCCAATGGCAAAAGCAATTAAAGCTTATGCCATTCTGAATTTCATGGCCACATGCACATACCGTTCAAAAATGCAAAGATCCTGCAACACTACAAGCAACTGTTAGGCAAGTCTTTCACCAGCCCTTCGTGTGGTAGTCAGTTTCTGGCATAGACTAACATGGGCAGAGAAGCAATATCCGTAAGTGTTTAAACTCTACACTGTTTATATTAGAATGTTTAATTGCACAAAAGAAAGCTATAGATAACATCTATGAATTAGGATTATGAGGACAGTAATTTATGAGTTAACCTCAAAGTTACAGTAAACGCAATTCAGTAGCTCCTTCATGTTTAGTGGCTGGGCAGTGTCTAGGACCCAGCCAAACCTCTGAGGCTCACAAGGCAAAGAAACAACTGGAGAGGCGACCATAAAAGTGAACCAGTATGGAAAAGCACCAACTCTAGGGCAGGGAGTCAGATGCCATATGAAAACAACATTTATGGAGACTTCTGCAAGAGATGTTCTATAGAGAAGCAGCTGGATCACAGCTACCAGCTTGATGAGATGTTGGTGGGTCTCTCATCCACCTCCCTGCCCAAAGCAGGGTCAACAATAAAGTACATTTAGATTAGATATTAGGAAGAAGTTCTTTGCTGTGACGGTGGTGAGAGTCCGGCCCAGGTTGCCCAGAGAAGCTGTGGCTGCCCCATCCCTGGAGGGGTTCAAGCTCAGCCTGCATGGAATTCATTATTATGGAATAATAGACCGGTTAGAG
>VXBW01008288.1:970-14599 GCA_013400375.1 Thinocorus orbignyianus | reverse complement strand
AGGGGGAGGAGCCGCTCTAGCCGCGCACTTCCGCTTTCATCTGCCGCCCCCTCAGGCGAGGAGAAGCGGGTACCGGACGCCCCGCTGAGGCCTAGTCGGGAGTCGTCGCCCCCGGCGTCGTTTTCCTCAGATTAAAGATTCCGCCAGGCTTCTCATCGTCTGTGGAACTGTTGGGGATGGCCCAAGAACCCTGGCCCGGGGCGCGGAGCCCGTTGTGAAGCGACCCTGAGCGGCCGCAGTGCTTCAGAGCTGACAGCAGGCCGGGAGCTTCTCTGGTGGATTTCATAGAACCACAGAATTGGAAAGGAGTTTAAAGATCATACAGTTCCACACCCCCTGCCCTGGGCAGGGACACCTCCCACCACACCAGGTTGCTCCAAGCCCCATCCAGCCTGGCCTTGAACCCCTCCAGGGATGGGGCAGCCACAGCTTCTCTGGGCAGCCTGTTCCAGTGCCTCACCACCCTCACAGCAAAGAATTTCTTCCTAAGATCTAACCTAAATCCCCCCTCTTCCAATTTAAAATCATTACCCCTCGTCCTGTCACTACACTTCCTGACCAAGAGTCCCTCTCCAGCTCTCCTGGAGCTCCCTTCAGATCCTGGAAGGCTGCTCCAAGGTCTCCCCGGAGCCTTCTCCGGGCTGAACAGCCCCAGCTCTCTCAGCCTGTCCTCACAGCAGAGGGGCTCCAGCCCTCTGAGCATTTATGTGGCTCTCAGCTGGACCTGTTCCAGCAGGTCTGTGTCCTTCCTGTACTGAGGACTCCAAAGATGGACACAGTACTCCAGGTGAGATCCCACAGGAGCAGAGTAGAGGGGTAATTTTCTGGAAGTCTGGCTGTGGGCCACTCCATCTGCAGCCGGTAGGGCTGTGGTTGTGTGGCATTTGGTTTGATCCCAACCATGTTGTCTGAGGTGGCCCTTTTGCCAGTAAACTGGTTGGAGATTTGGTCCAGTTTGCAGGTCAGATGATGTGAATGGTTGTGGCATCCACCTGGTGTTCCTGTCAGGGTGCTCACCCTCAGACCAATGGCCACACACACCTTGGTGGCTGGCCTGGCTGTTCTGTGCACACTCTTACTGGTGTAACTGGTAAGCGCTGGTCTTTGCACCATCCAGCAGTCATTTAAGCGTCTTGTCTTACACACACTTTAAAGATTTATTTATTTATAAATGTTAACCAGCATTGTTTGTTACTAAATGAACAGTCCATAGCAATAAAAAATGTGTAAGTAGATTAATGACCCCAACTGAAACTGGTACAAGCTGAGAAGCCTCAGATATCCACAAGTGGCCCTTAGTGTTGGGTTTTTTTGTTTGGTTTGGTTTTGGTTTGGGTTGGGTTGTTTGTTTGTTTGGTTTTGTGTGGTTTGTTTGTTTTTGTTTTGTTTATTTGTGGTTTTGTTTGTTTTGGTTTGTTTTTATTTTCCTTTTTGTGTGTGTGTGTGGTTTTAATATTAAAATGGCTAAAGTAAGGCTGCTGCTTTGCATTTTCCCAATATCCAGCTTCTTTAATCATTGCAAAGTGAGCACCTGCTGCTTTGAAGAGAGATGGAAGGGGGCGTGGAGACATTGGAGGTGGCTGGAATGGCACTGGTTCTCTCCGTCCAGGACAGTCCTGCAAATTTGGCACTGTCCCACCTATTGCAGTAGGGACTAGAGCCTGTGATGAACTGTCTTTCAGCTGTATCATAGAATCACAGAATGGTTGGAGTTGGAAGGGACCTTAAAGATCATCCAGTTCCAATTTTAGGTTGGAACATCAGTCCTTACATAAAAAAGGGTATACACNGGAAGAAGTTCTTTACTGTGAGGGTGGTGAGGCACTGGAACAGGTTGCCCAGGGAAGTTGTTGATGCCCCATCCCTGGAAGTGTTTAAGGCCAGGCTGGATGGGGCTTGGAGCAGCCTGCTCTAGGGAGAGGTGTCCCTGCCCGTGGCAGGGGGGTTGGAACTGGATGATCTTTAAGGTCCCTTCCAACTCTGACCATTCTATGATTCTTTGATTCTATATTTGTGTATTTATATGTGTGTAATGCACAGTATTCACCGGATGGACAATTTTTCTGAAACTGAAGCTCTGTAATTAGGTACTTTCCATGTATGAAGCAATAGCAGAATAGCTTTAATTAGGATAGAGTGAACAGTATGAAATTTCAATTTCGAAGTCTTCAGAGTTGGGATGTTTTCCTCTGCTAGACCCAATCTAATCCTTGAAATGCATTTGCTAGGTTGCCTTGTCAAGAATAATTGTATCAGATTCTCACTTAGAATCAGCTGCGGGTCCATCGGGACCAGTATGGCTTTGTTAATACTCGTTTTGTTTCCCGTTTAGCCGGCGGGCTCCAGCCCAGCGTGCGGCAGCGCTGCCACCCTGCGGCTTCTGGCAGAATCGGATCCACCGCCTGTACGTGAAGATTATCAAGCGCAGCCAGCTTTTGGAAAGAGGGATTCTGAGTTTAGAGCAACTGTTACCACCGTTCAGTAAGCCTGCAGCCTTAAAGCTGGTTTAATTTTTTATGAGTTTAGCCTAAAGGCTCTGAGTCACTGTAATTAACGCTGGCCGCGTGGAGTTGATTGCTATGATGTCTTCTCCCTGCCAATTCTTTCGAGGTTCTGTACACCTGTATCATGACAGGTGCTGATTTTCTTTTCTGAATAGCTGATTGCAGAGTCAAGTTATGAAGAAAAGCTTTATAAACCCTGCTTTTGCTTGAATTCTGGCTGAGCTGGTGTTTTTTTAGCATACTCTTATAAATTCGACACAATGTCGTCTATAAAATACACATCCGTTGGCTATTTCACATGCCTGCTCTTTTTATCTATAAATTTTTATATCTGATACAGATTTTTATGTAAGGACAGAACTTCTTCTCCCAGGTGTTCCACAGAAATAAGCAGCCATCATTAGACAGTGAGAAATGGGTGGGGTATTTTTAACCGATGCAGAGGCGAACCCTTGCCGTTTCAAAGTTTTGGCTGCCTTGTCAGCCAGAGCTTTTCCTGTTTAGACTAGGATATGTTCTGAAGATTGCATCTTTAAATACATATTTGGAAAAATGTTCTGATGACATTAACGTGGAATGCAAATAAGGTGATTGGGCACCTACCTAATTTCACATAGAAGTTTATCAGTTGTGCCTGTAGTTTTATTCTGCTCATTTATAGTTACAAAACTGGTTGTCCTGTCCTCATGTCCTCTTGTCCCTCCCTGCAACTCTAACTTGGCTCTCGGTGGCTTCTTCCACGAGTATGACTGAGATGCTAACGATTTCCCACCTGCAGGAACTGTGTCCTCATCTGCCTCTTGCTTTTGCTTGTTCTAACTTCCCAGATGCTGGACTGACATAAACCAGGGAAGGCACAGAGGCCATTTCTGAGACTGTCACTTCCTCGCTGTGTGATTTCATTTTCCTCTGCCTTTTGTTTCTCAATCCTTTGTTTGGGAAGTAAAGAGGAGGCAGAGGTGTGGGGAGGCTGTTTCCTGTGCTTGGACATTCTGCAGCAGGGAATTGTGGGCTGCTTGGGACCAGAAGTATTAACACAGGGAAAATAAGGATAACCAAACTTCAGGGTACATATTTTTGTTCTGTAATTACAGCAGTGAAAGTGAACAAGGACACAATTTTCTTGTTACTCAGCTGTAACTGCAGGTTTCTGTTAAAAAAACACACACAAAAAGCACTCAGCAAAGTGAAGCAAATGCTTGGTTGTCTGGGTTTTTCTATTTTTACAGGCTTAATTTTCAATCAGATAAGATGCAGTGCAAGGTAGACTGTGGGAAAGTGTCGGGGAGAGAGGAGAAAGCCAGATGGCCCCTGGAGTCAGCCCACAGTGAAGGGCAGCTGAAGAGTTTTATGCAGCTGTGTCTTAAGTACTGTGGGCTCCATGCAGAAGATGATATTGAAGTATTTATGTTTGCAGAGGGGGTACATGGGAACAACCCGTGTCTCACACGCTTCACAGAGATGATGTTGTGTGGAACAGTGTCATCTACGTGCATAAGATCCTGCAGGTTAATTGTGAGACATCTCCCGAGCTGGCAGCCAGCAGGGAACAAGCTTAAACCTGTGGTAGGAGATCAGCCAGGAAGGGAATCCTTTGCTCCGGGGTTTAGTGTATCAGGTGAAACTGTAAAACTCAACTGTGCCTTCTCACACTTCTCTGAGGATGTACAGTGTGATAACTCCTGCCAGCTCTGCTAAACTGTTACCTCCCTGCCCTAAGTGGCACTTAAACAGGCTCCACAACATCCAAACATTCTGTTTAATTTTATAATATATATTATTTTATATATTAGAATTTGTAGATACTACGTATTATGTAAATATTTATGCTGTGTTTGGCTTATGGGAAGATAATAACGTTGGCTCTTCAGCAGATTCCCTGCTGTGCTGCTACATGGAGCTGTAGCTGGATGATCTGGGGGTGCTGGCTTCTGCTGGCCTTGCCATCTTGCTTCCTAGCCCAGCAGAAGGATGCTGAGTGTGCACAGACAGCACCTACTGACTGTCTGAAGCTTCCCCGTGGACTTCAGCAGGGGAATATCTCAATACCTTATCTTGACATGAGGTTAGCATCATGGCAAGGAAGAATATGTCACATTTTGGCATCAGGGAACTCACAATTTGGGTAGAAAAGGTACTGCAGAGCTTCTTAGAGTTAAGCAATAAATGGGATTTGATTTTCAATGGCATAATTTAGGATGTAATGTTTAAATCTCATAGAATCATAGAATGGTTAGAGTTGAAAGAGACCTTAAAGATTATCTAGTTCCAACCCCCTGCCCTGGGCAGGGAGACCTCCCACCAGACCAGGTTGCTCCAAGCCCCATCCAGCCTGGCCTTGAACACCTCCAGGGTGTTTGTTCTTGAACTTGACCTCTTGCTTCTGATGACCTCTAATCTTCATATATATTAGTTATAAGATAAAGAGCAAAATGGGTCCCCACTAAGAATTTTTGGCCCAAAAAGGAAGATAGCAGGTTGGTGGAGAATACCAGTGGGAAGAGAACGAGGCAGGGGTGAGACAAAGGTATCAAGTGCTGTTATTGCTCTAACTTCTGTTAACTGATAAATAAAACAGGGCTAAGACTTACTTTTCAGAGAACTTGGTGGTTAGCAGGGTCCTTGGCATGCCTTTGACCTGTCCAACTAACTTTTTCCCAAAAAGCATCCAAGCACAATTTGGGAATAGCGTGTACCAGGGACTGCTCTCACCCTTTGGTGGTATGTGGGGATGTGTCCCCGGCCTCAGCACTGGCTGTAGGAGCCAGAGGATGGTTTTATGTATACTAGCAAATGTAGATACAGATAGAGATATACAGCCTGAGAGAAAGGATCCTTCCCTATACCCTTCTCATTCCTATTCCTGAATTCAAAGAGCAAAGATCCCTGGTAATTTCAGCTCATAAGTCTATACCCCAAGCCTATATCACGCTTACGGTGAACCTCCAGCCAGGCAGTTGTCAGCTCTGCTCCTCTTTTTCTTCCCATCTGTATGATGACATCAGCCTCTAATAGAAAAACATTTGGTTATGAGATGATCGCAAATGCTCCAAGATAACTTCTGTTTAATTTCTGCTTTGAGGTGTCAGTGGTATCACGGAATTGTCAGAGTTGGAAGGCACCTCTAGAGACCATCCAGTCCAACTCCCCTGCCAAAGCAGGGTTACCCAGAGCACAGCACTCAGGGCTGCATCCAGGTGGGACCTGAAGGTCTCCAGAGAAGGGGACTCCGCATCCTCCCTGGGCAGCCTCTGNCCACCCTCACAGCAAAGAACTTCTTCCTAATATCTCATCTAAATCTCCCCTCTTCCAATTTAAAACCATTACCCCTCGTCCTGTCACTAGACTTACTGACAAAGAGTCCCTCTCCAGCTCTGCTGTAGCTCCCTTCAGATCCTGGAAGGCTGCTCTAAGGTCTCCCTGGAGCCTTCTCTTCTCCAGGCTGAACACCCCCAGCTCCCTCAGCCTGTCCTCATAGCAGAGGTAATGGGTGAGGAAGCACCATTGCCATCCTGGTGAGCTCAGCCACCTAAAAGCATCCCAAGGAAGAGGATGCTGAAGCAGNTAAGGAAGATGCTCCAATCCCTTATCTTATAAATCAGCACCTCATCATTATAAAACTCCCTAAGTAAGAGCAANATTGCCATCCTGGTGAGCTCAGCCACCTAAAAGCATCCCAAGGAAGAGGATGCTGAAGCAGGAGGCTGTGCTGACACTGGGATTCTTGTCACACAGGCTGGTCTTTCATTCCTCATCCCTGTCGGGGGAGGGAGGTGGTTCTGCACTGGGCTGGGAAGCCATCCAGCAGGACGGTTATCTGTGTGAGCGCATCCCTGGGAACGCTCGCTGCCTGTGCCCGCTCCTCCTCCCCTGTTGCTGCTGCTGCTGCTGCTGCCGCCCAGGATTTCCCAGATGTTCCTCTCGGAGAAGGCAGCTGCAGCTCTCAGCCTCCCGCTTCCCATCTCCCCGGTGGTCTGGCTCCACCCGGCTGTGATGGAGCTGCTGATAGTTCCTCCCTTCCCCAACCCGTCCTTTCACAAGGATTGAGCAGTAGCGGTCAGAGGAAGGGGAATTATTCTATGCCTCCCCCCCCCCGCCCTTTCCTTTTGTCTCCTGACTATGTAGCTGTACCCTTCCCTATTTTTCCCCTGGTGTTTCAGATCCCTGTTTCTTAAACAGCGTGTAAACAACCGAGAGAAAACTTTAGTGTGTAGATAATCCATATTTACAGTTGGATACGGTCCGAGAGTTTACACACAGCAGCCTGAGATGTAAATAAGAATTGGGGGGTTTTCTCCTTGCTTAAGGAAAATGGCCTCTTAAAATTTAAAGCGAAGGGAGGATTTGCATCGGTTTTATTCTTCCTGCTTTTGTTATGATCTTTTTTTCCCACTTTTTTCCTTGAGAGGAGGTTTGGATCTCTCCATTCCCCACTCGAGGACGGCGTAGCCTGTGAGCGCGCCTGCGCGTCGCCTCGAAAACGCATCTCATCTGTTTACAAGTTTCAGTTTAGAGGCCAAAACCCCAAGGCAAGAAAATGCGTCATCTCAGGACTGTGGTGACCCCGGGGGCACGTCCACGCCGCCGTCGGGAAATGCGATGACTGCATGCCTGGGCCTACTCAAAGTCGTTTTTGTACAGTGAACTGAAGAAAAAAAACCAGTCACTTGCACAACTTGGCTGGGTTTGGGGTCCTCGGAAAGGTAACAGGTTTTACTCCCATCCCTCCCAGGGAATAAGTTTTAGGTCAGACCTCTGAGATCTTCTCAGGGTTGCAGGATTTCACCAAGCCATAACACACCAATATCTTTGTAGCACTAGAAACAAAAACCCAAGAAGCCCTTATTACTGGTCGTGCCACTTCTTAGCCATTAAGCACCCTGGGCTGAAGAGCATGAAGCGATCTGTGGCTGGAATAGTGAGGATGAAGTTGTGTTTACACATTTGGCAGCACAGCTTTCAGGCAGGAATAGTCAGTGCTACCCAGCTAGAAATTAGGGACAGTCTGGATTGCTGGCTGGTGGGAGAAATTCTATACAGAGAGTTTTCTAGGTGTGTATATTCACGGGGATTACAGAGTGCTCTGTTGTTTGCCACCACAAATTTCCATTTCCCCCAGATGGAATTTGATTTTGATGTCGTTGAAATTCTTTTGGAAAACCTTTCATTTTTACATTCAGATATTCAGGCAGAAATTAGAGATACCTTACTCTTTTATTATATTCTACCTTCTAGTTGCACACCAGGTATATCTGAGTTTTGTTCTCTTATAGGCAGCTCATTACCTGCAATTAGCTAATGCCTTGTGCGTATTATTTTGACTACAAATAACGATTTAATGGGGTTTTGGGAAGCATAACCTTTTGAAAAATATTATATATATTTCCAGGCAGACACAATCATGGGGTTACTGATACAAATACTTCAAACCAACCTGTGCTTGTCATCCTTGTCGTTAGATCCGGGGTTCAAACCAGCTTCCCACACAGATTTTCTGTGGCTTTTCATTCCCAAATTGAGCTGAGGAGGCACTTTAGAGACTAAACTATCTGGTTTATGTTCTCCTTGTGCACCTTGCAGCTCGGGGGCACGGCCGTCACCATGGCCTCGCCGCCCCAGACAGCGCCCAGGACAGCAAGGTGTCTGCAAAGTGGTTTTCTTGCTATGCTGGTGTTTCAGGCTGGCAGGTTTCCATCCCAGAGACAGGATAAGATAAGCCTGAAATGTATTTTCTGGAAGGGAAAGTTGCTGCTGGACAGTACAACGTGGACACCAAACCCAGAGCCCAGGCGCTGAGCAGAGCTCTGAGAATGGAAGATTTTGCTGGTTTCGAGCCGAACTCGAAAAATGATCATGATGTAGTTGGGTGGAACTGGGTTTCCTTCCAAAAAACCAAAACAAAATAATAATAGTATTGAAATCAGATGGGACTGAGCTATTTTTAGTGTGGTTTTTTTCTTATCTTAAAACACGTAGGTCCGTTAAGCAGATTGAAAGCTGTGATTGAAACAGCGTTTGAAGCTTCATGTACCGCTGACACCCTGCTCTGTGTGCTCTGGTATCCGATCAGGGCTGAGTTTGTATTGAAACCTTTAGCTGCAAAATTTAAAGATTTATGTTTTTTCCTCTTCTCTAGTCAGCTGCCTGTTTTCACAACAAAAAAGTGAAAAAAAAAAAGTAGCAATTTCGTTATCTTTGAGACCTCTGTCAAATTCAGTTGAGATCAGGCAATGAGTTCAGACATTCTGAGGAGGGAATGTACACAGACACTCAGGCAGCTGCATCTCCATCCACGGAGATACAGAAAGATAAATCGAGGCAGCTTTGTTTCCACGTGGAGAAGGGGTATATTTTGGGGTAAATATTAAAATGCATCACTTGCTACAGAAAAGCGAGAGAGCAGACAAAATATTTTCTTTAAAATTATTGACATTGATATTTAAATCCATCCCCTGTTTTCCCGTAGCACGTTTGTGAGTTTCTTTTGAAATCATCAATAGTTTCAGTCAGACTAAATATACATTTTCATTTTGCAAATATTTCTTTCTGTAAAATTGCCCTCAGCAGCGGGGAACAGTGATTTCCCTCCTTGTTCTCCTGAGGTACATACTAGAACTCAGAATTCCCCCTAAGAAACTTGGGTTCTTACACAAGAAGTCAGCGGACCAAGGGTTCCCAGCCGCATAAATGCCTGTGGGAAATATTTTCGTTGTCTTCCTAACGAAGATAAAGCCGCTAATTGTTTTAGAGTCAGAGTAAAGCCATTATTTACCTTTCCTGCTGGTAGCTTTTCTTCATATGCTGGTCGTTTTTTGCCTTTTTGTTTGTTGCTGAGGAAGGTGGAGGATGCTTGAGGACTAGTTTAGCTCCTGAGAGGTTTCCAATCCGGACTGCTCGGTAAAACAAATAGCAGCAGGAGAAATAACAGTGTCTACAGCCTCCTCTTACCGTGCTGGGCACGTGGCTACAGCTGTGTTCCTCATGTTTCGTGGGGGTCTGTTGCATTTCTCCCTTCTCTTTCTCCACGCTGTGTTTTGGGTGGCAAAGGGGCAACCCAACACAGCCCACTCCACAGCGGGGAGGATGCTGAGCGCAGTTAGTGAGGGTGGCAAAGAATACTCGGAATATAACTCTTAATTTTATGCCTATCCATTTCTGCTTTCTAGAAGGAAAACAACAGCTTGATAAGAGCCTCGAGCAGGCGTTAGTGTGGATTGAAGTTGAGAATTTGCATGGTTAAATCCAATGATTAATTTTAATTCTGTGGGTAAGTTCTGTGCTTAAAATTGTGGTTTTGCATTTGCTGCATCACTCGTTTGCGCTGAGCTTGAGGTCGGAGGGCTCTACTCTGTCTCCTTTTACAAGAACAGCCCTTCCCACCGAATTTCCCCTCTGTCTGGGGTGAAGAAGTCGCCCCTTTCAGCCACTGCTCCTCTCTTTGGTGAGAGCTGTGGCTGTTCAAGGCGATGTAAAATCAGTCAAACCCCTGTATCCATCTATCTGCCTCTCTCCACTGCTGCAGCCCCACTCACTGCAGAGGAGTCACGAGTAATTAGGGCAGGCAGGGAGGTCCGCTTTTAATTGTGCTGGATGGAGATAAAGCTGTGAAGAAGTGAAATTAAACAGCTCTCCCCTTCTGAACAGTAAGGATAGAGCAGACCCCGGCCCTTGCTATAACGAGCACTGAGATGTTTGCCCAGCCTGCCCCTCCCAGCGAGCTTATTTAATTAAATCTCGCCCACACGTGAACCCGGCTGGTGAATTTGGGTCGCCTGGAGGACGCGCTGCCTCCACCACTTATCTCCAAGAAGCTTTGGGGGGGTTATGAGAACCAAAAAACCATCACCCACCCTCTGCATGGCTGCTCGGGGTGGCTCCGTGCGCCCACCCCTGGGGTTCACCGGGGAGGAGGCAGCTCCTGGGAGGGTCCAGGGTCCACCCGGCGGGTCTGGATGAGACCCCAACCCCTGCTGCTTTCAACCAGACAGTACCCAGGTATCAAACGGAACCGGGGAGGGGGGGGAATGGTATTGAAAGAGCAAGTGAAGCGGAAATTTAAAGCCCCTCTGCTAATAATAACAGTATAAATAACCGAAGACGTCTTGTAAACAGTGCGGTCGTAACCCTGGAACATTAAACAGCGCGGTGGGATCTGGCGCATCAGCTGCCGGTGCCGGGGGAGCGCCCCGCACTCCTGTTTATCTCAGCCCCATCTCCCACGGGCGGGCTGATCGATAGAGGGGAGATGTTTAAGTTAAAACAATTCCCAGCATCCAGCACCGGGGCCAGAGGGGCATCCTCCGATCCCACTGTGCTTCATCAATAACTAAACTCCTCCCGCTAAGGGGCTACGGGACCAAACCGAGCTCCTGCAGTTTCTGCGGGCTCTGCTACTCCCATCCCTAGGGATTTCTTTCCAATGCAGAGCTCCGGGGAAGCAGCTTTCCCTTGGAGAAAGCGGGTTCCCTCCCGCCCGCCTCCCCCACAATCCCTCCGGGGGGTCGGGAAGGAACATTAACACCGCTCACCGTGTTCAGTGGAAAGGAAGGTTTTATTCACAGATATAAGAGCAGGACCTGCTTGAAGAAAATATATCTATATATCTTTAGGGTGAGTCGCTTCATAGAGATGACTGTCAAAGTCGTTTTTGGGGTGGGTTTTTTTTGTTGTTTTTTTGTTTTTTTCTACATATTTCACAGGTCTCGAGACCAAAGATACACGCGTGGTGGGTTTTGTTCCATCTCTGTCTTTTTTTTTTCCTCTAGTAGCTCTTGAACCAGCAAGGCTCTTGTTGCAGGACACTCGACTGTACACGCACTTCATAAAGTTAAATAAGAGTCGGGATCTCTCTCTCGGGCTGGAGGTCTTTGCTTAGGGGCGCGTTTGGGTTTTCTCCTCCTCGCCGGGAGAAACGGCTTTCCCCGCTGGCTCTGCGGGACCCGGGGCCGTGGTTTGTGTCCCCCTCTTTTTGCCCGTCCCACCGCCCGTTGCCCGGCCGAACTGGGATGCTGCTGGCCCGGCCGCCGGGGGCTTCAGGATGCCGTCGGGCCGCACAAGCGGTTTGTGTTCACCACTTCTTTCAGGTCACTCTCGGGTTTGCCGGCTACCATAAAAGGCCAAGTCTGGAGCCAGGAAAAGACACGGGTGGGAAGGGGGTTATATATATGATGGGAGAGTGGGAATAATAATAATAATTATAAAATTTTTTGAAAAAGGCATATTTCAACCCTTATCTCGCCAGCGGGTCCGGCTCCGGAGCTTCCCGGTGGATCGAGCCCTCCAGCCACTGCCTGAACCCGCTCCTGCCTGGGGGGAATCCTCGCTGATTTAGGTGAGGAGCTTTTTGCCCCTGGTTGATGCCCCTTTGCCCACCAGATTCGGTGGGTTCTCCCCTTCCTGGGGCAGCGGGAGAGAGGGATGGAAGGAGAAGGGAGCCCCGCTGGCTCCGGTACATCCATATCCCCCTCCCCAGCACAGTCCGCTGAGGGCTCCCCACCGAAATCAAGCAACCCCCCGTCTTTGGTGGTCACCCCTATGGGGTCTGTTCCCTACAGGAGCCACCCTACACCCCGCCACAGGCTCTGGAAGCCCATGGCTACCCCTGCGGTCCTTCCCGTGGCTCTGGGGGCAAGTTTTGGTGTGTGTGGAGGGAGGTTATATCTGGATTGGGTGTTGGTTTTGCTTTGCTTTTTTTTTTTTTTTCCCCCGTGGTGTTTATCTGAGGGTTTTGTTTTTAGCCAAAAAAACATCTCCCGGGCCCTTATCAGCTGACACAGCGGGTAATGTACTTTCCCCCAAAGTCCAGAGCTCAAAAGGCAGAGCCAGACCCCGGTGAAACATCACCAGATCCCTTCTCCCATCCCGTTATCCAACACAGCCCGTAGGGGTGGGCGATGTAAAAGCTGTGTGGCTAAAAAGAGCCCAGACAGATCTTGTCCACCCCTGGTTTGCATCAGTGGCATGTATTTTTTAGAGCTGGAAATGGGATGTTTCTGGTGGCTGGGTATGGTGGGGAGACCCTGGGCTCCTTGGGAAAACTTTCTGTGGGTGGTGGGAGCGCGCCTGGGGCAGATCTCCACAGTGGGGAGTCCACACGGGTATTTATTTCTCCTTTATCAGTTTTCATGAACAGGAGAAACATCCTGGACCCATTAAATCTCAGCGGCTGAGCCCAGAGCCACACAAGCTCTGTCTTTAAAAATCTAGGGCTTTATTATGGCAGGAAATGTTGGAGAAGAGAGGAGGGATAAAAATAAATCCTGGGTCCTCGGCTTGGGTCCTTCCTAAAACATCCTTTTTCCTTTCTCTACCCAAATTTTTATACCCGCCTGCTTGCAGGTAGAAAGCTACCATCAACCTGCTGAGGTTTCTCGGGCATTTCTGTGGTGGTGAAGCCTGTCCCTGTCTACCTGTGGCCAGCGTGGCCCCTGGAGGAGATCACCAGGAGCAGGGGATGGGACCCGGGAGGCTCAGCTCTCGGGGGAAGGCAGCTGGGAGCCTGTCCTCTTCTCACAGTGTCCCTCATCACCCCAGAATCTCTGCGAGAAGCACAGCAAAGGTTTCTCCCCACACATTCCCCATCCCGGTTCCTCGCCCAAGTCTCCCCATGGAGATCCCCAAAGAGTTCCTGGCTCAAACTAGCCGGGACTTACCAGGTTGACCGGGTGGATGTAGCCGTTTTCGTACTTGTCGTTGGCCAAGATCTGCCTCAGGTGAGCAATGTAGCTGGAGGCCAACCTCAAGGTGTCCAGTTTGGAGAGCTTGGTGTCTGGGGGCACCCAGGGCAGGGTGGTCTTAAGCCTGGAGAAGGCTTTGCTAAGGACTCTCATCCTCGCCCTCTCCCTGGCGTTGGCAGCGTTTCTCTGGACCTGCTTTCCCTCCTGNCAGTCCTCCCTTGCCCTCCTGCCCCCCAACCCTGCTTTTCCTGTGTTTGAGGGAAGGGAGGGAATGTGTGTGAGAGAGGGAGAGAGAGGGAAGAGAGAGAAAGCTGAGGAATTTCGTGAGGACACTAGTAATTTATCTGGGGGATAAGAGAGGCGGATCCAGCCCAGGGGAGGGGCCCTGCCCGCTGAGCACACCACATCCCCAATCACAGACCTTTTCACGGGACCAGGGAATGAGGTAT
>VXBW01008285.1:29002-54945 GCA_013400375.1 Thinocorus orbignyianus | reverse complement strand
GACCTCCCCCCAGACAAGTTACCTTGGAAGATGACAAATAAGAAAAGGCAGTTAAGCCAACTTGGGGAAGTGTTTAACGGGAGCTCAAGCACCACCAGAAGAGCTGTCACACAATCCCAGGCTGGCAAAGGTCAGCAGGGACCTCTGGAGACCATCCAGCCCAACCCCCTGCCAGAACAGGGCCACCCAGAGGAGGTCCCACAGGAACGTGTCCAGGTGGGCTTGAATGTCTCCAGNACACTCTTCCTGATGCCCCCCAGGATGCCCTTGGCCTTCTTGGCCACCAGGGCCCATTGCTGGCTCCTGGGCATCCTGGTGGCCACCAGGACTCCCAGATCCTGTTCCTCAGAGCTGCTCTCCAGCAGGCCCCCCCCAGCCTCTCCTCGTGCAGGGGGTTCTTCCTCCCCAGGGGCAGCACCTGCACTTGCCCTGGTTGAACTTCTTCAGGTTCCTCTCTGCCCAGCTCTCCAGCCTGTCCAGGTCTGCTGGATGGCTGCACTATTTTTGGCCCCACTCAGCCATCTGGTCCATGGTTCAGGGTGGCCAATGGGGACATCCAGACTGTGACTGTGAACAGTGTCCCCTCAGAGTAACACATGTTTCTGTGACTTACTTAAGGCTCCTTGTTAAAATACCCAGATTGGTGATAAAAATCAAAGTTTTATGTGTCATTCCTGATTTGAACAACTCATCACAAATTTGTTTGCCTTTGGAAAAGGACAGTACTGGATGCCACCTCTGATGTGGGTGTTGGTTCAGCTTTAGCTCGGCAGTCAGACACTGAGAGAATGATGTTCTGCAACAGGCAGAATTGTTAGGGAAGTGCCCTGACTGTGCTGAAATGCCAGCAAAGCTTCCCAAGTGGAACACAACTGGTTTCACAAGTAAATTTTGTTTTTTAAAAAAGTGAAAGTATTACTTCAAATTCTTTTCTAGCCTGAGGACATCCAGCAATGCTGAAGATAATTCCATCAGCAGTCTATTTTTTGAGGTCTGGTCGTTTCTCTACCTTAACTTTGTCCACAGCAGGTTTCTTTTCCTCTGGATCGGGCTCCCTCTTGCCCAGGCTACTGGACAAGGCTTCCAGTGCTTCATCCGTGGCATGACCCACCTGTAAGGGGAATGGTACAGAAAAACACACTTTTTACTCTGGAGTGCAGCTCCAGCTGAAGAAACCTGCTCACACAATACCACCAACAGCCATGCACAACTTAAATTCAGAAGGAAGCTAGAAAAAACTATACTGCATCTCTCCCTAATTGTCTTCCCACTCCTGGGATCTGCTGCACTCAGGGCACAAGGGAACTCGAAGGGAGGTTGCTCTGTGAACAGGCTTCTCCTTCCCAAAGACTTTCCACTGCTAAAATGTCCCATGGAGGGCTGTTTGTTTCGGTTTTTAGCAGAAACACATGTATTCTAGAGGAGAGATGCAACAACGTCAGCCATCAATGCAAATCTCCTCAAATATTCAGTAGGACAACTACAACTTTTCGTAGAACTTGTCTTTTCCTGCAGCATCTGTTAGATTTGCAAACAGAGTCCCTTCCAGGGCACTCAGAGCCGGAGTGGATGACAAGAACTGCCCGTTTGACTCTCCTCCACTAAAGCAGGTCCTTGAACTCGTTCTGTTTGTCCTTTGCCTGATTTTCATAGAATCACAGAATGGTCAGAGTTGGAAGGGACCTTCAAGATCACCCAGTTCCAACCCCCCTGCCCTGGGCAGGGACACCTTCCATCACACCAGGTTGCTCCAAGCCCCATCCAGCCTGGCCTTGAACCCCTCCAGGGATGGGGCAGCCACAGCTTCTCTGGGCAACCTGGACCAGTGTCTCACCACCCTCACACCAAACAAGTTCTTCCCAATATCCAAACTAAATCTCCCCTCTTCCAATTCAGAACCCTTCCCCCTTGTCCTGTCACCCCACTCCCTGACCAGGAGTCCCTCTCCAGCTCTCCTGTATGCTTTGGGAAGCGCTCAGCCCTTGTGCCCTGCCTCCGTGGAGGAAGAACATGCAGTGCTGCAGGAAATATGCTGCAGCACTTCCCAGGAGAAGCAGGGCTTTCCTTCAGCTCCAGCTGAGGGCACTCACCGAGGACATGGCCGGGGGAGCCGCTGCCTGCACGGTGCACGCTGCTGCCCGAGGCACCGCTTCCTCCGCAGCGGGTTTTGTGGACACAGGAGCTGAAGGCTTCTGAAACAGAAGTATTACACCCAATTTTACCCCAGATGCTCAGATTCCCCAAAATGTCCCAGTTAAATAGATGTTTTTTTAAAAAAAATACACTACAAAACAAGAAAGAAAAGTCTAAATTTAAGGGCAGAACGCCCTCAGTGAAGGACTCGGTGTGTTCCACTGAAGGCAACGGGGTAGGGGGAACAGAAACAGAAGAAAATATGTATTTTTTGAAAGAGCAGTAGCATTATCCTGACTTGGCAGCATCTCAGATGGGCTGGAAAGGCGTACTTTGGGTGTGCTGCCGGGCTGGGAGGGTCTGGACTGTACCGCAGGCTGTGCCGGGCAGGAAAAGTCCTTGGAAAATTCATCAACAAGATCGGATTCACTCAGAGGCTGCAAAATACAAAGAAATAATTGCTACATGAGTCACTGCCTGCTTTTTTTGTTTAGTTTTTCAGTAATTTTCAGCTGCTCAAAAAGCAGAGAAACTTCTGCAGCCTGCACTGAAGCAACCTTTCGCATTCACATGCAACAGAGCAGTACATAGAATTAAGAAAACTGCTTTCCAGAATGAATCAGGTGCTTGGTTATCAAAAGTCAATGCAATGCAGAGAGCACCATGTTCAAAACTGCTCACAGGACTACAGGAAAGGAAAATGCAACCTCTTAATTAGAAAAGAGAAAGGTCATATTTACTAGGTGGTGTTTAACGTAATAGGATCACGCTGCTGTAATGCTTCAAGCACAAATTACACACAGGTAGAACAGTCAGAGGTTGGAAGAGACCTTAAAGATCATCAAGTTCCAAAAGGTAGTGGAAAGGCAGTGGAAAGCAGCACCATCCAACTGTGATTCTCCCATTTCAACCCTCCTCCTGAGGAGGAACCCTCAGAGACAGCGTCACCTGGAAGCTCTCTAAGCGTGGGCACTGACTGCTGACACCCACTGCTTTTCACTGGTCACATTTTAGGGAAAAGTGTGTAAATTGCACTTTTATTTCCCTACCATGTGATCTGTTACAATCCCTCTCATGTGATCGAGCACTATGGGACCTGTTACCAACACTCCTGGGATCCTTCAAAGTACTATTTACACCTAAATGCTTAAATCTTTGCTAGCTGTGACCACCATGTGGAAAATAATTGCTTAGAGCTCATTTGGTCAAATTCACAATATATAAAATGACATTTATAGAGCAGAGTCTCTTATTTTCCCTCCCACTTTCCCTCCTTCATAGACCAGGGCCCCTAAGTCTTTACAAAACCTCCCATCACATAAGGGCCTGCTCTCCATAAAGACTGAATTCCTCTTTCACTAAATCACAAGAGCATTCAGGCAGTAACAACTTTTTTTCATGCAAGTAGTGCCACTGCACGTGGCTAAGGGAGTGCAGAAGGGAGGGACAAAGTGACAGAAGCCCTTGCTGGGATCAGGAAGGAAGGAGAACAGCAGGCACAGAGGAAGAGCTGAGAGCGACTGTGGGATTTTCAGCTACTGACACAGCTTTTCTCCTAGATATGAGTTACTGGCACCACCACAGGGACATCAGTGAACACATGCTGNTTCTCTTCTCCAGGCTGAACAGCCCCAGCTCTCTCAGCCTCCTTTAAGTTCCAAAGAGTAACTTAAGTTACAAAATTGTAAGTTACAAAGAGTCACCTTCTTTAAGTTACAAAGAGTGAAATAATGCCAGGAACAACACTGCAACATGTGACTTTGGCGCCCCTGTGTGTGATTCCCTTTCAGAACAGCTGCTGGGATACATCCGTGTCTCTGACCAAGAGGGGTGGAAGGACAGGAACTCCAATCCTCCTACAAGCCACTTCATCCTTCTGGTGTAAGACCTCACGGTTCTGAGCTCATCTACTGCTTTGCTTCTGTACTGGACTTCAGAAAATCTATGAACCAACCTCCCCCTTAACCCACACCACGCTCTGCTTGTGGAGTTTTCCTGTTTTGTGTGTGTGTGTCACCCCTTTTGTGCTCCCCGTGAGGCAGGAGGTGCCTGGCTCCTGCAGACCACAGCTCTCCTCTCTCTTGTGACATCCCAGCAGGTGTCCCTTCCCTGCAGCCCTCACACAGCCCCCTCTCACACCTAAGCCCCAAAGCAGATTCTTGCAGAAGTCTTTTCATCACTGCCCCAGTGTTCCTCCATAATTCTTGGCTCAAATGGCACAAACAATTCCACATTTCTGCTAAAAGTTGTCCTTGCTCAGACTGCCCTGACTTTCACGCTCATTTCAGGAGAGTGCAGATTTCCTGCACTTTCCCAGTTTTGGCAGTGCTTCTGAACTCACAGTATTTCCAGAGTTCCTTCAGCGCACAGGCTCTTTGCTGTTCCTAACTTGTCCTTTCTTCCTGTGCACTTTATATGAATCCTTGTAACTTTCTCTTTCAACCTTTCCTTTCTGCCTTGCACCCTCCAGGCCAAGGTGGAAACTTTTTGCAAAGTCCAAGCTGTTCTTTTGCGAATAGGAAAATGCCCACAGCAGCCTTTTCCTTCTTCTTCCCAGTTATTTTCCCGGATATTTGATGACTAATGAGAGGAAACTGTCAGGAAAACAAAGAGGTTTTCCTGCCTCGCCCCTCTCTGCCACTCAGCAGCTCAGACAGACTCCTCAGGACACTTTACACCAACCCCCCAAGCCACTTTTCTTTGGGCCCACGGTTATTTCTGTAATTCTCTCCCACCTTCATCATCTCTAAACCTTTTCCTTACTGTGAGCTCTACATTCAGAGCCAGAGAAGTTCCATAAAGTCAACTTTCACTTGACACTTCAGAGCAGCAGGATTTGTGCAGGGAAGCACACAGGGAAGCAGACTTACACAGCAGCACAGAGAGAAGTGATGGCAGGGGGGGAGAAAGCAGGGTATCAAGCCACGCTCGATAGAACAGTCAGTTTTCTAACCTTAGGCTTCTCTTCAGGCTTCGGCAATATCGGTTTTCCATCTTTATCCTAAAAGCAAAGTAAGTATTATTGACATTTCCCATTGCTAATAACAAGCACCATATTCCACAATCACCAGCGAAATAACAGAAAATAAATGGTTCACACAAGGTGAAATCAGAGAGACAGAAATTCCCCTAAACAGGGGGAATTCTCACATGGCCAGGCAAGTGGATAAAAAAAGCAAATGTGTTGTCAGAAATGGGCAAAGAGACTCCGAAGTGCTCATTCCCTTCAGTATCCATATGCAGCAGGAATGAATTCCACAGCAGGAATTCCTCCAGTAGCAAAACAAGCCTGGACTGCAAAAGCCAAACTTGCACTGGAACAGAGAGGGGGTTAAATCCCAGGTGTGCCATCAAGAACTTCTCAAACCTCTAAAAAGAAGGGTAAAACTGCTCCTTTCGGAACAGAATGTTAATACTGAGCCCCAGCAAGGCCAGCTTATGTATCAGCCTCACTAACATCAATTATACTAATAATCATCACAAAAACTGTGAATTCTGAACTTCAGGGAAAACACATCTCAGTTCTGTTGCTGTTCTGCTTAACCTTGGACAAATCTCCTTGAACTGAAGCAACGATCTGAAAGAGCAAGTTAATGCTCATACCATTTTATAACAGTGTTTTCAAGGTTACCTTACAGGAGGAAGCCCAGGAGCACTTCTGCACAGGGAGGGATTTTGCAGCACTGAGGTTAATATCATTAAATATATTAAATATTTAAATATATTAAATACATTTGTAAAAGTAACACCGCCCTCGGAGAAGGAACAAGTGACCTGGGAAGATCAGATCACTGATCTCGGAAAAAAACCCAAAATGCCTAAAAAACTGGCAAAAAAAAAACCAACCTGGAAGGGAACTAGAGATACAGATGTCACCAACAGGAGAAAGCACTGACTGAAAAGCTATTACTGCTTGTCTTCCCCACGTTCTTTTCCTGTCTGTGATGAAAGGAAGGCCAGGGACAGAGCCCTGCTTACAAATACAGATGAAAAACTTACCAGCTCTGGTGTCAACCTGTACTCTGGAGGTATCGTATCATCACGTTCTCCAGTTTTTTCTTCTTTTTTCTCCTTAGCTTTCACCTTAAGAAGGAAGAACAAAAATATCCCTTAGACAAATTGAAATATTTGTCTAAGGTATGCTTAGACAAGGCATGCTCAACTTCACTATCGAGACTCTTCAGCCTCCTGTCTGAAGAAGTACTAGCACCAGATAAAATTATTCTGTAGATCAAGATATTAACATTCCTCAATTTTTTCCTATCAAATTTCTGTGGTAAAATCAACCTGGCTTAAGAACCAATGTCCTATGTGAATTTGGCTGTAATATTTTAAACACTAAAAAGCTTCAGACAACATTCAGAGCTGTCACTTTGTGAAATTTAGAATTTCTGGGGTGTACAAAGTCCTCACGTTTCATTGGATTTCATCACTCTGATTATACAAACTGTATTTTTATCTTCTCTCATCACTGCTAATGAAACACAGCTTCTATTTCTCCGGACCTCCTTCACAAAGCAAAGCACCCACTAAGTTATCTGAGTCAACCCGCAATGCAGCATGCACTTTTCTGCCAGAACTGAGCTCCAACATCCTCTCTTGGCAAGGTGTGATTTCCTGCTATTTCCCTGTCACTTGTTTGCTCTGAACCATAAGCAAAGGCAGGGGAAAACAAGAGGTATTAGCGGGGTGACAGGCAGAGTTTGCAAAACTAAGCTAAAAAGTCAAAGCTTGACATGGAAATGCAGGGCTACTGTTAAAAATCCAACTGCTGAAAGAAACCAAAGGACCCAGAAGACACAGCAAAAGGCAAGACCCAAATGAGAAGGATAGTAGGGTTTGATGGAAACAAAGGAGTACAGGCACCAGAGCCCAAAAAGTTAATTAAAAATCAAGCAGCAAATGCAAAGCAAAAGCTTGCTATGGACAGAGCAAGTATAGCTAAGGCAGGGAAAGGTGTGTGTGGGGAGGGATCTGCAGCCAAATGAAATGCTCATCAGGTTGCATACTACCATACTGTATGCTGTTCTACCTGAACTCACTCAGAATTTTGTCATTTCTTAGTTTTCTTTATCATGTAAGACTCAGACTTTCCTTAGGCCTCGGATACAAAACTCATTTTGTTGCTTTTTATTATTATTTTTTACTTTTTAACATGGTTTTACACCATTTTTTCACAGGGTTGTAAAGTATCTAACAAAGTGGACTCAAGACTCCACAGTAGGGTCCAAAAACTGCTGTAAAAACAAACAAGACTGTACCTCAGACACCTCTACGACAGGGGTAAGATCTTTTTCAGGCTCAGGTTCAGGCCCACCCAGAGTATCGAGCAGAGCTTCCATTGCATCTTCTTTAATTTCCTGCATTTAAAAAAATACACAAGCAATTTCTTTATTTCTTTATGCTCACACAGGTTTTACTTCACACATCTTTTACACTGTACATAAAGCAAAGAGCCAGCACCAGAGGGCTCGTTTCTGTTTGGCTCTATGTGGTTTTCTTAACACCAGATTGCAGGATATGGCAAATCATGTGGTAAGATTAGCACAGCCCCATCAACACAAACCTCCTAAGGAGAGGGGAATAGTAAAAAAGAAAAAAGAAAGGGAGAAAAAGAAAAAAAGCCAGTATCACATCAGACAACTGCCATGTGCTCTGACATGGCAAAGCCAGAAAGCATAAGTTCACACTTGCTCTCTATAGAGGAAAAAAGTTTGTGAGACTCTTAAACACACCTCACATAGCTAGGAAAACACATCCATTTTTCTACTACATTGCCTCCAGCCAGAAGAATAACCACCATTATTTTGTGGAAGAACCCAAAAGGAAAATCACCTATTAATGCCAGATCTTTAAGGTGCTGCAAAGTCTGAGCAATGGCAATTCATATTGCTCCTGTGATTTCTACAATAAGCAGGATTTACAACTGAAAATGAGGACGATGAGCACCTTCACAAGACCAGGCACACACAAGATGCAACACCTGCTAGTGAGTTTTAATTAGGAGTTGATTAGTTAAAGAACAACTGTGTATGTACCTCCTTTGATTTTGTTTCCTTCTCCTTGGGAGGAACTGAGGTCCTGACTGAACTCGCCGCTTGTGCTTGCACGACTTCTCCTTCCTTGCTTGGCTTCTGCCAGAGATACGGAATTACAGGCAAGTTTGAAAAATTTAAAAGAAGGGGGGGAAATGCCAAGATAACTTTCAAGTGAAACAAAGATGATAACGGCAGCATTTCACTGCTATCAGTACCTCTGCTGGGCTTGCCTTCTTCTTGCCAGGGGTGGGAGCAGCGCAGGTGAAGTCAGATGACAGGGCGTCCGCCAGCTCGTCCTCCGTCAGGGGCTTCTGAGCAAGAGATGGCAAACAAGGTCAAGACTGTGGGAGTTGGAGGGTCAGTGCTGCCAAATGCAGCTTAAAACCCGAGTGTGCTCCATGCTACCTCACACAATCACCTCAGAAGCACAAGCTGCTGTTGGAAAAAAAGGTATTTCCCCTCAATGGCTGATCCATTTTTCAGATGAGTTTATGTTTTCATACATTAAACTCATAAACAGAAAAAGTCGAGGTGGCTTACACAATTCTCTTGCTGAGGATACAAACTCAAATTAATCTTTGTGAAAAACACTGCAGGGACTTCTGCACACACAGCTGCTCTCTCCTCCCGTTGGTATTCCTGCCCACAGTGTCTCTGTGAGCATTTACTTGTCTCATTTCAGCTCCAGTCAGTGTCCTGAGAATTCCTACTTCGTTATTCAAAACATCTGTGCCAAATTCTATTTAGTTTTACCAGTATCTATGTTATCTGGCACCCACAGCCCTCTCCCACTTCCTGTGATTTTTTGAAGATTTTCCTAGGAAAATGTCACCTTCCAATATTAAAAAAAAAGGGAAAAAAAGGAAAAAAAAGAGTCTTACCTCAACTCCTTCATCTGCTTTTGGTGGAACTCCATCTTTGCCATCTCCCTTGCTCTAAAACGAGAATTAATTTTATTGTAAATGGGAAGCAAAAACATACATTATGAAAGAGAACACGCAGGAAGAGCACCTTTTTTATAAACTCACTAACCTTCAACAATTTGACATACTCTGGAGGCAGACTACCTTCCCGCTTACCAAGTTCTTCCAAGTATCTTGAGGATACATCTTCCTGTGAAAAGAGTGCACACGTTAGTGTTTTTGACCTACTGTCCATTGAAATAAATGTCTCATGTGGAGCCACCTACAGTGATACATGTGCAGAGAAAATGTGAGGGCTGGTTTCCATTCCAGCTCAGAAAAGTGTGCATTCTTCCCCAAATTCTCAACATTTACCCTCTAATATCCCAGTCTGTTTACTCTCTCCTATATCTCAATCATTGCCTTTCCTAAATCCAGTGGAGACCACAGCTGGAAATCAGTTCAAAAAGCAACAAACCTTTGCTGACAACCTTCTGTTTTCTCTGCTGAATACCTACAGAGTTCTATCACTTCTGTGCCACTGGAAAAAACACTAAAACCCCACTGCACAAACTGTATTCAGCCTCTCAGCAGACCCAGGTGACAATTACAGGATCAATGTAGTCCTGAGCAACAACAGACGTACTTTAGAGATGAATCTTCTCAAAAATGAAAATAAAAATTGTAAAATACCGTAACTTCTGGGCCAGTGTACACAGGACTGGGGGGCACGTCCTCCTCAGGTCCCCCCAGGGTATCTATTAGGCTATCCAGTGCCGACTCATCCATAGCTGCCTAAAAGTTAAGCAGACAATTAACAGAAGTTATCGTGCTGCATCAAGGAAAAAAACCAACATCTGAATCATCTGGTGAATCTGCAGAGAACTTACAGAACCACAGAATGGTCAGAGTTGGAAGGGACCTTAAAGATCATCCAGTTCCAACCCCCCTGCCATGGGCAGGGACACCTCCCACCACACCAGGTTGCTCCAAGCCCCATCCAGCCTGGCCTTGAACCCCTCCAGGGATGGGGCAGCCACAACTTCCCTGGGCAACCTGTTCCAGTGCCTCACCACCCTCACACCAAAGAACTTCTTCCTAAGATCTCATCTAAATCTCCCCTCTTCCAGTTTAAAACCATTACCCCATCACTCCCCTTCCTGACCAAGAGTCCCTCTCCAGCTCTCCTGGAGCTCCCTTCAGATCCTGGAAGGCTGCTCCAAGGTCTCCCTGGAGCCTTCTCTTCTCCAGGCTGAACAGCCCCAGCTCTCTCAGCCTGTCCTCTCAGCAGAGCTGCTCCAGCCCTCCCAGCATCTTGGTGGCCCTCCACTGGACCTATTCCACCAGGTCCATGTTTCTTCTGTGTTGAGGACTCCAGAGCTGGACACAGGACTCCAGGTGGGGTCTCAGGAGTGCTGCGTAGAGGGGGGGATTCACTTCTGAGATTGAAGTGATTCTGAATCTTTCTCTCACACATTTTTGCAAGGGAAGAACTTGTCTGGACTGTGTTCACCAACCTCAGTACTTGACTTAGCATCCACAGTAACCACACTTGCACCAGCTGGACCAGCCGCTACGGACATCTTCTCGGACTTTGGCTGGAGAAATAAGGGAAGAATTAAGAGATGGCTTTTATTATGTCGTACTAAGCCTAAAACAACCAGCTCTGAAGCCCCTCCCAATTTTTCCTGACTCAGCAACTGGCTATGACACCTGCAGAGCATGCAGATGCCTGGGCAGAGTGAGGTACCACTTCCCTGCAAGGCTACACAAACACCCTCTGCTTCCAGCACAACTCTAGTCTAGTCTAGTCTAGCGACAGGACAAGGGGTAATGGTTTTAAATTGGAAGAGGGGAGATTTAGATTGGATCTTAGGAAGAAGTTCTTTGCTGTGAGGGTGGTGAGGCACTGGAACAGGTTGCCCAGGGAAGTTGTTGATGCCCCATCCCTGGAGGGGTTCAAGGCCAGGCTGGATGGGGCTTGGAGCAACCTGCTCTAGGGAGAGGTGTCCCTGCCCATGGCAGGGGGTTTGGAACTGGATGATCTTGAAGGTCCCTTCCAACTCTAACCATTCTGTGATCCTATGATTCACTCTATGACTGTGCTGGGAAACAGTGAGCATGCGATTTTAACCACTTCACCTCTTTCTTTTACCTCACCAGGAAAAGATCTGCAGTCAAAGACTACCAGGCCCTGCCAAGTCTTTAATTCATACCCCATGTTCTCAACACCGCACCAGCGCCAGCAGCAAACGCTGCTCAGACAATCAGGGTGAAAACTGCTTCAGGGAGCTCGGTGCAGGAGCAACACCAACACATCTGCACTGCTGATGTATTATTTACTGAAAAAAAGTGCACTGTGGTAGAGCTGCAGGAGCCCTTCACGTCACTCCAGCCCTGTCACCCTGATACACCCAGACGAGGAGACCAAAAAGATCCACATCCTGACTCTACTACACGCTTCTGCTCCAGCTTTTTCTCCTCTTGTCCTTCTGAAGTTACCCATCTCCAACTTTTCCCCAACCTTTCTCTTCCCAGGTTTTTTTTGAGTCTTGCTGTCAGGGCACATGGGCTGCTCTGCTGAGAATGTGCCACCTGCTGATTTTGCAGCCAACACACCTCTAAGTCCACAGGTGAAGGAGCTCCATGACAGCATGATTCTGCTCACAGAATCAGAATGGTTCAGGTTGGAAGGGACCCTACATATCATCAAATTCAAACCCTTCTGTGATACGAATAAGGCAATTGCTTGGCTGCCAAGACAGTCCCTTCTGATCACCTCCAGCAGTGAAGAAACAAGGGAAGAGACTGAGAAAGAACCTATTACATCCGACGGAGCTGCAAGGAATCTGCAAAAACCTCACACAAAGGACAGAGGAGCCCCAAACACTTCACAGACAGTAACAAGCCTAAAACTGTGACAACGTTAATGCCTCTTGCTCAGGCAGCAGCCGGAGCACAGGGACAATACAAAGAGATGTATGGAGAGGACACCTAAAGGAGGGGACACATCAGGGTGACTTAAGGAGCAGCAAAACCACCCACACCATCTGCCCAGGCCACTCAATCTGCAGCTGGTGCTTATCCATGAATACTGCCGTGGGTGAGCTGGCAGTGGTGTACCTGGGATGCTGCTCAAGTTAAATCAGTGGATAAAGTGTGCAGTTTCCAAGGGCCAGACTGCAAAGCAGGACAAGGAGGTCTGTTGTACAAGCCTTTGGACACAAGACAGCTTATGGGCTTTTCTACATTGACGTTTTTGGGAGCCAAGTTTTGCTTTACAACAGTAGTGTAAGAATCATAGAATCACAGAATGGTCAGAGCTGGAAGGGACCTTAAAGATCATTGAGTTCCACCCCCGGCCCTGGGCAGGGACACCTCCCACCACACCAGGTTGCTCCAAGACCCATCCAGCCTGGCCTTGAAGCCCTCCCGGGATGGGGCAGCCACAGCTTCCCTGGGCAACCTGGGCCAGGGTCTCACCACCCTCACAGCAAAGTTCTTCCCCACATTTCATCTCCACCTCCCCTCTTTCAGCATCAAACCCTTTCCCTTCATCCTATGGCTCCCCTCCCTCACGAGTGCCCTCTCCAGTTTTCCTGGAGCCCCTTCAGGGACTGGAAGGCTGCTATACCATCTTGATGTGAACCTCTTATCTCTACAATAACAGAAATAATAAAATTGGATTGTTATTTCTATCATACCTTTGCTGTCTCCACGGAGGATGCGGGTGGAGTCTGGCCAGCCTGAGTCGCAGTTTCTTTTCCTGCATTATTTGGTTTAGAAGCTGTTGTCACAGAAGGTGAGGTTTGGGTTTTTGCCTGTGTAGAAATAAAATATTATCATTCACTAAAGAAATATGTATGGGCTATTTTTGTTTGGTTTGTGTGTGGGGGGGTTTGTTTGTTTTTTTTGAACAAAAGAATCACAGAATTTTCATGGTTGGAAGCAACCTCTGAGATCAATGAGGCCAACCATACACACATAAAAAAATACACCACCACCCCCCCAAAAAAAACCCACAAAAAACTGAACCCCACAAAACACATCACTCAGCCCAACAATCTCAGCCACGAGAGCATACCCTGAAGTGTCTCATCTACACACTTCTTAAATACCTCCAGGTTTGGTGACTCCACCTCCTCTCTGGGCAGGCCCTTCCAGTGCCTGACCACCCTCTCAGGGANCAGCTGGCCACCAGCCCCCCCCAGGGCCTTCTCTGCTGGGCAGCTCCAGTCACCCTGCCCCCTGCCTGGGGTTGTGGTGACCAAACTGCAGGACCCAGCACTTGGCCCTATTAAACCTCATCCCACTGGCCTTGGCCCATGGATCCAGCATGTCCAGGTCCCTCTGCAGAGCTTTCCCACCCTCCAGCAGATCAACACTCCTACCCAGTTTGGTGTCACCTGCAAAACTGAGGGTTCACTCGATCCCCACATCCAGATCACCAATGAAGATATCAAACCAGACTGGCCCCAAAATTGAGCCACAAGAGAAAGAGAGAAATACCACAAGAAGCTGTTACCAAAGCATGTCCTTGAAATGCTATGAGTAACTTGTGTTGAATGTGATACAACTTACGTGTATTCTCACAAACACTAAGGACTCTGTTCTTGAATTTATCAAGTGTGAACTAATGAGAAGAACTCCTAAAGGGAGACGAATATTGCCTAATTCTCCAGGAGGCACCTGGAGCATAAGGACCTTGAGGATGGTGCTAATGAACAGGTTTTGAAAAGTTCAGCCAACTTGGGATAGTGAAACTTCTTGGTGCCCTTGTTGAAGGCATTTCCTCAGGAACCTGTGGTAGCTCTAACTCAAGGTGTATGCATTACTGTACACACTACTGACCCATCAAACATAGGCAGGAGGTACTGATATTACAATGATGTTGTAAAATGTGTATAAATATGTGGTGGGTCCTGAGGGGTGTGTGATTTGTGGAAACCACCAAGCAGCTGGCCTTGTGGGCAATTCCAAAATAAATAATCCCTCCCTCGTCCTGGTGTGTGAGATCAAAGATGGCTCAGCAAGGGTCAGATCTGGTTTTTTGGACAACAAAGCCCCATGGAGCAGGGTAAGGGAGAAGACAAAGAGGGAAGAGTCAGAGAGAAACCACACAACTTACATTACTGGGTTCCTTCTGCCTCTCTTCAGCCGGCTGCTTATTTTGAGAGTCTGCTGGCTGTCATAAAAACAGAGATTGTTCAGCCTTGCTAATTCAGTCCAATGGAACCATACTTCTATGGAACATGGTCTACACCAGCTAAATAAGCACAAGATGGACTTAAACGTGGTACCAGAACACTTCTGAGGATGCTGTGAAGCATTAGAGCATCCCGTTTCCCCAAAACACTGCGATCCCACACCCGCTCTCGTGCACACAGGAATGTCACTAACCACAGTGGCAGCAGAGATTTAAGCCTCTTTTTCCAAAGTCAGTCAAAGACCAAAGCTCAACAAAGGTGAAACACACATATTTACCTTGGCTGACTCCGCAGGTTTTCCAGGTTCTGCTTTGGTTGTTGGTGTGGGCTGAAACAGAAACAACACACGTTCAGACAGGGATTAACCCGCTGGGTTGTATCTAAGGGGTCAGGTCACTTAAAGAAAAACCATCAGACAGGTTCACACTCGCCAGCACACGTGAGATTTAACTAACACACAGCACGTGGACCTGGCAGCTCACAACAGCTACAAGGTCCTGGTGCAGATCTCCACTCCAGCAACTGTAGAGCGCCCAAGTGTGTGCAGACACACACACAACACACACACACTGCTCACAGGAAGGGCTGGAAACGAGAATTTTAAACACACACAGTGAACAGTTTGATTTACACCTGAAAATTTTCTGCAGCCATGCCAGGAAAGTTATCTCTGTGATTCACCTCGAGCCCAAGTACAGTGAGCAACAAAGCACTATGAGCAGAAACATCTAAGAACAAACACTGAAAAATTAAGGAATAGTTTACTTTGTTAAGAAGAAAGAAAATGAAAATGCCAGCCCCCTCATGGTATTTCCATTCATTTTAGCTGCCAAACATTAATTACCATTTAGATACACCCAGCTTGTTTGCCAGCCAGCCACACAGAGAAATCTGCTACCCTTTTTTTACCCTTTATTGTGCAATTATTCACACCCACACACTCAGCCACAGACACCTGACTGGGAAATCCTGAACATGCATAAGGACACCGATGTCCAGGCACAAGCTTGGCAAAGGCCTCAGAGCTGCAGGAGACAGCGAAGAACACAACGCCGCCAGCAAGTCTGCCACAGCGGGTGAAATTACAGATAGAGGATGACAAAGTGGGGGCAAAACTTAAAAAATAATTAAAAATATCAAACCAATCACTTGGGCTCTCAGATTCCTCCCTTCAGACTTTCTCTTTGATCTCTAACCTGATTTGATCTCAGTACTTCTCTGGCTCAGTCACACTTTTACGTGCTCCGATGTGTACCTCCCTGGTTCCCACAGTGAACTCTGAGACACACACATCCATTTGAGCACCTCTACACCGAACAATCCTATATTGAAAAGGTAATCCCTTCCACATTTTCACAGTTTTTCAGCTTAAAAAGGCTGGATGTATTTATGCAACACCTAAAGCAAAGCGTCAACCAGACACGAGGTGTCCTTTTGCTGCAAGGAACAGCAGCACAAGTGCAGGCACAAGGTTCAAGGAGCACATCATTTAACTTCTCCTGCTTTGGGACTGCTGCCTGCTCAGGATGTGAAGGGCCCTGCTGTTAAGAATATGAATCCAGGTTTTCCTTATGTGCTTTTCAGAAGGAAAGTCAACAAAGCTTCTTTTTTGCAGGACAATGAAAAGTATTTACTTGCATTCCTGTCAACACCCAGCAATATAAATTCAAACTCTCAGCCTGCCAAACCTGTTATTACCAGCTGCACGCCTCCTTTACACACTGCAAACACTGTTTTATTAAATGCTTAACGCCTTTTTTGTGTCTGTGCATTATTCATTATCCCCATGTATCGTTTAAAACGTGCAGAACTGCTCACAGAATAAACTTTTATATGACCACGCTGAGGAATGTGTGGACTCACAGGGGTGAAGTTGTCATTCAGGACTCCAACGTGTGGGGATGGTAAGGCCATGGTGAAACACAGGATCACCAGCACAGACGTGCCCTCACACACACACACACACCCCTAATTAGCCAGGCCTTCAGGAATAACAAAGTTCAAATCCAATTTAAAGGGAAACAATTATTAGCAGACAAGTCAAACCAGCCCTTTCAGTGTGAGACCAAACTTCCAAAGGCAAGCACCAAGCCATCCTTCAGAGAGAGCTGGCTGTGAGCGCTCACAGCCCGGAGCCAGCACTGAGCTCCCGCAGGGAAAGGGATGTCCCACCTCCCCTTCTGCTGCCCCATCCCACCTGATCATGCGTCCGAAACACTCAGGAATCACAGAACCATCTAGGTTGGAAGGGACCTTTCAGATCATTCAGTCCAACCATCAACCCAACACTGACAAGTCCACCCTTGACCCATGTCCCTCAGCACCACGTCTGCCCGGCTTCTAGACACCTCCAGGGATGGTGACCCCACCACTGCCCTGGGCAGCCTCTTCCAAGGCTTCACAACCCTTTCCGTGAAGGAACAGCCCCCAATCTCCATCCTAAACCTCCCCTGGTGCAACTTGAGGCCATTTTCTCTTGTCCCGTGGCCTGTTCCTTGGGAGAAGAGACCGACCCCCCTGGCTATCCCGTCCTTCCAGGAGCTGGAGAGAGCCAGAAGGTCTCCCCTCAGCCTCCTCCCAGCTCCCTCAGCCTGTCCTCACAACACACTGCATAATAACCTAGAAAAGGAATATTTTTAACTCACTCCCCAGTTGCACAAATGTGTGCAAGAGGAAGAAAGTGGGATGAGAGGTGTTTAGTGGTGGCAGTGGCTGCACCACCCAGAGGGCTCCTGCTTCTCCGCTGGCTCCTCCAACCTCCCACCCAGCCCTGGGGCTTCCTGACCAAACGAGAAGTTCCACATTCCTCCTCTGCTGCTGCACTCATTCACAGCTCTCCCAGACCCATGGTTAATGGGAGAGGAAGGACTGGGGTACACTGACCCCAAAGCTGGAGGGATTCAGAGCATGTCCAAGAGTAGGGAGACTCCAAGAAAGACAGTGAGATGTGGTTACAGCAGGCAATTAGGAAAGAGCTGTTAATTCGCAAGAAATTCAGGACTAGAAACGAAAGTGACTCAGCAACCTCATTTCTTTTTCAAAGGAGCCTGCTGTCGACACAGGGATGACTCTGCTGCACCCAGTGGGAGGAAGGCATCAATAATGCAGCAGACACTGAAATAAAACACTAATTGGCTGGCACACTGTCCTGCTTGCAGCTGGGACAGAGCTAATTCTCCTCCCGGCAGCTGGTGCAGTGCAGCTTTGGGTGCAGCGTGAGGATACTGTTCACAAACTGATGTTCTGGATGTTGCCAAGGTCTTTGGAGCTTCTGCTGCCCCGCCAGAAGGAGCTGGGAGGGGGCACAGCCAGGACAGCTGCCCAAACCAGCCAGAGCTGTATTCTGTAACATAAAATGTGATGTTAGATGTATAAATTTGGGAGGATTTGGCCACGGAGAGGCTGTTGCTGCCCAGGAACAGGCTGGGCATGGCCCGGGGGGTGGTGAGCAGCCGTGTTCCATCCACATCACTCCTCTTCTGTGAGCTCTATTTCTCTCTCTTTTTGTTGTTTCCATTATATCATCATCACTGCCACCACCACCATCATCATCATGTTTTAATTCAATTATTAAACTCATCCTATCTCAACCCATGAGTTTTCTCATTTTTCACTCTTCCAATTACTATTATTATTATATTTTAATTCAATTATTAAACTATTCTTAACTCAACCCATGGGTTTTCTCACTTCTACTCTCCTGCTTATTATTATCATCATCATTATCATTATTAATATTATAATTCTATTTTAACTCAATTATTGAACTGGTCCTATCTCAACCCATGACTTTTCTTACTTTCACTCCTCCAACTCTTATCGCTCTATCTTAATAATTAAACTTTTCTTATGTCAACCCATGAGTTTTCCCACTTTCACTCATCTGGTGGTGGCTGTTGCTGTTGTTATTGTTAGCATCAGAATGTTTTAATTGAATTATTAAACTGCTCTTATGCTCTCAACCCATGGCTTTTTTCACTTTCACTTTTCCAGTTATTATTGTCGTTGTTATTATTACTATTATAAGTATTATATTTTAATTTGGTTATTAAGCTGTCTCCATCTCAACCCATGACTTTTCCTGCTCTCCCTCCCCGATCCTGCTGCAGTGAGGGTCAGCAGGGGGGTGCTGGGCTGCTGGCCAGGGTTGGAGCACCACGTGTGTCCATGTGTGGGGCACTGGCTGGAAGGGGAGGCAGCTCACTGGCCTCACAGCACTGAGACATCCCTCTGAGACTCTTATTTTTGCCTCACCTTGCAACATCAGTTTGAAAGATCTGATCAGAAACCTACCACGTTCTTCTACAATTATTTCACATTTCAAGCAGGAGGAGACCATAACTACTTTTATGTAGAAACACAGAATGGTCAGAGTTGGACCTTAAAGATCATCAAGTTCCAACCCCCCTGGCCCTGGGCAGGGACACCTCTCCCTAGAGCAGGTTGCTCCAAGCCCAGAATGCTGGCTGGGTTCCTCCATAGAATCATAGAACCATCCAGGCCAGAAGGGAGCTCCAAAGGCCACCCAAGTCCCACCTCCCCGCAGTCACAGGGACACCCCCAACCAGCCCAGGTTGCCCAGGGCCTCATCCAGCCTCACCTGGAATATCTTCAGGGAAGGGGCCTCAACCACCTCCCTGGGCAACCTGTTCCAGTAGGGTTGAACAGCATCATTATGAACGTGGCACTAATGAGCTTAAGAGGAAGGTGGAAGGAGACTCCAGACACCTTCATTCACAAGTGATGACGACGATGGTGCGCAAATGGAGACGGCTTAATTGTTGTTCAGCTCGCTGGACAGGACCAGAGGACCTCCAGAGCCTCTGGACTAAGCGTTCTCTCCTGACCTCACCACTCTTAAGTGCTTCCTTGTATTTACACAAGGTCCAGGCAGACCCAGGTCTCACCACTGCACAAGTCCCTGCCGGCCCAGTTTGGCTGTCAGTATTTTTGTTGGGTTTCCGCGTTAACGATGATGGAAAAGGAAGGAGGGAGAGAATCGTTAATGGTTTGTTTAAATAACACAGGTACATTCTCTCAGGCAACAGAGGCGTAGGTGAGGAGGATGACTCTGCTGGCGAGTGCAGAACATCACGGATGACACAGCTTTGACACCGAGGCGGGGAGAGTCATGAGGCAAGACAGGACAGGCAGGAAGGACAAAGGCAAGGGAGCTGCCAGAGAGACAGGGCCAGGAGATCAATGAGACAGAGCAATCCTATGAAGGCTAAAAGCTGAAATTTGTCCTGAATTCTCTAAATATGTGAAAAACTACCCTGAGGTAAATAACACTGTAGTTACACCGGGGGGAGCCACGTGCATGTTGCAAAGTGTGGCTGAGCTAGGATTAAAATTAGTGCTGCTGTCATAAAACCCTCTGAGCACTCTGTATAGCGTTTTTTGGATATTTTTCTGAGAGGAAATTAAGCTGCAGAAAATAAATATGCAATAAAGTTAGCCAGTGTCAGCAGTAAAAACAGAAATTCCATTGCTTCATATGACTGTGCTTAGCTGCAAGCGTGAGTTTCTCAAGAATTCGTACCTTTGTCTCAGATGGCTTCATGATTTGTGTTTTTGGTGCATCCACAGAGGGGGGCTGCTTCTGAGGGGAAAAAAAGGGGGGGAAAATTGATTAATTTCACCTTTATTTCACATAGTGCTACTAAGTGAGTATACACCACCTGCATTCATTAGACATCCAGCTAAAATCTAAGCATACATTACTACTGAAAATTAGAGCTATCATTTCAGATCTTCTGCCTTGCCCATATTTCCATTATATGTGTGTAGAATTCATAGAATTCATAAATTCTACACAGGAATTTGACAGTGATGCCCACAGATCTTCCCACATTTTCTGTTTCCCCCCTGACATGTACCAAAGGCAAATTTCAAATCAAGCATCAAAATAAGCTCAAACCCTGCTCTGACACTAAAGTACAGTTATTTGCTGTGCAGTATTCTTCCACATTCCTCCTTTTTTTTAAAAAAAAAAACAAGGATGGTACTTCAAGATCTACTAGTTCTCCACACAAGGTATTTAATACCAAATTAGCAAACTCAAGTATGCTGAGATGATGCAGGATGCAACACCACCTCTCCTCCTGCTCCACGTCGCTCTGCCCAAGGTCCTATTTGCCACCTTGATCGTAGCAACAAACTCAGAGTTTAAACACAAAGACATCCATTTTTTCCCTGATTTCTTCACATTTTCCATGCCACTTGCTGTAGGAAAACACGCCTTGTCCGAATGAACTCAGAAGCCGTATCACCATTCCCTACCTGGGGTGAATTCCTACTTCCACCTGGAAAACTGTCTCATTTCCAGAGCACAAGCAGCTCTCAGCAGCAGGACAGGGGTTGTAGAGAATGTGGAAGGTGCCTGTGGTGATGCCAGGGCGCTCTTCCCGCTACCTCACACACCTCAGTGAGGGCTTGGACTGCTCTAAATGTATCCCAGGGAGGATCTGTCGTGTTGTAGAGACGTAAGCAAACAGCACCTGCTTTTTCCAGGTGTGCCTACACCTATGGACTGACGACACAGCAGATGGGACCTTCTGTAGGGGTGGAGATGTACGCAGGAATGCACAGAGCCTCCTACCTCAGGACAGGGAACAACAGGTTTTAGACAACCTTGTTACACGTTGGTGCTACCACCACCAGACAACCTGCAGCCAACACTGTATTTTTCTTAATTCACCCTCTCATCCCTTTTCTGTTCCTCTTTCTCCTCCTCAGTGAAATGGTTCTGAATTCCCCCTACGTGACTAACAAGTAGCTGCTGCACACCTTCACGACAGCCACCCCAGTCCTTGCCCATTCAATAAAAACACACTTATCCGAGCCCTTCTCCCTCTGAAAACTCCTACCAAGCCCCTTCCCTACAGCACACCAGAAAATGTGTTGGGACTCCCCCAGCCCAGCACAGCAGCACCGCTACAACCCGCAGAGATGAGTGAAAACCCCCCAAAGAAACCAACTGATGCTTCCTCCTGCCCTGCCTACCCGGTGCCTCACCTCTCTTTTTGCCTGAATTCCCCACTATCCAGGGCCTCGAATTTTCCCCTCTCCCCAGTTCCAGGAGGATGGGGGTCCCTTTAGCTCCCGGGGTCTGAGCCCTGCAGGAAGCTGCCAGGGTCCAGCCCCAGGTTTGGTGGCCACCAGGCAGCTGGACACCCCCGACCTGGCTCCGGGGGCCCCTTTTTACTGCGGGTTGTTGTGTTTTTCCCTCTTCCTCTTCCTCCCCTCGGGCTGCAGGAGGGGCGAAGCAACACCCGGACACGTGTCAGGCGGTAAATATTAAATGGTTGCTTAGCAACCGGCGTGATGAGCGCCTGACGCAGCGGGGCCGGCACACCCTGCTGGCACCCGTGGGTGGTGGTGAAACACCCCCTCACCAGGAGAACAGCTGGGACTGG
The DNA here is from genome assembly GCA_013400375.1 of Thinocorus orbignyianus. Classification (NCBI taxonomy): domain Eukaryota; kingdom Metazoa; phylum Chordata; class Aves; order Ciconiiformes; family Thinocoridae; genus Thinocorus; species Thinocorus orbignyianus. The sequence goes on along the minus strand of VXBW01008285.1, from coordinate 33,247 downwards.
GACAGGCAGAGTCCGACTGCCCCAGGGCATGTGGTGGGCAGAGAAGGTGTCCCCACAGCGACAGAGGAGGGTTTTGTTGTGTTGTCAGGGACGTCCCAAAGGGCAGAGATGGTGGTGGATGGAAAAAATGAGCATCGTGAGGGCTGACGTCTGCTCCTCCAGAGGCTAAACCTCAGGTCCTGCCCGGACAGAGGCTGCAGAGATGGTTATGCTCCCAACCTGGCCATGGGGAAGGTCCCCTGGGAGCTTCTGGGGATCCTGGCAGGGGTATGGTGGCTGCACAGCTCTGCAAGCTGGGAGAAGAGGCAAAGCATCCAGGACCACAACAGGGAGGACACGGAATCATAGAATCATGGAATGGTTTGGGTGGGAAGGGGCCTTCAAGACCCCCAGTTCCACCCCCTGCCCTGGGCAGGGACACCTCCCATCACACCAGGTTGCTCCAAGCCCCATCCAGCCTGGCCTTGAACCCCTCCAGGGATGGGGCAGCCACAGCTTCTCTGGGCAACCTGTTCCAGTGCCTCACCACCCTCACACCAAAGAAGTTCTTCCCCAGATCTCAGCTCCATCTCCCCTCTTTTCCTCTTCCCTGCAGAGGAAAGAACCCACCGGCAGCATGGGACCATCCCATGACCACCACAGAAGGAGCTCCACAGACCAGAGGAGGAGTTACAGGTTGACACTGATTAAGCACAGGCAATTATTGGTAGCTGACAATTATCTCACCCTGTTGCAGCGCTGATGGGTGAGGTGACAGCAGTATCACAGCCCACCCTCTCACCAGCCCGTCTGGCAGGAAGGACAGGCATGGACAGACAGACAAAGGAACCACCCACAGACCTCAGAGGCTCTCAGCCACTGGTTAGAAGATGCCCTTCCAGAAGGGCTGATGAAGGGATTGAGGATCTGTGGCAGATGGGAAATTCTTGGCGTGGTTACAATTCAGCAGCAACTAAAAGTATATTTACTGGAGGTAGATCAAGAGGTGGAATTTTAGTAGCACTTGATAATTAGCTGAATTAAAGTCTTACAAAGTGATTCACCAAAGTAACTGAACAGCCACTGAACTACAAGTTGGAAGATGAGAACATTCACAGTTACAGCAAGGTATCCCAAATCAACACACAGACACGCAACCAAAAGCACAGATCTTGAAATAACACTTACACACACGACCAAAGAACAGAAGTGAGCACACACCCCCCTCATGGTCTGCAACAGCGTGACCCCCAACCAGCCAGCAGGTCCCCCTTTGAATGGACAAATGGAAACCCACCCACATCCATGAAGTTGCTGTGTCTACCATATACATACAGGTGGAGATGTGGGTGGAAGACAGGGTAGCCCATCGTCAGAATTCCCCTTTTGCCAAATTCAGAGCAACTATCCAGACTGCACTGGCGCTCCTCAACGGGCAACGACTGAGAGGCAAGAGGGGCTGACTCTCCCTGGTCTTCTAACCCTCCAGGGGTCAGCCTGAGCAGCCTCCAAACCCAGGGGAGATACCAACCACAGCCCAGCACGGCCCGGGAGAGATCAAAGGTTCTTCACTAGAACCACTTCTTAGAGCATCCAAGGTCACTGACTTCCTCCAGGTACTTTTCCACTATTGTTCCAGCTTGGTCAGTGGAATATTCTGGTACTTTCTGTCGGTTACACAAGCCCAGAACATGCTGGGTCTTGAGGTCCTGGTATCCCCTTCTCCATGGCCACAAGCCACGTGTTGTCAGGAGTGATCAATTGTAGTTATTACTCCCAAAGGGCAGGAGCCATGGGAAGCAGGCACACCAAGGGGCTGCTGCAGTGTTCTAACCCACTGCTCTCCACCCTTCTCTCCTCTTGGACCATTATGGATTGTTCTGGTCCATTGTACTATGATATAAGGAGGAACTTGTGCCAAGTACCAAGAGGCCTAAAGGTGGGAGAGGGAAGTTGCAGCCCCACAGGATCCACCTTGGTAAGAGAAGGAATACCCTTAGAAACCCACTTATCAAATCAGGGGACATTCCCCATGTTGTTGTTGAAACAGAATGGTCACAAAACCCAAAAAGTGGGTTAGAAAAATAAACTAAAACAGTCTGTCAAAACCAGGTGATTTGGTCTCACTGCACATACCCCAGAAACGTGGAATTGAAAAGGAAAGTGCAACAGGAGAAGAAAAAAGAAAGTAAATGTGACAAACAAAAAGAATAATTTTAATAACTCGGGGAACTGGATGCAAACGCACACTTGGAAAAGTAATACAGCTCATGAAGAAACCCACGAGAACTCCCAGCCAGGAAAAGCTGGAAATCATCAAAACTAACCCATATGCAATGTCTCATCAACAAAAAGTACCAATTTTGGAAGTTCATAGCAAAGATTCATCAGACTGAGGAAGGCCATTGCCCACCCATAGGAAGGATCACAACGACCCACCTGGTCTCCTTCGAAGCCAGAAGAGATGCTGAGAACATCTACCCACAACACTCTGATGATGACAAGAGAACAAGCAAGAGTCTACAAACTGGTCAAGAACAAAGCACACAAAGTCAATGCAATGCTCAGAGCACTCAACGTGGAAATAAGCCTGCTGGGTAAGGATGAATGAACCCCCAGAGGAGGACATGCTGTCACCCCAACTTCTCAGGGTGCTGGAGGTGACATCTTCTTGAATGAGACCGGGGTAGTTAAGCATTTAACAGTAGGTGACAAGCTTGTTTCAGCCTGCTTCCAGCCTGAACACCTCAGGGAGCTCCTAAGGCATCTCCACGGGCTGGCAGTAGGCTGAAGGAGACCAGATGCAACACCACAGAAAACCAAAAGCCGGGCAGGCAGCAGTACTGGGGAAAGTATGTAAGGTTACAGAGCCACGGGCTGAGACACTCTTGCCAAAAACAACCAAGGAAAAAGGAATTCAAGATAAAAAGCTTGTTACCATGAGAACATAAATAGAAATGTAAAATATGGGAATAACTTTTTGTCTTCTTGGCTTCAGCCTCTCTAGGTCAAGTACCGGGACAGTTCTGGCCATCAGGCTGCAGCACGGTTGGTAAAGAAAGGTCTGAGGACAGCTTTAGGTGGGGGGGAAAAAAAACAGGACAAAAAGCTGAGTACAAGGGACTTAGTGGCAGGAAAAGCAAGATGGCACTTGATGTTTTGAGCCAAGACAATGAGAAAAGAAGAAACTGGCTTATTCTGTAGCAAAGAATCACTCAGGTTTGAGTGATCTACCTGTGCTGAGCTAGGACAGGGGACTGAAGAGCCACCCCCGTGCTCCTGTGGGCCTCCTCACCTTACACATGAATGGGCTGGGGCTGCTTCTCAGCTCCAGAGCGAACTGCAACTTCATTATTCCAACATTATTAATTTACAGGGATACTTCCACACAGCTGCATAAGGCAAACCCCAGCCTGCCTGACTGCAAACGGTGCCTTCCTTTCAGGAAGGGCTCTGCTACTGAGCTTTAATTAACCACACTGGTAAGATGTGGGTAATTTGTGCTCCTCGGCGGAATACTGTGGGAAATAACGGGTTATTCCACTTTGGTGTAAAACACCTCTGGAGCTGTTGTGGGTTAAACCTCTAGTAAGGGCCTAGCAGCCCCCAGAGACACACGGAGGCCACCCCAGCACCTCTGAGCCAATATCCCTGTGTCTGTGTGTGCAGCAGCTGGGATATGCAGCAACTTAAAACTGGGAAAAACGTACCACTGAAACTACCTCCCCATATACAATTTATTATTATGGTATCTACAATAGCTTGAGTCAAAAATTACAAATTTGAGTGCTTCTGTGCCATCTTCCATCCCAAGTAATTCTGGAGATAGCCTTTTACTTCATAATTACTGTTCTTCTACTTAGTTCCTCTACCGAGTTCTTAAAAAAACATCAGGATTTGAAGAGAAAGACAAAGAAAACGCAGGCAACCAAGGGAACAGTATTTCCCCCCCCAATTTCAGAGTCTCAGTTAATTTTGTGGAGGTTTAATATGGAAAATGTAATGAAATGGGATAGCAGGATAACTGTTTCCACCGAGTACCTGTGTATTATCCAGCCGCTGGCACATTTCCACACACCCCTCCTGCTACACACGCTGTGCTGTCCTGCTGCAATGAGCTTTTGTAGAAGTTACCAGCACGATTTCTTTCCCAAACAACCCACGGGGTGAGTTCCCACGGGTGACTTTCCTGCATGTGACCCTCTGGCTGCCTCTTCCCTTTCTAAAGCTGATTATTAGAGTTGAAATTCACACACGCTGCATGTT
>VXBW01008285.1:1345-20476 GCA_013400375.1 Thinocorus orbignyianus | reverse complement strand
CCTACACTTGCCCTGGTTGAACTTCTTCAGGTTCCTCTCAGCCCAGCTCTCCAGCCTGTCCAGGTCCACTGGATGGCAGCACAGCCTTCTGGGGTGTCAGCCACCCCTCCCAGTTTCATGCTAGATAATTTCATCAAACATGAACTATTCTTCAAGTCTGAGATTAAGACTTGACCCAGCCCCACCGAGGCTCCAATAACAGTTTAGAAAGCAGGGGGGTCCACTCTGAACCTTGTGGGCCCTCTTTACTCTGCACCACTGGTCTAGGTGTGAGCCATTCTAGCTTGATTCTAACTCCTCTGTATGTTCCTTCTGTGCTGTAGTTATGAAGTGAACCTTGCCATCAATCTTTTCAAACGTTGTCAAAACACTGTCACACTTTTTTAATTCCATCAAACTTATTGAACTGTCAAATTATTATTTTACCTTAATAAAACATACTGTGTCTTCACTCTTTTGAGTGAGGTGAGTTCCACTCATCCCTGGCAAACACCTAACAGTGATTACCAACTACAGCCATCATCTCATGGGTCATCACCATCAGAAACTGTACTATTAATGCCCTTTTTCAACATTCTGCTAGACCTGAGCATGGTCAATGTGATCCCTGCTTCTCTTCAGGGGGTACCAGCTGCACTCCTGTGCAAGCTGTCTTTGTAATGCCTCTTACACCAAATCCCTGAGCAACTGAACTGCCCCAGGAGCCATGAAAGCAAAGGGAGTTACCAGCACTTTGCTCTCATCAGGTCCCACCAAGTAAACAGAATCATAGAATGGTTGGAGTTGAAAAGGACCTCAAAGATCACCAAGATCCAAACCCCTGCCCTGGGCAGGGACACCTCCCACCACACCAGGTTGCTCCAAGCCCCATCCAGCCTGGCCTTGAACCCCTCCAGGGATGGGGCAGCCACAGCTTCCCTGGGCAACCTGTTCCAAGGTCTCACCACCCTCACAGCAAAGAAGTTCTTCCCAATATCTCATCTAAATCTCCCCTCTTCCCATTTAAAACCATTCCCCCTCATCCTGTCCCTCCACTCCCTGACCAAGAGTCCCTCTCCAGCTCTCCTGGAGCTCCCTTCAGATCCTGGAAGGCTGCTCCAATGTCTCCCTGGAGCCTTCTCTTCTCCAGGCTGAACAGCCCCAGCTCTCTCAGCCTGTCCTCACAGCAGAGGGGCTCCAGCCCTCTGAGCATCTTGGTGGCCTCCGCTGGACCCGTTCCAACAGGTCCATGTCCTTTCTGTGTTGAATCCAAACACACAAATAAAAACTCAGGGTGAAAAACGGACCATAGTCCTTTAAATCAAATGAAGTTCGTTGCTGGTACCAGTTGGACTTAGGGTTTTTTTAAAATATCAAGGAAACTAACAAAGAGCACATGGCAGGGGCGAACGTTACGCAGTCCATTTCCTCAATACATCAACACCAACATTCTGCAGAGGTGTGTTCCTCTTTCACTTCGATTCACTACGATTCCAGAGCAGCACAGTGCTGCTGAATGCTGGCAAACAACCCGCCTTCTGTCCCGTTGCAGGGATGAAGTCAGACCATACACACCAAGTCATCCTCCTGGCTTTTAAGAGATTATCCCCCTGAGCACGCATTACCTTAACAGCAGGAGGAGCTCCACTCGCCTGCGTTTTGGGGGGCTGGCTGACATCGGCACTTCCTGCTTTCTTCTACAAAAAACAAAACACAATAAACGTTAGAAACGTTGGTGAAGAAAAAGAGAAGCCAAGTAAAAATGAAAAAAGTATAAAAAGGTACACCAAAAAAAATGAACATTAGAATATTTTATACAAGACAAATCATGCACAAATAACTCCTCCTCTGTAACTTTAACTCACACAGACACATTTCAGACAGCTTTGCCCAGCCCAGAATGGGCTGGGTTCTCTTGTACTGTTTTATGGACAACATACAAACCTGCACGATTTCCTGTGGCAGAATGACTTTAATCAACGGTTAAAGCAACAGTAACCACGTATACTTTAATGAAAATGAACGGGTGAGCGATGGATGTGCAGACATGAGAGGAATGACACCACAGGAGGTAACATCACAGCTCAGGCAGGGAAGTAAAGACACAAAGCTAAAGGAAAAATGATGGCTTTTCTAATTAATAAATGTTCTTGCAACTGAAACAAAAGCATGACATGCCCTCTGACCTTCTAATTTTCAGCCAGTGCAATGTCAGTATTAGCAAGTGCCAGGAAGTACCACTGCAATAACCCAGCAGTTTCTGAAAGCTCATCTAATCAACTCCGGGAAAATAAGCTGTTATTAATGAACACAGCAAAAAGCATCAGATTTCTGGAGGCAGCAGATGTTTGAGACTTACTAATTTCCTCTCATGACTCGCAGCTCTACTAAGGCGTTCACACTTTAATTACTCTCCATAAGCAGGGAACAACCACAGATTCAACCAGCAAACGTGGACACAAGCTCAGAAGCACCAGGTTCCAACTGACGGGACACTGGGTACTGAGCTGACTGGGAGACCTCTGGCAGCAAGGGAATTCCCACCTCCTCTTCTCTTCCAGCTTCAGCTCCTAACTCCAGGAGAGCACCTCCCATAAACAAAGCCACATGTTCAACAACCAAACCCCAGTCAGATCCTGGGCAAACGGATCTCCCCTCTGTGGCCATTTACCCAAGATTAACGTCACAAAAATGTGTCCCCATGGCACAGAATGATAAGAAGTGGAATATTTACGTTGGGATTTCACACTTAGTACTGGCCACACTGGAGACACCCAGCTAGGACCTCACAGCATGATGCAAAAATCAACCATAATAGCAATTTTTCCTGATAAAGGGTTGTTAGAGTGTGGCTGCTCTGGCCCAGGACCCTCCTGCACGGCTGCTGAAGTCCAGTGCTGCCCAGTACACACCAGTACTATCCAGGAGGGACCTCTCCCATCTTCAGAGGTTTCTGCCCAGGCTGATGGACGTGGCTGCAAGTTTACCCACCAGAAAAGCCAAGCACATGTCCCAGAGGCAGACAGACAGACAGGTCAGGGACACCAGCGGTGTCAGCAGCACCCCCAGCCCCATATCCCCTCCTCTGGGGATGGTGGAGGCAGGAGGTCACCACTGCCTGACACCCTCAGGATCATCAGGAGATGATGCACAGCTGCAGGTCCCCCAGCACTGGCACGGCTGCCCTGTCCCCCCAGCACCCCTGCCCACCACGAGGGCAGAGCAGACGGGGTGAGGAAGACAAGACCTGGGGCAATCAGAGACAACGGCTGAGCTGTGCCAGGCTCCAACAGCAAAATGATGTGAGGAACCAGACTCAGGAAGAATCGGGTTGTTCCCTTAAAACTGCCAGGCTGCTGGTCATTGCAAAGTGGTGAAAACAAAATGTGTGCCAATAAAATAAAATAAAGTATGTGCCCTGGAGGTGAACGGGGCTTGTTGTAATGTGAAAACCCCACCTGCACATCTTCAGCTGTTCGCCTCCTAGATGAGACGCTGCTCATGGAGCACACACAGTGGTTCAGGAATATTCTGTATCTTAATTAGAAGCAAGAATACGAGCAGCCAACAGGAGCTTCTTGTGGAGATGCCAGTGAAAAGTTTTAGTTTGCAAGTGAGTGGGTTTTTCCCCAAAAAGCTCACAGTGTACAAGCCAAGTGAGTTGGTTTTGGGGAGCTCCCACCCAGAGCCTAGCTCTGGGCAGGCAGCAACAAACTTCTGTCTTGGTTCTGAGGGGGGATTGGCCCTTTACATCCCGGGAGAAGAGACCAGATTTGGGACAACACCTGGACCCCATCCCTCTGACCCCCATCACTCCCCCTGCCCACTGGCTGGCCCAGTTTGGTGTTTGCTGCCAACACAAAGCACTCACACACACGTCCCATGAGCACCCCACACTCCTGGGTCCCCTCAAAACCTGCAGAGACCCTCCACCTGACACCCCAGCCCAGACCCAGGGTCCTGCTGGTCCAGCTTCAGGTTTGCCAGCGAATACATACACATACAGGGTTTGGAGAGGACACAGACACCTTCCCCCCCAGCACCAGGCACCCTGTGACCCTGCACATTGTCCCATCAGCTGGCACCGTCCCACCAACCCCCTCCAGCACCCCAGACCCTCAGGCTTCCAGCCTCACCATCTGCAAATTCCCAGCTCGCTGCAGCTTCCAGAGAGCTCGACCACTGCTGGGACTGACCAGGTTTGTGTCTGGCTGCTGCCCTTGCTGACACTAACTGCTCACATTTTATGTTTCTGCTCATCTGTCTCCCTCCCCTTCGGTATCCTCCCAGCCGAAATGATAAACATCCTCATGCTCCACCACGTGTCCAACGGGTGCCACCAACCAGATGTGCTCCTTTCACAGCCTCCCTCATCACACATCGGTCAGGTCTGTCGCTGTGTTTCCTTATCACAGAATCACACAATTGTCAGAGTTGGAAGGAATCTTAAAGCCCACCCAGTGCCACCCCCTGCCCTGGGCAGGGACACCTCCCACCACACCAGGTTGCTCCAAGCCCCATCCAGCCTGGCCTTGAACCCCTCCAGGGATGGGGCAGCCACAGCTTCTTTTGGCAACCTGGGCCAGGCTCTCACCACCCACACAGCAAAGTAGTTCTTCCCAAGATCTATGCTGTATCTCCCTTCTTCCAGTTTAAAACTGTTCCCCCTTGTCCTGTCACTCCACTCCCTGACCAAGGGTCCCTCCCCAGCTCTCCTGGAGCTCCCTTCAGATCCTTGAAGGCTGCTCTAAGGTCTCCCTGGAGCCTTCTCCAGGCTGAACAGCCCCAGCTCTCTCAGCCTGTCTTCCCAGCAGAGCTGCTCCAGCCCTCCCAGCATCTTGGTGGCCCTGTGCTGGACCCATTCCATCAGGTCCATGTCCTTTCTGTGTTGAGGACTCCAGAGCTGGACGCAGGACTCCAGGTGGGGTCTCACAAGCACAGAGCAGACGGGGAGAATCACCTTCCTTCGTAGGGCTCCTTTGACCAGATACCATCAGAAGAGCCGACGCTCTCCTTCCACACACCCCGCAACCCCCACTACAATTAACATTTTCAGGTGTGACAGTGACAATGCTCCTGAGGGCAGGTGACAAAGGTGTGATGCACTGCAGTTTGGTAGGGACCATGCTGAGATGCAGAACACTTTGGGTTGTATCTCTGATGCAGTGCATTAAAAACAACGCAAGAGCATTAAGGACTCGACAGTAAGCACTATGCACAAATGCTTCAACTTTATAACTAATAAATAAGTTATTAGGTTGTTGAAGGAATACAAAATTTTAACATTTTCAAAAAAAAAAGGAAAAAAAATAACACCAAGAGCGAGCAGACACCTGAAAAGCAATCAGTACTCTGGGTCTGCCCCCAGTATCACAGCTCTGCACTTCCACCCCAGGCTCAGCCTCTGATTCGGGACCTCACGGTGTTCAGGACTTACCTCTGACACCTGAACTATGTCTGACATAACTGGGAAGCTCTGAAAACCCACAAATAACGCACCGTTGTGCACGAGTTTCAGGTACAGGGCTAGCCTTTTTTTTTCTCCCCCAATCAGAACTAGAACAAAAAATTAATCATAGAATCATAGAATGGTCAGAGTCGGAAGGGACCTCAAAGATCATCAAGTTCCAACCCCCCTGCCCTGGACAGGGACACCTCCCACCACACCAGGTTGCTCCAAGCCCCATCCAGCCTGGCCTGGAACCCCTCCAGGGATGGGGCATCAACAGCTTCCCTGGGCAACCTGTTCCAGTGCCTCACCACCCTCACACCAAAGAATTTCTTCCTAAGATCTCATCTAAATCTCCCCTCTTCCAATTTAAAACCATTACGATCCCTGTTCTGGGCACAAACTTTTGTTAAACAATTAAACAGTAAAAAGAAAGAATGCCAACACTCCTCGGTTCCACAGTCAGTGGAACAGCAATAAAGGCAGGGGTAGGAAAGAGAGAATAAAAAGAAGAAAATAAATGCTTCTCTGGAGTAGAGAACAGCTTCCTGGAGATAAGCTCCATGGGAAGTAAAGGCACAACATTCCATCAGTATTCCTTACTCAATCCTGACCACCACAGGCTAAGTACAGTCCCACCTTCCAGCTCCCAGGGTCACATATCAACAGCAACTTCTGTGCTATCCATCCCGTAATACACTTGCAAAATCATATAAATTGGCAGCACCATGCTACTGGGTTCATCCTTCTTCCAAGCTTATCAAAATACTGATGTTTTGTACTTCCCAGTGCCCTCCACACACAGTTCCGCACGGGCAAACCGGCTCCGACACCCTTTATGAACAGACCCACCAGAGATGTGGGAACAGATCCTTCCCTCCATCCTCTGCAAGAAGGGGAAGAGCATTTTTTTCCTGTGAGTCTTGGACACAGCCAGTTGGAGAACCACATTGGAGCTGCACTCACACCCCGCTTCCCAACCTGATAACGACAGAGCTAATCAATTATCAAAGCACAGCTTATTTATGAAATTAATTAGAAGACCCAAGAGCCTGTACAGAATCACACGTGCAGGGATAGAAGCTGTGGCAAACAGGTACTCATAATTCACTCTCCATCATTAGCTGTGGCTTCAAAACAATAACCCGAAACACGTTTTTCAGCGTGGAATATTAATTCCTCCACGTTTAATAAAGGGGAGATAAAACATATATCCCTTTGATATGAAGATTTGCCGAGTGAAGGCATGCATTAAGACTGATTTCTAGAAATGCAGATTAAATATTCATATTGGACTGTAACATTCAAGTGCTCATTATACTATTGCAATGAGAATGCATATGGTACAGTTGTTTTAAGAAAAAAAAAAGTACCACATGAGTAAAGAAGATGAAATCTCTGTTCTGGAAATGCTTTTGAGAACCACAAGCAGCATTTCAGCCTCCAGCTTTCAATCTTCAGTTCAAGAATTGCTTGAGCAGCAATCACACTCTATTTCTTCCCATGGCAGTAAGAGACTCATCTCAGAAGAGCCCCCTACAAGTATCACAATTCAACTGAAATACCATTATTTTTCAACTACCTTTTACATCTCAGCCAAAGAAGAACCAAAACAGAAAAGGAAGATGGGCAAACAAGCTGATACTGCACCCCTCTGAACCCCTCCATTCAGACTCCAGGCATTCAGTGCAAGGGGAAAAAAACAAACAATGCACTTTAAAATAATTAATCTAGTACCGAAGTAGAAATAAACCTCACAAAGGCTCTAATCAGTGTTAGTTTGGTATCTCAACGACTCACACCAGCAGTGTGCACTCCAAAGGATTTCCACCAGTCATGTTGTCTTTACTCAGCATCATCTCCCGGATGCTGAGTAACTCCCAAGCTTTTTCTGGATGAGGAACCCTGCACAAGCATCAGGGTTAAAAGCTGCCACAAAAATCCTGATGTCAGAGCAAAGAATCAACTCCAAAAGGACAGTAATGCTTTGCTGCCAAATTATCACTGTCCTCACCCCACAGTAAAGAGCGTATTTCCTGTTAAGTGAAGAATGAGCTGAGCAAGCAGCACACACTGTGTCTGCACTGCTCTGGTATGACTCCACACGGCAGGACTCGTTAGGGAGGGTCTTATTTCACAACATATCTGCTAAATCATGGCCCCTCTCTAAGCTGAGGCTTCAAATTCCCAGAATACATGGCTCCATCTTCCTTTTATCACCACATTTTTACATTGAGATACCGGGGATGAACAGGCTAGATTTTCAGACTGATACAGAAGCTCTCCTTGGTATTTCCCTCTGCAACAGTAAAAAGAGAAGAGGTCTTAAAGAATGCAGTGAGGAACACGAGCATGAATCAGTGCAAAACAGTGCGGGGGTTTCAGAGGAGAAAGGGAGCTTCTGGCTTGCATCAATGTCAGGAATTACACAGGCGGTTACGTGCTAAGGCATAACGTGGTGCCCAAGGGATCCCAACAGGATGGCAGGAATCACAGAGTGATATGGGGGTTGGAAGGGACCCCTGGAGATCATCCAGTCCAACCCCCTGCCAGAACAGGGTCACACAGAGGAACATGTCCAGGCAGGGTTTGAACATCTCCAGAGATGGAGACTCCCCCACCTCTCTGGGCAGCCTCTGCCAGGGCTCTGCCACCCTCACAGCAAAGAAGTTCCTCCTCATGTTGAGATGGAACTTCCCACGTTCCAGTTCATGCCCATTCCCTCTTGTCCTGTCACCGGGCACCACTGAAAAAAAGCCTGGCCCCTTCCTCCTGACACTCACCCTTGAAGTATTTCTAGGTGTTGATCAGATCCACCTTCAGTCTTCTCTTCTCCAAAATGAGACCATGCAACTCATCACAGCACAAGACTTGCCCCACTGAGACCAGCCAAGGTGTCCCATATCCTGTTTCCCCGTTCTGAGCAGCAGCCAACAAGGTATAGAATCATAGAATCATCCAGGCTGGAAGGGACCTCCAAAGGCCATCTAGTCCCACCTCCCCGCAGCCGCAGGGACACCCCCAACTAGCCCAGGTTGCCCAGGGCCTCATCCAGCCTCACCTTGAATATCTCCAGGGAAGGGGCCTCAACCACCTCCCTGGGCAACCTGTCCCAGTGTTCCACCACCCTCAGAGGAAAGAACTTCTTCCTAATATCCAACCTAAATCTGCTCTTCTCCAACCTAAATCCATTGTCCCTCGTCCTGTCACTGCAGGCCACAATTTGTGGCTCAGGGACTTCTTAATTTCAGTGTATTTTATAAACTGTCCTGAGTTTCTCTTCAGTTATTTTGCCCCATCTCCCCTTGAAAGTTTTTATATTTTAGTATCCAAAATCTTCCAGAGCACTAATGCCTTGATGTCACACAAAGTCTGAATCGATCTGAAGCTGGTGGAAGGGCACACACAAGCTGAAGACAACATCAATATGAGCGGCAAAGGAAAACCACATCAGCTGTCTTTCACATGCTTACAACAAAATTCCTAAAAGCCTTGGAGCATCAGGAGGGAAGGAGAAGAAGGAAATCTCTTGTGTCCCACACTTTGCAAGGGTGTGCTGCAAACATGTTGATTCACATCACTCACTTCTATGGGTGGCAGGTGCATCCCAGCTGCAAACACACGCCACAGCTTCAAGTGCATGAGCAGCCACCAATTCCAGCAACTGCCTTTGCTCTTCTGTCAACACCCACCACACACACATCCACACAAACATCTCATTAAAGCTGATTTGGATTCTCAAGAAGTGTCTGATTCTCCTTGGAATATGAATTCAACAAATTAAGTTCTGAAAACCAAGACATGAAGACTTAAGGTGTACCCCTGCGACGTGAACCTTTGCCCTTGAGCAGTGTCCAATACAACCGTAACACGTGCACAATTTCCACTATTTCACTGCTAAGGATGCTGATAAAGAATCATAGTAATGGTCAGAGTTGGAAGGGACCTTCAAGATCATCCAGTTCCAACCCCACCTGCCCTGGGCAGGGACACCTCTCCCTAGAGCAGGTTGCTCCAAGCCCCATCCAGCCTGGCCTTGAACACTTCCAGGGATGGGGCATCCACAGCTTCTCTGGGCAACCTGGGCCAGGCTCTCACCACCCTCACACCAAAGTTCTTTCCAATGTCCAAACTGAATCTCCCCTCTTCCAATGTAAAACCATTGCGCCTTGTCCTGTCACTCCACTCCCTGACCAAGAGTCCCTCTCCAGCATTCCCGGAGCTCCCTTCAGATCCTGGAAGGCTGCTCAAAGGCCTCCCCGCAGCCTTCTCTTCTCCAGGCTGAACAGCCCCAGCTCTCTCAGCCTGTCCTCATAGGAGAGATTCTCCAGCCCTCTAATCATCTTGGTGGCCCTCCAGTGGACCTGTTCCACCAGGTCCATGTCCCTTCTGTGCTGAGGACTCCAGAGCTGGACACAGGACTCCAGGTGAGGTCCCATGAGTGCAGAATAGAGGGCAAGAATCACCTCCCATGAACTGCCTATGTCTTCTCTCAGTTACATATTCTGACACACCAGCAGCTTCCAGCTCTGTTCCCCCAGTAAATCTTCTGCCTATTTCTACAAGACAACCTGTTGCTCATCATTAGATTGACAGATTATGTGTATCTCAACCTGAAGCTGACCATTCCTGTAGCAACGAGATCCCCCCAGTCTGTCTTGACATGAAGCTGGAGAAGCCACTGCTGAAATGAGGCAAAACATTGTTCCTTTGATAACACACACTAAGTAATGAAGCAGAGGAGATCTTTTCAAGATTGGCATGGCCCTACCCCTTCCAAAACCCTTTCCCAACACCTCTCTCCTGCGCTGGATGCAGTGGCACTGTACGTTAGTGCAACCAAAGGGTTTCCCAGTCACTACCATGGGCTACTGTGAAGGATGAGGGTTCAAATAAAATAGGTATATAGCCTTAAGGACACATCTTAGGTTTTGTTTTCAGACACTTAAAGAGACTAGATGTAATATTGTAGAAGGCAGAGAGGCATCAGTTGCAACCCTAGTACTGCAGTAAGCTCTACGTTTCTGGCCCCTGAATTTTTTATGAAGTAATTAATGTCTGTTGATACATCACAGACAAAGTGCACGCACTCCCTGTTGTGACTGCACGTAACTGCAGGTCACTGGTGTTATTAACCAGATCATCTGTACACTGGTGACTCCTAACTCTTTAATGCATTGTTTTATTTTATTGAATCATTATATTAGAAATGGAAAAATCTCATGGAGCCATTTAATCTCCTCTGCAGCTCTGTGCAACTCATGTCTTACCAGGCAGGTTTCTACTCACAGTAAACCTGCTGTGCTTTTGTAAATTTCCTTTTAAGTCCCCAAGAAGGAAAGGTCTCAAAAGCCTATTCTACATCTTAACAGCATTCATATTGAGTTCTTGATGTTGTTGTGACTAATTCGTGTCTCCTACTCAAACCTGCATCAGACATTCTCTACCTTTACTTTTCAAAGCTTTACTCTTCTTCTCTCACTTCTTCAGGAGTATGTACCCAAAGAATCTGAGAGACAGAGTAGTTTATTGTTATTTTTAGCTAAACAATGAGCACGTGGGCTTTTTACAATCTTCTCTTCACCATGAACATGAACTCTTCAAAGACCTTTGTATCTCCTTGTCATTTATATAATGCATTACCAAATCTTTTCTGCTAGAGAGGTAACAAACTCTGTATTCTAGGCAAGATTGTCCACAGCCATCTACAGACAGATCATCAATTTCTGCTCCAGAATCTGAAGACTAGAGGAAAAACCTCCAACTTTTAAACAAAAATTTAACACAGCAAATCCTTGGGAAATCCAGACAAAGATTCTGAGTTGCTACCTCAACTGCTTAAAAAAAAAAAAAACAGAGTGTTTTGGAGGTCAATGTGAACTGTGGTGGAGCTAATGCTGTTCAATAGGCCTAAGGAAAGATGTTTTGATCTACTTTCACTTTTAAGCCTTGTACAGCCAATGGAACAAGTCAAATACCTAAAGTCACAGAAGCAAACACACATGCAGCATTCTAAGGACTCACAAGGTAGAAGCATCAGGGGGATAAACTTAGTGATGGTTTTCTTTTGCTAGAAACTGGTACTCTCAGTGAGAGGTCAGGAACAGCAACTCCACAACCCAAACCACAGCCTTCCCACAAAGAAGTCAGCACTTCTGAATTAAGAGCAACAACCTGCAGTCAAAGAATTTGGCATAAAAATAGGAATGCATAAAAGAACAATGCTACTTAGGAAATATCTCAGCTAGAGAGGAAAGCAGGAACGTGTTCCCAGGCTAGGCAAGCGTTCCTTGGCATCTGGACTGGAAAGAAAGGTAATTGCCTTAATCATCTCCTTCAGACGACCATAATGAAAGCGTTCACCGGTGGCAATTTGCAGGGCAGTTACACACACCACAGCTCAGAGAAAGTTAAGTTATCAGGCACAACTCCTTCTGGCATCCCAACGCCTGAAACCAACAAGCAAACAACTAATACCAGATGTTTCTACGAATTCCTCTCCCTCTGTATCTGCTTTTAGGCTTCCTCAGGGAACCACTGCTCCTGATCAGGTCCTGGCTTAGACACCACCTCTTTGTGACACCAGCCTGACTCCCTGTAGCACACAGGGACCTACCTCTGAGCAGCTGACAGGGCTTGGAGCTGCTGGGAGAGAGACCTTTCAAGCTGCTGACCCCAACACTGCCCACAACCCACCTGGCTTCTGACTGTTAACAACCTCCACTTTGGTCAGGCTGTGAAGTTGCTTGTACAAACTCAACACTACAACCCAGCAGGAACTCTGGAATTGTAAACACCCATCCCTAAGGAGGGAGTACCTTGAAAAATAAGTATTTTTCTCTAAAATACAGCACTGACTACATTCTTGCAAGTGTGCCAGGAGATGGCCCAGAAACACAACATGTATGTATGAATTTGCATTTGGATTTTTGGCAGAAAAGCCAGGGTGCAGACAAGGTGGGAAGAGTCACAGCACACTCATTTCATCCATACTTCTGAAACCAGCACCATCAGACGTGTCCCAAAGCGTACCTGTACTGCAGAACAGACACATCCACTGAAATCATTCCCACCAGTACTGACAGGAAGGATTTATGAAAGGATGAACAGAGAAAAGAAATATTTCAACAGGCTGCTCAGCAGCACAAGACAAAACTATACATTCCTGGAATGAATCATAAGTGAATGCAGTCACCAGCTGATTATTTGAAAACTACCACTTTGTTATCAAAAGACAAAAACCTGCACAAGAGGAAATTAATTACTAACTTTTCTTCTCAGTATGTTCAAACACTTGAATTTACCTCTGCTTTTTCTGCTTTATTCTCTCCAGACGTGGAAGAAGCTCCACTTGCCTTCTTGTCACCATGCTGCAAGCAGAGAAAACAGATGTGTTGTTGTTAAGATCTTAAATTACACCTTCTATGTAGAGAGCTTCCCGAATCCCTGCAGGAGTGGTTCCCTCTGCCTTCCACAATACAGCAGAAGGGAACACTGCAAGTTTTGTTTCTCATTATTGGACAGGATCTGATGATCTTTAAGATCCCTTCCAGCTTAATTTCTGAATGACCTACTGGGTAACTTCAAGTGAAATTACAGTCAGAAAATCATACCTTCCAAGGCCGTACCCGTAACACGACTGCTCTTGTGAAAAGCTCCGGAAGATGTCAGGCTCATCACTGATTCCTCCCCCCTACAGCGCTCTCCAGCACTTGCTTCAGAAACATTGTCAGTCCCACAGGCTCCAGCAGAGCCTGAACAGCTCTGGACATAGAATCACAGGATCATCCAGGCCAGAAGGGACCTCCAAAGGTCATCTAGTCCCACCTCCCCACAGTCACAGGGATACCTCCAACCAGCCCAGGCTGCCCAGGGCCTCATCCAGCCTCACCTTGAATGTCTCCAGGGAAGGGGCCTCAACCACCTCCCTGGGCAACCTGTCCCAGTGTGCCACCACCCTCAGAGGAAAGAACTTGTTCCTAATATCCAANCCTCATCCCCTGGTCTGTACTGATGGCCAGGATTGTTCTGGCCCAGGTGCAGAACCCTGCACTTGCTCTTGTTGAACCTCACGAG
Source organism: Thinocorus orbignyianus (assembly GCA_013400375.1). Classification (NCBI taxonomy): domain Eukaryota; kingdom Metazoa; phylum Chordata; class Aves; order Ciconiiformes; family Thinocoridae; genus Thinocorus; species Thinocorus orbignyianus. The sequence continues at coordinate 6,972 of VXBW01008285.1, read as the reverse complement.
GTTCATCTGGGCCCACCTCTCCAGCCTGACAGACCAACACAAGGTGTGCAATGCATCCTCTCCAACATCCACAATGCTCTCAGACACACTGAGATGCTCACTGTGCCCAGCCTTCCTAATCCAAGAGAGCTATTCCCATGATTTCTAGAATTCTTCTGCTCCTTTACAAAAAATAAACGCTCTAACAGTTCCTCCAGGTTCCCCAGGTGTTTGCCCTGCCCCTTTCATCCCCTCCAAGACTTTCAACCTCTTCCCTTCATCCAACCTCACATGCAATCCCACTTTGCTTCCCACACGTACAGAAGGGCACAGGTCTGTTCATCATGCACGCTGGCACCCAGCACATTTTACTCTCTGTACCTCTGAAAAGTGGTGAATAAGGTCCTTCAACAAATCATTTTTTAAAAGCATACTGTTTAATCTTTGCAATTAAAAAAAAAAAAAAAGTTAAAAGCAAGAAATTTTTCTGTGAATCTAAACAGCAGCATAACATAGCTACTGTCTAATATCTGTGCTGGTGTAACTCCCCACAGCAACTGAGACATCTGGGAAGGAGGACTCATGTCTGGTTTGTTTTGTTAAGTAAAGACAGGAGATGATTTGAGACCAATTTATTCCCTTCTGTTTTGAGGGCCGAGCAGCAGGAGGTGAAGTTTGCTAACTCACTTAAAGTAATGAGTTCCTGCAGATTTTTCTTTACATGGCTATAGGGGGAAAGTAATGATCCGTGTATCACTGCGCTGTCTTCACCAGGAATGTGCTCCAGCACATTAGCAGACAGGCTGGGAAAACACCATAGCTGAATGAACAATAAAATTAAATGTAAAAAAACCAGCACGTCTCTAATTTGTTTCCATTATGGTGGCACACAACAAAAATTTCAAAAATTATTTTGGATAACCCCTAATAAATCAAGTTTCTAAAATGACTTTGGGCATGACTGAGATACTTGACAAGTTTTGAAACTGAAAACGCTACCCTCGCACTCCAATTGTGCCTCTTCAGAGTGAAAACAAGCCCAATAGGTTGTCTTTTCAGGTACGAGATGAATTGACTCACTGCCCTGTAATAGCACTTTCAGTACAGGCACAATTAACCCAGTTATCTCTGCTTTTTACTGCTGCCATAAAAGCACACCACACACATACCAGTAAAACCAGCACCAGTGAGCGTGCCCTCGCAGAGCTCAGGAGATCCAGCTCCAGCCCAGAAGCTCTGCTGGGGAGACTGGGTTCTCTTCCAAAACAGATCCCCCCAGCACCACAGCACTCTAAAAGCCAAGTGCTGCCCCGAAACCAGGTACTTCAGCTAATAAAGCAAGCACGTCTTCCTGTACACTGACTGCATTTTATTGTTTTTATTCACAGAATCATAGAATTGTCTAAGTTGGAAGGGACTTTTCAGAGCTTGTAGTCCAACCATCAACCTAACACTGAAAAAAACCATCACTAAACCATGTCACATCATACTCATTTGCTTCTTCAAATTTGGACATGAAGCAGTAACACCAGTCAAAGCCCAGATTATTATTTTTTTTCTTTTATTAAACCAAGTCACAGGATGCAGGAGCCTTAATGGTGTCCTGCTGAGCGTGCCAGACTCTCACCAGGGCCAAATCTGGAGCTACCCTTCCTCCTTAAGTCCATCTCCTCACCTTCGCACCAAGGAAACCCATACCAGAGAGGACATGGCACCAACAGGGCCCCCCATCCCAGGACTGTGCACAGGAGGGATCTGCTGTGTCCCAGTGGGTGGATGGAACTGAGAGTACAGTTGCTCAGCAGACACTGCTCCTGCTTTCCTGGAGGTAGATTGCCCACAGGGAGGGAAGGACGAGGTGCTGGCAGGATTTCCTCAACCACCCTTCAAGCACAGCACCAACACCACATCCCTGAGGGATGTCCCAGGGTAGTTTCACCGGCCAGAGAGGACAAGGAACAGACCAGCCCAAGGATCACAATTTTGCCACCCCTAAACTCAGGTCAGAAAGAGACGCCATCTCCACTATGGACAGTTCTGCCAAACAGCACCTACAACAACGGGATTTTGACTTAAAAGCCAAATACCACTTATTTTAACCAGAGGAACAAAGCACACACGGCCCAACCAAAGTAATTTTTGATGTGGTAAGCTGGCATCACACACTGTGTACACACTGAGTGCTGACACTCTCTGGCCTCACATAACAAAGCAGCCCATGGAAGTGTGACCTCACCTGACAGCCTGCCATTCTGAGGAGGCGACCCTGGAAAGCACAACTTCCTAACCCACCTCCGGAGAGGACCACGCTGGTTCCACCAAGAGCTGATGCTTGAGACACAACAAGGGACCCTGTCTCAAACACGCCCTTCAACAGCTCTTTTCTGCTCTGTATCTCCAAGCTTTGAATCTTCTATATAATTAAAAAATTAAATATAAAAATAAAATAAAGCAACTAATCAAGCTGTTTAAAAGAGACTGAGCTCAGTTTTTCTGAGGCAGTACATATGCACTGCTCTTTTAAATTCCTAAGTGGATGACAAAGTTGAATTTTCCTTTGGGCACTCTGTCCTTTTTCTGCTCATCCTTCCTTACAGTGACAGAGAAACACATCCACAGCCAAGCCAGTGGACAGGAGCAGCTCCAGCTCTGTCACACAAACAGTGGGTGAACAGCTGAAGTTACACTTCTAGTTTAACTAACGAGCTAACAACCATTCCTTATAGTTGCTACCTTGCCCCAAATAGTCTTCAAACTTTATTCAACTTAAAACAAAACATGCAAACCCAGCCACAATGACACCTTCACAAAACACACAACAGAAGCAACATGACCAAGGAAGTTTATCCTGAGATCTTCATCCTGCTCTACACCACACAAAAATGTGATGACATTATTCATAGAATCACAGAATCATAGAATTGTTTTGGTTGGAAGGGACCATTCAGATCATCAAGTCCAACCATCAACCCAACACNGAACATCCCCAGCTCCCTCAGCTGCTCCTCACAAGACTTGGGTCTCCACACCCCTCACCAGCTCTGCTGCCCTTCTCTGGACATGGTCCAACCTCTCAACATCCCTCCTGTTGTGAGGGTCCCAAAATTGGACACAGCACTTGATGGATGGACCACTAGTGCCGAGGACCATTCAGTACCACTCTCGGGGCCCGTTGCCATAGTCCATTTTTCACCCAGTGAAGCACACACCCACCCAAGCCATAAGCAGCGGTTTCTCCAGGACAATACTGTGGGAAATGGTGTCAAAAGTTTTCCTAAAGTCTAGGGAGACAAAATCCACAGCATATCCCTCACCCACCAAGTGCATCACCTCATCATAGAAGGAGATCAGGTTTGTCAAGCAGGACCTGCTCTTCATAAACCCATAATGACTGGGCCTGATCGCCTGGTTGTCCCTCATGTGCCACGTGATGGCACTCAAGATCATCTGCTCCATACCCTTCCCCAGCACCAAGGCCAGGTCTAGAGTTCCCCAGATCCTTGTTGTGGCCCTTGTAGATGGGTCTTAACATTTGCTGCCTTCTAGTCCACTGGGACCCCCCCGACTGGCCAGGACTGCTGGTATGTCATGTCAAGTGGCTTGGTGAGCACATCCACCAGCTCCCTTGGCACCCTGGGGTAGATTCCACCCAGCCCCGTAGGCTTCTGTGTGTCTAAGTGACATAGCAGGTCCCTCAACCCTTGCCCTTGGATTACAGGGGGTTCATTCTGCTCCCCATCCCTGCTGACAATCTCAGGGATGAGGTACCTGGAGAACAACTTGTCTAACCAATGAAGTCTGAGGCAGAGAAGGCATTAAGAACCTCAGCCTTTTCTTCATCCTTGGTTGCTATGTCTCCCCCTGCATCCAATCAATGATGGAGATTCTCCTTAGTCCTCCTTACAGAAACATTTTTATTGTCTTTTCAGCAGTAGATGGGTTAAGTTCTAGTTGCACTTTGGCCCTTCTAATGTTGTCCCTGCACTGCCCCAGGCAACCTTTGTAGTCTTTCTGTGTGCCCTGCCCCATCTTCCAGAGGCCATAAACTTTCCTTTTCTTCCCAAGTTCCGGCCAGGTTGGTCTTCCCCACTTGCTCATCTTACAGCACAAGGGCATGGCCAGCTACTGCACCTTAAAGATCGCCTTCCTGAAGGATGTCCAGCCTTCCTGGACTCCTTTGCTCTTCACACACATTGTTTTATAGACATGCCTTTAACTTCCAAGCCAAAGAGTGTGCATAATGTCACTGCCCTCAGTGAAAAGCATGCAGTAAAATACTAACAACCAACCAACGCAACTGCATTTTCAGCCTGCAATAGTCAGACCTCAACTACAGGTCTTGCTGCAAGAAATTCCTTCTAAATCCCGGGGGCCCCATCAGCATTAATGAGCCTTTGGTTCAGAGCCACTGCACAGCACCTCGGAGGACAGCAGTGACAACACGCTCAGCGACTGGGCGAGGAGGGAAGTCTCCTTGAGAGTTTGTCCACTGAAGTCAACAGCCCAGCACCACAGGTATCAAAGGAGACATGTATATGCGGGTAGGAATTTGACCTTTGTCTTCGGTTGAAACTGGGAAGGAGGTGGATGTCTGACACTGCTAAGGGAATGGCCAGACAGAAGGAGGTGCAACCAAGCAACGTGAAGAATGGAAAGGTGAAAACCAGACTCGTCTTACGGCCATCTCATTTTAAATGTACCAGCCTGTAAAAGCCCTGGCAGAGCAGTACATCCCTTTTCTGTCTGTTCCTCTCTTGCACCTTCTCCAGTTTGCCTACTCATCCTTTAGGCTGTGAGGTCCTGCAGGCAGACACCACCTCATGTCAGACACGTGCACGGGACAAGAGAGGACGTGTCTCACGCAGAGGCCACAGGTCCTACGCTGCTGCCAACTACTGTGACAACGGGCTTCCCACAAAGCACGTGGGAAGCAGTTTCCTTACCCAACCTCACTGCCTGCACATCTCTCCTTACCCTGGATGCGGTGAACCAGGACTATCAAGGCCTTCAGCGTCCGTGTCATCACTGAATGCAGCAACTCACAAACCTTCCTCCTTGTGTCACCTCCACCACACTCCACCACTGATCTGACTCGACGCAAGGAATGACACCCAAAAGCACTATTCAGCACTGATCCCAGCTGCTCTGAGCCATTTAAAAGTACAGTTAGAAATTCAATAGATTTAACCTACCTGATAACCTACTTAGGAAACACACTAAAGTGATTATTTTCTCTGAAAGCCACCTTACACAATGCCTACTTTCTGTAAAACTACGCAAAGTTTTCTTCACCACTCTGCTGAGAGACCAACTAGTTTCCTCATATGAGTAATAAATCATCAAGAAGACTTTTTAAGGTAATTGCAGGTTCGTCACCGTAATGAGGAGCGACCTAAGTCCAGCCAAACCGCATGGAGCCTTCAGAGGGCTGCGGTTTACTCGGGGAGTCATGGGCAAGCCAGGAGTATTCCTGGCAATGCCACCGCCTACCTGCAGTTAAGAATATGCTGCTGGAAAAAGAGAAAAAGACAAAAGAGAGAAAAGAGAGAAGAGAGAGAGAGAAGAGAGAGAGAAGAGAGAGAGAAAAAAGAGAAAAAGAGAAAAAAAAAAAAAGAGAGAAAAGAGAGAAAAAGAAAAAGAGGAAAAAA
>VXBW01008281.1:38006-52449 GCA_013400375.1 Thinocorus orbignyianus | reverse complement strand
GTGGTGGTGGAAGTGCCAGAAATCACACTTCTTGTTTTAGCTTCGCTCAAACCCGCCCGCCTTTCGGGCTCGTTTCCCCCTCTTTACGTCAAGATGCCGCTACCGCATCTGCTGCCGGCGCCGGCGGGAGGGTTCGTTCTCTCTGCCAAAGCCAGTGCTAAGCAAGAAACCAGGCAGGGGAAAGGCTTTCGCTTTCGGCTGCCAACTCCCTCTGCAGAGCTGCTGGGACCTGCAAACCCTGCCTTTGGGACCTTCTGCACAGAGCTCCAGGGGAAGAAGATGCTCCGTTGTCACCAGCCTCATTGCCTCCGGTGCTTTAAAAAGAGGAGCTCAGCAGGTGTGGGGCTGAGAAGGGGGGACGGAGCTCGAGGGGCTCCTACCCAACTACAAAATGCTCCCACACAACCACAAACTGAGGGCTGGAGCACCTCTGCTACGGACAGGCTGGGAGAGCTGGGGCTGTTCAGCCTGGAGAAGAGAAGGCTCCGGGGAGACCTTAGAGCAGCCTTCCAGGATCTGAGGGGAGCTCCAGGAGAGCTGGGGAGGGACTCTGTCAGGAGGTGTAGTGATAGGACAAGGGGGAACAGTTTTAAATTGGAAGAGGGGAGATTTAGGTTAGATCTTAGGAAGGAATTCTTTCCTGTGAAGATGGTGAGGCACTGGAAAAGAGAGAAGCTGCGGCTGCCCCATCTCTGGAGGGGTTCATGGTCAGGTTGGAGGGGCCTTGGAGTAACCTGGTGTGGTGGGAGGTGTCAAAACCACAGCAGGGGGGTTGGAACTGGATGATCTTCAAGGTCCCTTCTAACTCTATTCTATGATTCTGTGATTTCCCACATTTACCTGCAGGAATGGGGCCAGCAGCGAGGGTTAAAAATAACACAGAGAAAGGCAGCCGGGCAGGGGGCTTGGATGAATTCATGACCCTTTAAAAGCCCTGCATATAAAAAAAAAAGGGGGGGGGGGAGGAGAGAGGGGGCTGAGCACAGCCCTGGGGCTGCCTTTGTGCCAAGCTGCTTTGATGGAGGGTTTGAAAGAGGCAGGGGAGAAGAAATTGTTCTCTCCCCTTTTGTTGGCACCTTCCATAAAGCTTGAATTCCTGCTCCCTGCTCTTCCCTCCATCCCAAGCCCAGCCTTTTCCCCGCCTCCAGCTCTCAACCATCAGCTCGTTTTTCCCCCAAACAGGGAGGGAAAAAAAAACCCAAAACCAAAAAGAGAGCTGCGATGGCAGCACGGCTCTGTTTTATGGGCTCTCAGATGGGCAGCCCATCCACGCAGCTCCAACAAAAGCCATTCCCGATGTGGAAGAAGGGCAGGATTTGTGGGAGCCAGGGGGGATGCTGGCATTGGGCAAAAGGTGTTGGGAGGACTCTGGGGCATCCCTTGCTTCCAGCAGGTATGGGGTGGCAATGAGCAGGAGGAGGCCAACACCCCATTTTCCTTGGGTTTTGGATTTGTTTTTTTATCCAGAAGGAATTTGCCCAGTTTTCTGGCTCCTGAGGGTGCCAGGACGGAGGGCTGCCGCTGGAGAAGAGAGACAAAGGAAGACATGGAAGAGGGACCCCATGGTGGTAGGTGACAAGGGACAGGGGAGACCATGGTGACCCACTGTCACCATGTCACCGCTCAGCTCCCGCTGACAAACCCCAGCACTCGCCCCTTCTTTTCCATTCTTTAATTCCGACAATCACATTCTCACTTTGGTCACAACCTCTGAAAGGTGGTGGGGTTTTTTTTTGTTGGTTTTTGGTAGCTGTTGTTCCTTCTCCTCTTCTCTAATTTGAGCCCCCCTTTTCTATATTATAAAATTATACAAGTACAGTAACCATCAGGCGATAATAAATAGGTATTTTGTTAGTTCACAAAGTTAAAGTGCTTTGAGAAGAGACGTAAGAAGCTCTATCCTAGATTTCAGGGTAGGGGGGAGGCAGGTTTTTGGAAATGTAGTGCAGTAGGAAGCTCTGGCCCGTTGTCCCTTGCCTGTGGCCACCGGAGACACGTGCCACTTCTCCCCCGACGTCTGCCCCGTTACACAGGAGGGGTTTTTGGGGGGATGTGGGGGGGAGAGGGGTGAGGAAGGTTTGGAGAAGGAGCAGGATTCACCCCTCACATGCGGGTGCAGGGGAGAGCATCCCGTTTTTTCACAGTTTAGTCTTCACAGGGAGACCTCAAAGCCCGAGGGAAGCAAACCCTGCTCCCTCCCCTGTGCCCTTCAAGGCAAGAGAGAGAGGGGCAGATCTGCTCCGGGCGGTGGGGGACACACCGTGGCACCCCCCAAACCTATAGGCATCGCCCTGAGATCGGCAGGCTCTTTCCCTGAGGAAGCCCGGTCCCTCTCCCGCAGAAGAGGTGCTGGGGGAGAGCAGGAGCTGCCTGAATCCCCCCCCCCAAAATAAATGCCCTTAAGCTGCCTGCGGAGGATTTGTGCGTTTAAAGTCTCCTTCTAGGGCCTCCTGGGTTGGGTCTGGGCTCTGCTTCCACCTTCCCTTCCTGTCCCCTTCCATCTGTCCCCAAATCTAGTCACATTCCCAGGCTTTTCCATGCAAAACGCTACCCTTGTGCCTGCCCTTGCCTGGCAGGTTTTCCAGCGCTACGTCCCCATCTCCCTCCCACCTCAAAGCCAGCTGTAAAAAAAACCAAAACAAAACAAAAAACAAACCCATAAATAAATAAACCAAACCCTTAAAACGCCTTCCAGAGCCCAATTCTCCAGGCTTGAAGGGGACTGGCATGTGACACCGGGAGCGTTCCGGCTGCTTGCCAACCCAGATGGACACTGGCCACTAAAGAAAACCCCTTGGGGAGGCATCGGTCCCCGCCTGGAGTGAAGCTCAACCAGTTAGAAAGGCCAAGGGCTGGCTGCTCCTCTTCATCACATGCACGTTCCCAACGTGAGGAGCCACCGTGCCCTGAGGATCAGTGCATGCACTTCGGCAGAAGTCCCCTGAATGTCCCCACCCAGGTGGAGGACGATGATCAGTACGGAGCCACCATCGCGGGCTCGGGGAGAAGGTGGCCCCATTCCCTTCACGCTGCTGGGTACAGTGAACGTCCCCAACCCTCCCTGTCCCCAAACACTGCTCCATCTGGCCTTGCCATTGCATCTTCCTTGCCATGACTCTTCCACCAAGGCCAAAGATGAAGGGGTCGCTGCCCAGGATCCCTTTTGGGACAGTCAAAGATGAACGTCCAAGGAGCGATTAAGAGAACGAGGATCTCGCCTCGGGAGTGGGCAGAAGTGCAGAAAGAGCAGCAGCAGCAGCCAGGATGGTGGGACCAGAGTCCTGTCACGTTCAGTGGAAGAGTTCCACCAACACCACCATGAGGAGCAGCTGCAGCCAAGAGGCAAACGTCATGGTGGCCTGGCCCTTCTGGGACATGAACCTGTGCTGGTTGACCAGGCGTTCTTTCACCAGAGCTTGCTTGAAGCCGTCCTCCTCTGAGATGCAGACGTAGTGGCCATAGTGAAGGTGGCTGACGTTCTGGATGAAGTGCAAGCAGTCCTGCTGGGGGTGCGTGGTGTTGCAGGTCTTGATGAGGCTGTTGTTGTGATACCAGTTGTAGGTGGCATAGTGGGACTCGATGGGACAGTTGAGGTAGTAGCGGGAGAAAGGGACGACAGTGATGTTCAGATAGTCGTCTGCTGGAAGAGATGGAGAAGGAGGGGATGAGACGGGCATTTCCAGGAATCACTGCTCTGGAGGGACCAGCAGCTGGGTCAATGGGGACGCTACACAGCCAATGGCAATGGCAGGGCCTGGTGAAGTCCATGGAACTCTTCTCCCAGGACATCAGCAAGTGCCAAGTTTCTGCCTTCTTAAACACATTTATCTAGGAATTAACTCCTATCTGAGACTTGCTTGGTGGCTTGGCTTCAGCCCCATCATTCCCAGTTGCCCCATCAACGAGCTGCAACACCTGGCACAGCCCTTACAAAAGCCTGTGAATCTGTCCCTCTGCCCCAAACTCCCCCCCAAGATAAGTGACCAACAGCTCAAAAGCTTTACATACCTTCTTTAATGTCTCCCTTCCGGCACCTTCCTCGTCCCGGGTCTAGGTTCAGGTTCTGATACACCTCCCTGGCAGATAAAGCAAGCATTAAAGGAGTCAGGGAGGGAAGCAGCGCTCCAGGGGATCAGATAAGGAAGTTTAAACACCTCTAATACCTTGTGGAGGGAAAAACACACCCCACACGCCCCCACTTGGGAGGCTGGTGGACGACAAACACGGGACACAGGAGCTCACCATGATCAGCTGCTTTAAAGAGCATCAAAACCAGCAGAACTCCACGCTTTTCTAACAGCCAAAGAGGGGCCGGGTGCTCAAAACCCACTAATCCCTCCCTCCCTGGAGCAGGGGTGCTGTGGGAGGGACAGATCCCTGCAGGGCCAGGAGCTTCTGAGGACACCACAGATGTTTGCGGGATGGACTCATCTCTCTTTCTCCCTCAAAACCATGTGAGGGTTCCCCTCCCTGGCCAGGGATGGGAGTAACGAGGGTGTGGGTGTTTCTGAGGTAAAGGCAACCAGCTGAAGGCCGTGGGGAAACAGCAAGCTCTTGGCACCACATACCTGTTTAGATAAACAGACTGGCAGGTCCCGTTGGCCCACCCGCAGTACGGGTCCTTGGCCAGCAAGCAGCTCTCACAGTTGTTGCGGTACAGCCTGCACATGTCCATGGGGATCTCCACGACTTTATTTGTTGAGCCCACGTAGAGCATGGCCTGTGGGAGGAGGGCAGAAAGGGCTGAGCATCCCGTTGAGCCTCCCAGTGCCACCTTCCCAGGGCCCAGTGCTCCTCCTGCAGCTTCACTGGGATTCCCGGGGTGGATCTTACCCAGGGAGCAAACAGCCACGTTCCTCCCTTGCCTCCAGGAGAGGAGGTGTCAGAAAAGTTCCTTTGCCCACTGGCCTGAACAGAGTTACCCGGGACTGGGGACATCAGGATTAAGCAAAAGACACTGTGGGACCATCTCACAAACCCACCCAGAAGCTACTTCCAGGCACACGGGGTCGTCATCAAACATCAGACCCGGCTTCCCCTGCTGCCTGCTTCTAATTCTGCTTTTAATTCCAACCCCACTGTTTTCCTTTCTATGGAGCAAGCAGAGACCCACCCTCTTGTGGTCCAAGATCATGGACTGGATGGGGTCCTTCTTTGGGAAGACTTGAAGCTCCATGATGTTCTGCACCCCGTCTGGCAGCTCCACCACCTTGTGGATGGATCCTTTGTCTGGAAAGAAGGAAGGGAGAGCCCCGATGAAGGAAGGCTGGGCAGAGGGGCTGTGGGCAGGGATGGGGAAACCAGGCAGAGAACCAGCTCTGCCTCCAGCCCTCACAGAGCCAACCTTGACTCTGCTGAACCCAGCCACCTGGAGAAGGAGAGCCCTGTCATCCTCACAGCCAAAAAAACCCACCCAGTTTCCCACTACCTTTGGGATCTGGCTTTGATCAGCACTAACAAACCACTCTGGAGCTCTGCTCTGCTTTGATCATCGGCCTCTACCCACCTGAGCCTCATCCCACCCCTCGCCTGGGGCTGAAACTTGGAGTTTGGGGTTTTTTTTTTGCCTTTCTGTTTGTTTTGTTGTTTTTTTTTTTAAATTAAACTGCCTTCCCCTCCCCAGTTAAACGATTCCAAACTGGTGATTTTAATAACTGAGCCAGTTTGGTAGAGAGGTGGAAAGACAGATCCTGAGGAACAGGGCTGAGGAAATCCACGTTGCTCATCTTCTTTCATGGTTTCCCCTTCCCAAATAGTCACTCCCTTCTTCCCCATCAGCCAGGAGGAGGTGAAAGATGTCACCCCAGGTCAGGCAGGGATGGGGGACCCCCCCCCAGGTTCTAGCTCTTGCCTCCGTGCCAGAGCAAGCTGGGACAGGAGAGGACACAGCAGGATTTCTTGACAAGTGTAAAGCTGCACCCAGGCAGAGCTGGGCTACCTTTTCCCCTAAAAATCTGAGACCTGCTCCAGGCTGAAGCAGCCCAACAGGGTAAATTCCACACACTGGGATTCTGCTTTCAGCCTGTCTTTGCCAAACGGGATGTATTCAGCCGTATTGGGACTTGGCAGCTCTTTCCCACTCGACAAACATGTGCCAAGCTGGGAAGGCAGCTCCTTGCTTTGCTCCGCACTGGTTTTGGTGGGGTGGGGGTGGGTGTCTTGTCTGCTTTCCTTGGGTCCTCTGCCTTTCAGAGGAAAAGCCACCTCTGAGGAGCTCCCCAGGGAATGGTTCCTGGTACCTGTTGCCAGATAGAGCACGTTGTAGCGGCGCCCGTCGCTTGCAGAGACCTCGTGGACCCCAATCTTCTGGTAGCGGTGTTTGTTGTGGAACAGGGGGCTTCTGGTGGGGGAGAGGGGTTCCACCCGGTCCTCCACCTCCGGATGGCTGTCAGCTATCTTGAAGGTCTCGCTGGGGGTGTGCTGTCCAGAGGAAACACACTGCAGCAAGAGGGGACAAAAGTCACAGTCAGGGGTCAGACAGGTCCCCAGGGATGAGGCACGAGGGCTGGGAGAGCAAAGCAGGTCACAGTGCGGGTACCTCAGCCCAGAGCTAACACATCCCTTTGCCCAGGCACCTAAGAGTCCCTCTCCCTTTGCTTTCTACAAAGGCTTTGGGTCTTATCCAGCCTCCTTTTATTTCCAGCAGCAAAGCTCAGAGCCTTCTGGCAGCGCCTGCAACCTTTAGGGGTTGGTCTCTTCCCCCAAAAAAGGGGACAAGAGGAAATGCTCTCAAGTTGCACCAGGGGAGGTTTAGATTGGATGTCAGAGAATCACAGAGAATCATAGAATGGTCAGAGTTGGAAGGGACCTTAAAGATCATCAAGTTCCAACCCCCCTGCCATGGTCAGGGACACCTCTCCCTAGAGCAGGTTGCTCCAAGCCCCATCCAGCCTGGCCTTAAACACTTCCAGGGATGGGGCATCAACAACTTCCCTGGGCAACCTGTTCCAGTGCCTCACCACCCTCACAGTAAAGAGCTTCTTCCTAAGATCTCATCTAAATCTCCCCTCTTCCAATTTAAAACCATTCCCCCTCATCCTGTCACTAGACTTCCTGACAGAGTCCGTCTCCAGCTCTCCTGGAGCTCCCTTCAGATCCTGGAAGGCTGCTATCAGGTCTCCCCGAAGCCTTCTGGAACATTTTTTAGGCTGAAAGGGTTATTAAGCCTAGGAAGAGGCTGCCCAGGGAGGTGGTGGAGTGGCCATCCCTGGAGGTATTTCAAATGCCAGGCAGATGTGGTGCTGAGGGACATGGGTTAGTGGTGGTTTTTGTCAGTGTTGTGTTGACAGTTGGACTCAATGACCTGAAAGGTCCCTCCCAATCTGGTCAATTCTATGATTCTGTTCCCTCTCCACTTCATCTGGGCATCTCTTATCACTCACTCACCTGCCCAGGCTTGATCTCTGGGTTGGGACCGTTATAGCCTTTGAGTTTGGATGTCCGAAACACACTGTCAATGTCCCCAAAGGAATAGACACAAACAGCAGAGCTTCCCCTGCAGACAACAAGGAAAAACAGAGGGTCAGGGGGACACTGGCCATCACCTCTATGGCTGGGGCATGGCTGTGTCCATTGTGCCATCACCAACTCTCTCCCCTCCAGGTGTTTTCCACGCAAGTGCTTGCCAAAGAGACTAAAGGACCAAGAGAAGAAAGGATTTGGCCCACGGAAGAGGACATCCCCCTGGTTTCCCAAAGCTCCTCACCAGGTGTTTGTGAAGAGCCCGTAGACTTTGGAGTGCCGCCAGTTGCTCGCAGGGACAAAGAAGACATCCTGCAACCAGTTGAAGCTGCCCTTGGTGACCGGGTCAACACAAATCAAGCTGGCCTTCAGGAAGGTGGTCCACTTGGAAGCAGAGAGCGAACTGGTTCCCCCTTTATCTTCCTGGAGGAGAGAGAAATTAGGGAGTCAAGGTTTGGCAGAGAAGAACACAGAGTCCCACCCTGTTCAGCATCTCGGATGGACAACTGCGAGATGTTTTGGCGGTGTATTGGATGCTGGTCACTGCAACCATCATGTACCTCTCTAACATCCCAGGACTTTCTCTGCCCTACAGGAAGAAACAAAGGACATGGCCTTACACCACACAAATGCTGGGGTAGGGGAAAGAATTGAGCCAGAAGGGCCAACTCAGGCCAGTAACACCAAGTGAGCTGGCATCTCTGTTTGCCACCCCCCATATTGCTCTTGCCTCCCCACCATACACTGTCCCCGTGGTACCTTACACAGCTGGGCCACTCGGGAGATGTTTCTGGGGGCCTCGGGACTCTTGTCAGGGTTGTCTTCACGAAAAAAGTAGTAAATCTTGTCCTGGTGAGGCTCTTCGTGCCTTAGCGTGGTGGCTTTGACAAACTGAGGGTCTGAAAAGGGAAGTGGGCCGTCAGAAAACCTTGGCCTGAACACACACATTTCAGCTGAAAAGCCACCGGGAGGGACCAAACCGCTCACTCTCAGGCAAGATGAGGGAATTCAAACCCTGTAAGTGCTCCGGGCAAAGGACAGGTCCAAGCCCATCCTCCACACCTGATCTGTGCATCATACCATGTGCCACCTTCCCAGGGGGTTCCCCCTTCCTCTCCCTCACCCCCAACTCCAGGCACCCCTTCCCTTGAAGGCCAAGTGCCCAGAGCAGCGTGAAGAAGCCTCCGTTGATGCCTTGGCTGCTTAGGAACAAAGGAAACCCATTTTCCCTTCTTGCACAGCAGAGCTATAATCACACAGGGAGGTTTCCTCAGTGGAAACAAGCTGTGCTGTTTGTGTTCACCGTGGAAAACCCAGTGATGCTCTTCCCATTAATATGCTGCTGCCACAAAGGGCATCCCCAGCAGCTGCAGACTCCCTCTGAGCATCGTTAGCTGGTTCAATAACCTCCCATTCCCCAGTGCCACCGGGGGAAGGCAACATCATAAGCTCACAGAAAACTGAGGAGGGTCCTTTCTGTTCCCCACCCTGACCCACACACAGCCCACCGTGTTCCTGCCTCAAGGTCTCACCCTGGCAGGGGGTTTGGAAAGAGCACTGCCCGGAGTGGAAGTGATTCTTCCTGTTTCTACCACCACATGGCAGCTGATGGGCACCTTTACACAACCCTATTTCCTTCCACCATCTGACAGGGGACTTGCCACCCATTTCTCTTCATGTCCCCACCTCCTCACCCCAGGCAGGAGGAACTCACTTGTTCTGTTGGTTTGTCCCAGAAGCAAAGAGGTGAAATTCCCTCAGCTGGCAGCAAGAGAGCTAGCTGGAGGGTTAGCTCCTCACCAGCACTGCAGATGGGGACCAGATAAGGCCTCTCCGAAGCTCTAGGGGTGACCAAACCCAAGCAAGAAGTTCTGGGTAGAGAGGATGGACCCAGCTGTGTACTTATGGCCCAGAGCTGTGGACTAAGAGATAGTCCAGTTTATCTACCTGGTGGGTCCTATGCCTTCGGGATTGTCCCTGTACTCACTCTGCATCACTGTGTCACTGGTGTAGAGCTCTCCTCCACCTCGTACTCGACGGAAACGTGGTATCTTGCCGTTCTGCTGGCTCTTCTTGATGGTGGAGTAGATGTCATGACCTGTGGGACAGGAAGGCTCACTTGCAGCAGGCCGTTTTCAGACTGGGCAGAAGGGTTTGTGAGAAGAAACCAAAAGACCCTGGAACTCTCTGGGCACACGGATTCACAGGGATACAGGTCAAGAAACTCTGCCTAGGACTGAGCAGGCCTCCACTTAAAGAGTGTCAGGGCAGATTCTTGCTCTGCTTCTGGGAAGGACCCTCATCTATCCCTCTGCCAGGTCCAGAGTGGTGGAGCTACTGCAAGACCCTCCTTCCCTGCCTTTTCCACCACACTCCACCCTCCTACAAAAAAACCCCCAATCCCATGCCCTGGACAGGGATAAACCAACTTCTGCCACACTGTCCTAGAACAACGAGCATTTCAATGAGGCGAAAGCAAGAAGCACTAAAACCAGTTGCCAGCTGGAGCAGACAAAGCCCTTGGAGCAGCCTCGAGGTGATTCCTTTTTGTCAGAGAAAGCCCAGCCTGCCCACACAGCACCACCACTTGGAAATACAAGGGCATCTAGACTTACCATCCACAACGACAAGGGTATTGGAGTCAGGGGCGAAAGGAGCAATACCTCTGCCATCCCATGCAGCACTCTCTCTCCTCTGCGTCTGGGGAAGGACAGAAACAGCCCTCTCAGAAGTGTGGGAATTGTAGGGGAGTTGGGTGCCCAGCACCCACCCCCGGGGTAGGAGGGAAGAGGCTCTCCTTGGCTGGCAAAGCCCACATGGGGGAAGGATGCGGCCCATCTTCTACCTGCAGAGCCACTGCTCTGGGCAGGAGGTGAGGAAAGAGGGGCTATGACAACTGAGGACAGAGGTGGACACATGTGGACCTCTGCTCATGGGGGCTGTCTTATACTGTCACAATGCACAGCCCAAAAGAGCTGGGATTTGGGCATTTTGGAGCATCCTGAGAAGGAGGGATGGGGGAGCAGGGTACCCTTTTACAGATGGAAACAGCAGGAAACAAACCAGCAAGTGCTTTGCTCTGGTCCCATCACTGGTGGTCACAACGTACCAAGTTCCAGCAGGTGGGAGTGCAGGCACCAGTCCCACACACTAAGAGCCCATCTCCGTACTTCTCCACTAACGTGAGGTAATTTTTACTGTCCTCCTGCAAGAAAAAGAAAAGGAGCAGAAGCATGAGTGGCAGCCTAAGCCAGCTCCAAGCCCACAGCCCCACCAAACACATTCCTGCATGGCTTCCTTTTTTATGGGTCTTAATCAATGAATCATAGAGTGGTTGGGGTCGGAAAGGACTTTAAAGATCATTTAAGGATCCTAAAACCCGAGGAGGAAACTAGTATCATCTCATATGATCTCCTGCTCCACAGGCTCTGGAGGTTTTCACCCAGAAAGAGCGCAGGAGGAGCACACACAGCTCCTTCCCCAGCAGCCCTACAACCCAGCTCCTCCAACCCTCACCCATCCAGCTACTCCACCATAGGCAGCACCTACCAAACTCCCAGGCATCATGCAGTGTCCTTCATTTTTCACCGGGAAGTCCTCCTAGGATGAAATAGAAAGAGAGATGCTTTGATTCCTTCCCTCTCAAAGCCAACTGACATGGGCTCAGCCCTAGGCACTGCACACTTGTCACTCCCTTCACAAGAAGCAAAGCAAGAACATTGACGAGAAGATTGTTAGACATCACAACGCAGCCCTTTTTCCCCACCTCAGCATTTGAAAACCCTTGGGGAAGCTGGGTTGGATCTTTCAGGCCCTCGAGATGATGAGGAGAAGCGAGGCTGCAGGGCCAAATCCAGCTTGAGCTCCTCCCCAAAGGATTTCAGGAAAGGATCTGTCATTGTGGGGAATGGGCGTTCAGTAGAGGGTGTTGGTGTCCAAGGATGTGAACACAGGAACCAGACTGTTCCTGGGAATAAGAGGGAAGTTTCTGGGCCTAAACGTCAGCAACCAACTTGTTTGAGAAGAACAGGAAGGGGTCATGAGAAAGTCAAGCGTCTTGGGGTTTTTCCTGCTGTATTAACTCACTTCCCAACTGATCCGGAACTTTCTGCTTTTGAGGAAAAGCAGGGTGGTCTCCAACAATGGGAAAAGGATGGGAACATAGCTTCTCATGCTAAAGAAAGTGTTCCCCACTGGAAAAATCCTCCCTCTGGGGCAGCAAGGAGATCCCAGAGAACCATGGCATGGGAAGAACCCAGCCACAACTAGCGTAGGAGACTCTTCTCTTGCTGCAGTCATTCATAACGCTGAGGCTGCAGCTTCCCAGATGGACCGGGCAGAGACCAGAACCTTCTGGACTTGACTTCACTGCTGGCAAAGACACCGAGCAAGGTGTCTGGCGTTTGAGCTGCGAGGCAGCTGCTGGACACCTTCTTCTAGGGCTCCCTGTTAGCAGAGCATCCTTACCGAGTAGTTCTCATAGGTTGCAAAGTCGTAGTAATAAAGCTTTCCCTCTCCTCCGACGTAGATGGCTGAGCTGTTTTCTTCATGATAGAAGACCGGGTACTTCTCGCTCCTGGGAAATGTATATTCTTTGGCACCTGGGAAGGGCAAAGAGGAGATGTTAGGAGAGCACCCGAAGATGGCACAGGCCCAACAACTCCCTTCCCTGTGTCCTTGGTTCCAGTGATGAGAAAAACAAGGCTGGGGGCCCTCTGGGGTGGCTGGCACAGCACCAGGCAGGCAGGGAAAGGCAGGTCCCCGGCTCAGAGCTGAGCTATTGTCCCCTTGGCCCCAGGGGACAGCAGAGCTGCACAATGGAGTGAACCCTGCCTGGCCCCTGCAGGGCCAGTGATCGAGGAGGAGGAGGAGGAAGAGAAACTTTGCTGCAGGAGCTCTTGTAGGAGAGCAGAAGCTCAAAGTGACTGAGAAGTGGCTCTGCAGCAGGCTCTGGGTTGTCTTCTCGCCTGCTCTAATGGCCAAGTGCCTCCCAGCTTTGAGATCAGGGGTTCCCTCCCTTCCCTGGCCATCCTCCAACAACCACCCCAGGCAAATGCCTCGGAGATTTGGCTCCTGCATCCTCTTGCACTTGATGTGCCAGCAGCGTTTTGTGCCTTGGGACCACAGGGTAGATCATCTCATGCCAGCATCACCCCTCTCCTGGCCAGCCTCCAGCTGAACCGTCAGCACCCTCCCTCCAAGGGCCAGGAGGGAGGGAGAGGATTTGGAGCCCTCCCCACCCCAACCCCCTTCCCCAAGGCCAAGGGCAGACCTCACATGTGACAAGGGAAAGGTGCAGGTAAAGCCACAACCCACAGGCTCCACGCCCCAGACATGAGCAAGAAATGAGCTGCAAGACCCAAGACTCATGTCACAAGCAGTCGCTTGCAGACGGGAAGCTTTCGAGGCCCAGCTGGGAGGAAGCACTGCCTGTCCCTCCCCTCCTTCCTTCCTCTTTTGCCTTCTTTCCATCTCCTCTTTCCTAAAAACACCCTCCCTTCCCCTCTGCATTGCCACCTCAGGTGAGGGAGGGCTGGTCCTCCATGGGGTCCACAGGTTCTGCATCCCTCACTGGGATGATGGAGCAACATCTGGGCAGCTTTGAGCAGCCTCGTCAGGGCTTGATAGGAGAGAAATTCTCCTTCAAGGGGGATTAAAAAAAAAAACAAACCTCCCATCAGGACTGGCCTCTGGCTTAGGGTGACAGGGCACGCTGTTTCCATCTCTCCTTCTTTTCTCTTTCCCAAAGAAGGGGAGGGCTCTCCCCTGGCAGACAAAGGCTGCCTCTGCCCGGGGAGGTGCTGGCTGCCTGCACAGACAGGCAATTAATCAGTGGCACGTGTCCCTCTATTTATAGGGCCACTTGGCAGGACAGGCAAAGGACAACCTTCCTACAGGCCAGCATCCCCCCCCCTTCTCCACCCGGAGCAGGCTGCCGGGGTTGGGATGAGGAGCATGTCCCGCCAAGGCTCCACAGAGCCAAAAAGGGAAAAGGAGTTTATTAGAGGTCACTGGGGCTGTGGAATGCTGGATTGGTGGGGGTGGTTGTTGGTGGGTTGGGTTTTTTCTACACTGGTGGCACCTCCTCAGGGTCTGCAATCCCTGTGGCTGGCAAATGGGATGGGAATGTTGCCAGCCACCCCCGGGGGCTGCTGTTTCACAAGGGCACTAAGGCCACAGAGGGAGAAAGAGGGAGAGAGGGAAGGATGGAGGAGGCATTCCGTGATACAGAAACCATCACAGCTTCTCCCTAACACAACACCTCCGGGACTGCCCTTTCCTTCCACCCTGGGGATGGAGATCACAGGGCTCGGTTGGGACCCTGCAGGTAGGAAAGAACCAGCCAGACGACAGTCCCTGTCCCCTCCCATCTTTCACCTCTGCCCAAGGACTTGGAGAAACTCCCAAGCGCGTGTGTTTTGCCTGCTTGGAGGAGCTTGGCATCCAGTCTTTGGAGCGACGGCGCAATTCATTAGCCTAAGTGGCCCTACAGAGCAGGAAGCCAGCCCAGTGTGCCAGCTTGCTTACAAGAGGCATGTCCTCTCCTTTGGGGACATCGCGTGGGCCATTAGGTGCCCATCTGCCTCATCATCTCAGCAGCCACAGACTGTCTGGGCTTGCCAAGGAGAGAGCTAACCCCTTTGCACCACCAGAAGTCCTCAAAAAATGCCCCTCTTGGCCCAAACTGCGAGGCAGCCCATGCATATGGGGGACCCCAAAAGCCTTTCTTCCCCATCTGGCCACCGCTGGCAGCACACCAACACCCCACAAGCAGGTCTGGCCAGACTTCAGCAAACTTTGGCTCTTCTTTTCAATCTGCTGCTGGTCCAGGAAAACCTACCCCAGCAGACATTCAGAGAGACTGGATGGAGAGCAACCCTGAGGAGGAGGAGTTGGGGGTGTTGGTGGACAAGAAGGTCCCTCCACAAGCCCCGGCGACATGCATTGGCAGCCTGGAAAGCCCCCCACATCCTGGGCTGCA
>VXBW01008281.1:1985-37998 GCA_013400375.1 Thinocorus orbignyianus | reverse complement strand
GGAACAGGCTGCCCAGAGAAGCTGTGGTTGCCCCATCCCTGGAGGGGTTCAAGGCCAGGCTGGATGTGGCTTGGAGCAACCTGGTGTGGTGGGAGGTGTCCCTGCCCAGGGCAGGGGGTGGCACTGAATGGTCTTTGATGCCCCTTCCACCCAAACCATTCTGTGACGATTCTAAGATCTCCCACTCTTCTTCCTTCACCCTTACCACTTTGCACCCTTCAGCCCTTGTACTTCAGCTCCTCACCTTTGCTTTAATTTTGAGGTTTTTGCACAAGGCTGTGCCTCATTCTTCAGCTCGGCCCCACGAGCTGTGCCAACCCGCCAGGACGTGCTTCTCCCCAAACAGCCAGAAACAAACAAGGCCAAAACAAAACAATTGGGTTGGCACCAAGGTATTGTTTATCGTGCTGCTCCCCCGGGGACCACAGGGAATGACTAAGCTGGGAGTAAACAGCTCTGCTCTGTTTGTGGCTCCGGTGCTGATTTAACTCCATCTGGAAGGGAGCCTTTAAAGGTGTTTCCGTGAGCGGTTGCCAGAAACCTTCTGCCTCCTCCTCAACCCTCTGGCTGACCCACAGCTTTGGCCTTCATCCCCTGCTCCTCCTCAGAGAGCCTGGCCATGGGAAGCTGTTTGGTCCCCTTGATCTCTGCATCTCCTATGGCAGGGTCAGGGGGATCAACCCTACACCCCTCAAACTGGGAGCTTTGGGTATAAATGGCTTTGAGAGCCAGGGATGATGAGGCAGAGGGCACCAAATGACCCACACGATGTCCCCAAAGCAGGGGACATGCCTCTCCTAAGCAAGCCCGAAGCTGCTTTTGACACTGCAAAGAAAGGCTTGCCCCAACGGAAAGGAAAAGGCATGACCTTGCTACCATCTTCCTTCTGAAATCGAGCCCAGAGCTCCAGAAGACACCGGGTTCCTTTTCCAGTGCCTGGCTCACCCCAATGAGTCCCCTTTGCCTGGCATTTACTGCCCACCCCACCGCCAGCCTTCCCATCAACAGCACCATTGTCCATTGAAAGGCTGACCCCGGGCAGGGAGGAATGAATGGGAGAAAGAGCAGCTTTGTGCTGAGCCGGGGAGATGGGGAGCACCGCGCCGGGCTGAAGATGAAGAAGAATATAAAATGTGGGAGGAAGGAGAGAGCCTGGTGCATCTCGGAAGGATGCCTGCAGGGTGAGGTAATGGAGGAGGAGGGAAAGGAAGATGCTGTGGTTGAGATGAGGGAAGGGAGGCCTATCTGAAAACACGGAGATAAGGCTAATAATGGACCGAGTAATCCTGCTTCCACCTCATCTGGGCACAGGATGGAATTCTTTGCTGTGAGGGTGCTGAGACCCTGGAACAGGTTGCCCAGAGAAGCTGTGGCTGCCCCATACCTGGAGGGGTTCAAGGCCACGCTGGATGGGGCTTGGAGCAACCTGGTGTGGTGGGAGGTTTCCTTCCCCAGGGCAGGAGGTGGAACCAGATGATTTTTATGGTCCCTTCAAACCCAAGCCATGCCATGACTTTAAGGAGGCAGCTACGATGGGGTTTCTCACCAGCTCTTGCCTCCGATCCAGGCACGCACAGGGTTTGCTGGGTCCTGCCCAGCCCAAGCTGGATTTGGCCCTGCAGCCTCACTTCTTCTCATCATCTCGAGGGCCTGAGAGACCCAGCCCAGCTGCCCCAAGGGTTTTCAAATGCTGAGGTGGGGAAAAAGGGCTGCGTTGTGATGTCTAACAATCTTCTCGTCAATGTTCTTGCTTTGCTTCTTGTGAAGGGAGTGACAAGTGTGCAGTGCCTAGGGCTGAGCCCGTGTCGGTTGCCTTTGAGAGGGAAGGAATCAAAGCATCTCTCTTTCTATTTCATCCTAGGAAGACTTCCCGGTGAAAAATGAAGGACATTGCATGATGCCTGGGAGTTTGGTAGGTGCTGCCTATGGTGGAGTAGCTGGATGGGTGAGGGTTGGAGGAGCTGGGTTGTAGGGCTGCTGGGGAAGGAGCTGTGTGCTCCTCCTGCGCTCTTTTTCAGTGAAGACCTCCAATGCCTGTGGAGCGGGAGATGGCATGAGATGATACCAGCTTCCTTCTCAGGTTTTAGGATCCTTAAATGATCTTTAAGGTCCCTTCCAACCCAAATCATTCTATGATTCTGTGAAATGGGCCATGTCCCTACACAAATCCAGCTTTAAGGGTGCGCTGAAGAGCTCTCTAGCTCCTCTTCACTCCAGGAACCCCCTGTAGAAAGTCACCAAGAGCCTGAGCAGAGCCTGGCTCTCCCCAGCACCATGGCACAGTTGGATTCCCAGAGCATCCCTGAGCTCTGTGCAGAGGGGGACCAGCGTGTCCCCCCACCTCCAAAACAGATGCCCGGCGGGAGAAGTGCCGTGGGCGAGCAGCCGGGTTGCAGGGAATCTCAACCACCACTTCTCCTCCCGGCTGGAGGGCTGATTCAGCTTCGGCAATCCTCTTCCCCTCCAGGCTCCATCCATCTGGCACCCAGCTCCAGCATCCCAGACACTGGGATTATTCACCATCTCATCTGGCTCCCAGCACCAGGAATGGGCAAGTCTTTGCAGGTCTGTGATTTACTGGTGCTGGGGGACAACTGAGTCTCCTGAAAAATGGAGGTGATGGTTCTGATCTGCTCTGGTGCCAGCATTTTAAAGTAAGGAACCAAAATAAAGCTTGGGAAAAATAAGGGAAGGAGGATGAGTGCTTTCAGCCTGGAAAGCCCCCCCAGACCCTGGTCTGCATCCCCAACAGCGTGACCAGCAGGGCAAGAAGGGGGATTCTGCCCCTCTGCTCCACTCTGGGGAGACCCCCCAGCAGTGCTGCCTCCAGCTCTGGGGCCACCAACAGCAGAAGGACATGGAGCTGTTGGAGCGGGGCCAGAGGAGGCCACGAAGATGCTGGGAGGGCTGGAGCCCCTCTGCTGGGAGGACAGGCTGAGAGAGCTGGAGGCGTTCAGCCTGGAGAAGAGAAGGTTCCAGGAAGACCTTTAAGCCCCTTCCAGTCCCAAAACAGGCTCCAGGAAAGCTGGGGAGGGACTCTTGAACAGGCTGGGAAACCACAGGATGCAGGAGAACAGTTTCAAACTGAAAGAGGAGTGATTGAGATGGAATGTGGGGAAGAACTTCTTTGGTGTGAGGGTGGGGAGACCCTGGCCTAGGTTGCCCAGAGAAGCTGTGGCTGCTCCATCCCTGGAGGGGTTCAAGGCCAGGTTGGATGGGGCTTGGAGCAACCTGGTGTGGTGGGAGGTGTCCCTGCCCAGGGCAGGGGGTGGCACTGGATGGTCTTTGATATTTCTTCCCACTCAAACCATTCTGTGATCCTATGAAGCTGCTGGTTCCTGGCAGCGGCACGGATGCAAATCCTTCACTTGCTGCTCATATAACCCTCGTTAACTGAGACACCCCTTGGAATATGATGAAGGGAATCCAGGCAGGGTCTAGGTTTTCCCTGCTCCCTGGCATTACCCCCTTTTCATGCTCTGCTGCCCTGTGCTGGGGAAGTTTAGCTTTTGCTGAGCTGCCTGCGCTGCCTCAAACCCTCCCACTGCTGCAGGGGGACAGGGACATGGGGCTGGGCCACCTGCCAGGATGCTGAAGTGACAAAATGGGATTCACACTTGATACAGATCCAAGACTCCAGCACCTGAACACCCAGGCGTAGGCACCCGGCAACCCCCAGAACTCTTCTCGCTTTAACACAGGGTAACGCTGTCATTTGTCACCTCCAGGTGTCCCTGCCCTCCCTGGCACCACGCTGGTGACACAGAGCAGGTCTGGCAGCGAGCCCCCTCCTGCCTGAATCACCACACTGGCTGGATCCTTTCCTCCTTCCTGCCTTTCCCAAACGATTTGTCAGTTCCCAGGTTTTGTTACTTCCTTCCTTCCTTTTTGGAAATGACCGAATAGATTAAAATCTTCGGCAGCGCAGTGCTGTGTTCCTGCTGCAATCCGGCTGGGATGGGCTCGGAAGGCAGGAGAAGGCAATGCCTTGTCCCCTGCTGACCCACGGGCACCCAGGGGTGGGGAGGGGAGGTCCTCTGGGTTCTTGTCCTCTCCCACCTGTGCCAGGAGGCCTCATCTCCCAGCAATGCAGCCTGGCTGTGAGTCAGGGCTGACTGATGTGCTCCAGGCTCCTGCTCATCATCATCCCATTTCCTGGGAACATGAAAGCGGCCTCAGCTCCGTGACATCAATCCCACTTCCCTCAGCACATGCAGGACGCTCAACAAACAGCCCAGCACGGGGCAGACCAACTGCTTTCCTTTAAGGGTTGGGAATATGATTCAGGTCCACTGCCTCAGGGGACCACTTTGGGGTCAGAAATCCCAGTCCCAGCTCCGTCACCACTCCACAGCACGGATCCAGTTGTGCTATTCCACCCCCATCAGCAAAATCAGGAGAACAACCCCTAGATTTCCTACCTGCTTGGCCAAGATATCACCCCCAGGAGCCCCACCAACACACAGCCCTCTCTATGGAGAGCGTGGGAAGTCACATCATCCAGCCCAGAGAGACAGGGACACCCCCTGGGGATGCTCCAGGTCCCCCCCAACTCCCTCCATCCCTGGGGGAAGGACTGGACCAAACCACAATTCTCCCATCCAAGAGCCCCACGCCGTCTGTCTCCCCAGCTCCACCACGGAGGCCGGCAGAAAGCCAAGCTTCTGGGTTTTATTTTAGATGCTCTATAAATTCCCAAGCTGAGACATTTCGGAAGGAGGAAGTATGCCTCCGGGGAGCTGCTAGGTTTTCCTTCCCCTGTGACTTTGCCCCGAAGGGAGCAATGTGACACAAGGAAAGCAGATTTGGGGCCAGGGAAGGTGCTCCCCAGAGCCCCATCCCCTTCCCAGGGGATGGATGCCTTGAGGGGCTCTAACAAGCTCTGAGGACCCAGCAGATCCTGCAGAAATAGAGAGGGTTTTATAGGAAAAAAAATTGCCCTCCAAATGAGACAACCCAGGGGGGGGACACTCTGAGAAGGTTTGTTCCAACCAGCCACGGAATAATTGAAGGGCTGGGAGTTGTGAGGTCTCCTCTTTGTGGAAAATGATACGGGTTTGGAGGAGGGGTTTCTGAGAAAGAGGTGAAAAGGGCTACACAATGTGGGAAACCACTTCCTTCTCAGTTGTTCAGGGAGAAAAAACAACAACAGGGCCCACTGTCACCTCCTTTCCCCAGCTTATGCCACCAGCACCCCTGGGAGCCAGGATCTTCTTAGTGCTGGTAGCACAGAGGCTGAAGGATCACCCCCCCAGTGACACTGGGACATTGCTCGGTGAGCAGGACAGCCCCACATCATTTCATAGGATCACAGAATGGTTTGGATTGGAAGGGAAATTAAAGACCATCTAGTCCCACCCCATGCCATGGGCAGGGAAACCTCCCACCAGACCAGGCTGCTCCAAGCCCCATCCAGCCTGGCCTTGAACCCCACCAGGGACGGGGCTGGGAGCTGGGGGGCTTAGGCTGGAGAAGAGAAGGCTCCGGGGAGACCTTCAAGCCCCTTCCAGTCCCAAAAGGGGCTCCAGGAAAGCTGGGGAGGGACTCTTGATCAGGGAAGGGAGCCACAGGATGCGGGAAAACAGTTTCAAACTGAAAGAGGGAAGATTGAGATGGGCTGTGGGGAAGAACTTCTTTGGTGTGAGGGTGGTGAGACCCTGGCCCAGGTTGCCCAGAGAAGCTGTGGCTGCCCCATCCCTGGAGGGCTTCAAGGCCAATGTTGGACGGAGCTTGGAGCAACCTGGTCTGGTGGGAAGTGTCCCTGCCCAGGGCAGGGGGTGGGACTGGATGGTCTTTGAGGTCCCTTCCAACTCAAACTTTTCTATGATTCTATCTTTTCTCACCACCCTCCCTGACTGCTCTCGACTCCCCCTGAGCAACCCCCAAAAGGGAAGAGCGAGGCCATGGATATACCAGGAACACCAACATCCTCTCCACAGTGGGACTTCTCCACCCTTGGCCAAGCCTTGTCCCCAGCTGCTGCTGTATGATGCTGCTTGCCTTTTGTTTGCCTTCTTCCCCGATCACTTCTGAGGAGCCTGCAATCCTGGGGTGCTTTCTTGCTGCCCTCAAGAGATCCCTCCCATCAAGAGCAAAACGCTCCGGAGCAGAGGAAACAATCCAGCCTGCATTATCCGGGATACATCCTACAAAAGCTCTCAGTCTGTGTGCAATCCAAATGCCCGGGAGGGCTAGTGCTGAGGAAAGGCTGGAGCTTGCAGAGTGCACTCCAACTAAATAAATATGCTGTTTTAGAGTTACACTACAGAAGGCAACTATTCCGGCGCATTAATGATTTCCACTCTATTTCTGGTAAGCTCTGGAGCATCTTGGCAGAGTATTCAGCGCAGGGGCGAGCAAGAGCAGGAAGAAATAGGAGGGGGGTAGTGGGAAAAACCACCTTCTGGGTTTGGTAGCCCAGCTGCTGGGCACAGACATGCCTGCTCAAAAGCTCTTCTCAGAGCTACAACCCTTCCAAAGGGGCCTCTGAGCCAGAGCCAGAGCCGGCAGCGATCCCCACCGCCCACTCAGCAAGCCACAAAAGAGCCCCCCTAACTCGCAGTCAGGAAGGAACAAGCTTGGAATTCCAAGCCTCTGTCATCAAGCAGGGCTTCGCCAACACAGGCAGGGCTCCACTTACCCTCCCAAGGCTCCACTGGGAGCTCTCTGCGCTCCAGGAAAGCCAGGTTTCTCCTTTTTACACACACAATGACCGTGATTTGGGCACGGCAGGGTTTTCCGCATGGGCCAATGCGTTACTGATATCCCCTGCCTGCTCACAATCCACTCCACCACCCCCCCAAAAAAATTAAAAATACTAATTCTGCAGCACAGAAGCCTGTGCCACTGCAGGATGAGTCTGGAACTTTGATTTCAGGTGCAGCTGGCAGCAAAGCCTGTCATCTAGAAGGTACATTTTTCCCTACCGGCCCCAAATCCAAGCTGCCGGCTGCACCCTACGGATATGCAGGTGCTAAATTTAGAGCCAGGTTTTGTTATTTTCCAAAAAAAAAGAAAACCAACCCCCCCAAAAACCCCACCCCCTCCATGTTCTCTATAATGACAGTCCCAAGCTGTGCCGTGTTCCTGCTGGAACCTGGGGAACTTTGGCCTGTGATTATGGTATTTTAGTGTTATACGGTCACTGGAACGAAGGCAGGACAACAAAAGGATGCTTTTAGCAGAAGAGCTGCTATCTGGAGAGCACGGCTACCCCTCCATACTAGGAAGCTGCTTCCAGAGAGTGATTTATCTTAAAAAGCCTTCCAGAAGAAAAATTGCCCCCGGGCACCTCTATAAGCATCCACCAGCAAATGCAGCCGCTTTACCTTTTAGCTTAATTAGCAGCCATCTCCCTCCTCGCTGCTGCTGAGGGCAGGGCAGCCAAGAAACCCTTCTTGGGGACATCATTCCCTCTTCTCCTAGCCTGGGGGGCTGGGGAGAGGAGAGACAGGAGGTGAACATGAGCCAAGGGGACTGGCGCAGTCCCCCGTGGAGCCTCCAACCTCTGGTGAGGTTTTAAAGGTCGGAAGAAAGATCTAAGGCTGCAGCACGAGGATGAAGTTTCAGTTCCCTCCAGAAAACAGATGCAGCAAAAGGACCTTCTCCCTAAGCTGGGAAGGGTTCCATGATGCTCTTTGCAGCCCCTTCTACCTGGCTCCTGCAGGCTTCCCACTCCTGTTACGAGTTTGTGCCAGGTCTCAGCCCTGCAGTGAGGGAAGGGCATGTAAAACATCCCCTTTCTGCTGCTTGACTCCCACCAACAGGAAAATGCAAGATCCATTCTTCCCACATCTGTCTTTGGTCACAGCGCCGCATTACTCACACTTGGAAAGCTGGTCATCTGAAGACCAGACAGTCTAGATCAGACTTTCCAGAACTCGCCTTATCCAAGAAATAAGCAAGCAGCCCAAGGACAAGTGTCTGCCTTGGCTTGTCCATACATTGCCCCCAAGGAAACTTTGAGACTCACAGAATCACAGAGTGATATGGGGCTGGAATAGACCTCTGGAGATCATCTAGTCCAACGCCCCTACCGAAGCAGGCCCACCCAGAGCAGGTTGCACAGGAATGTGTCTAGGTGGGTTTTGAATGTCTCCAAAAACAGAGCCTCCACCATCTCTCTGGGCAGCCTCTTCCAGCTCTGCCACCCTCAAAGTGAAGAAGTTCCTCCACACGTTGAGATGGAACTTCTTATGGTCAAGTTTGTGCCCGTTACCCCCTGTCCTGCCACTGGGCACCACTGAAAAAAGCCTGGTCCCATCCTCCTGACACCCACCCTTTAAGTATTTCTAGGTGTTGATCAGATTCCCCCTCGGTCTTCTCTTCTGCAGACTAAAAAGATCCAAGTCCCTCAGCCTTTCCTCCTCAGCGAGATGCTCCAGGCCCCTCATCTTCTTTGTAATCCTCTGCTGTACCCTCTCCAGCACTGTACCCTGTCCTTCTTGAACTGGGGAGCCCAGAACTGGACCCAGTGCTCAAGCTGGGGCCTCAGCAGGGCAGAGCAGAGGGGGAGGATGAGCTCACTCCTCCAGCTTGCCAAGCCCCGTCCCTGCCAGTACACACACCCCTGACAAAGGAGAAAAATTTAACCCAGGTGCAGAATCAGACATGGGGAGTCACTGCTTACAGGAGGATGCTGACACCAGGTTAACTGGGCTCAAACTGGGGGCTGGGTATTTGTAGCACTGGAGCTCCAGAGCTGTCATTAAGGGCAATATTAGCTTTATTAGAACAAAGCCTGTTGCTCCAGATTTGAGCTGCTCTGAAATGAGTAGAGACAGCAGGAGATGCTTCCCCAGCCCCACCTCCTGTGGCACTTCTCACCACTTCTCTGTGTCACTCCAGGCACGGGACACAGCCCCACTACCCAGGGTGGAGCTGGGATCAACAAAGAAAACAGCACCCAACGGGAAGTTGTCCTATTCTTGGAGCCACCAGGAACAGCCGCACACCACGGGCTGGAGCTCAACAGGAGAGGGCTGGCTGCAAAACAAGCAATTTCCTCCCTCCAGCTCACCTTCCAGCTCTTTTTCTGGATAAAAACTTCTTTAAAAAGCCTCTTGTACTCCGTACTTAAATTTAGTTTGTACTCTGGCTTAGATTTAGTTTGTTCTGCTTTAAGTTTGTTCTGCTTTAGTTCAGTTTGTTCTGCCGGATTATATCAACTACAAAAAAAACTCAACCCAGAAAAACAAAAAAAACACCTTCCCAGGCCAATTTTCTGCAATTCTGACCCCGATTTGGCCCCTGAGGACTGGGCAGTGGGTCAGCAATCTGCATCTGGCTGCCATTCCCAGCCCCGAGTCCTTCAACGGAGCAGCCACAACTTTCATCAGTGGCTGCCCATGCTTGTTGTTCTTGTGACGGGCTCTCACAAAAGGAGGTGGTTGTGATTCACTCCCTGGGTTGCTTTGGTTGTGCTTTTCCAATCAATCTGTGCCCAGAAAATAAAAAAAATAAAAACAGAAAAATATTTGCAACCAACATTTTATGGCACCAGCATCACCCACCCCATGAAAATGAGCCGGTTGCAGAAAATAGACTTGCTGGGAAAGTGAGAAGCTTTTCCTGGAAGCACTGATGCTCTGAGAGCTTGACGTGAAACTGTCCTACAAAGACATTTCACACTCGTGGGGCTGTAGCTCCCAAGAAAACAGTCACCAAGGAGTAAAAGCAGGAGTTAGAAGCACAATTTCTTACTCTGCCACCACTCCGAGCATGGCCACACCTTTGGTCAGCTCTCCTCTTCCTTCCCTAGCTCCCAACATTACAGGCTCAGGGAAAAGTGGCTGGAGAGCTGCCTAGAAGAAAAGGACCTGGGGGTATTGATAGACAATCAGCTGAACATGAACCAGCAGTGTGCCCAGGTGGCCAAGAAGGCCAACAGCATCCTGGATCAGGAACAACATGGCCAGCAGGAGTTGGGAAGTGATGGCGCCTCTGTCTTGGGCACTGGTGAGGCCTCAGCTCGAGTGCTGTGTTCAGTTCTGGGCCCCTCACCACAAGAAGGACACTGAAGTGCTGGAATATGTCCAGAGGAGAGCCACCAAGCTGGTGAGGGGTCTGGAGAACAAGTCCTCTGAGGAGAAGCTGAGGGAACTGGACATGTTTAGTCTGAAGAGGAGGCTGAGGGGAGACCTCATTGCCCTCTACAGCCACCTGAAAGGAGGTTGTAGAGAGGTGGCTGCTGGCCTCTTCTCCCAAGGGGATAATGACAAGACCGGAGGAAATGGTCTGAAGATGTGTCAGGGGAGGTTTAGACTGGATAGTAGGAAGAATTACTTCACCAAGGAGGTCAGGCACTGGAATGGCCTGCCCAGGGAGGTGGTGGAGTCACCATCCCTGCAGGTATTTAAGAACCGTGTAGATGTGGCACTTCAAGGCATGCTCTAGTGCCCGAGATTGTGGGGTTGGGTGATTTGTTTTGTGGGGTTGGTTTTATTTTGGGGGTTTTGGTGGGGTTTTTTTGGTGTGCGTATGGTTGAACTTGATCTCAGAGGTCCCTTCCAACCACAAAGATTCTATGAATGCAGCCCTGTTGGACAGAGGGATCCTAGAAGAGCACACAGAGGTGATCACTGACAGAGTTTTCCCACAGCAAGGAGAGGCAGCTGAGCTTGGCAAAGCCCAGGAGCTGTTAGGGGCAGGGAGAGCAACTTTCCAGCAACTTCCAGCCACTGCTATTTCAATTTCTCCCCTGTCACGATCCAAGGACAGTTTTGAGGCACAGCACCCAGTTAAGGTAGCTAAAGGTCAAGTGTATAACCTTTCTTTTTCCCCTGCAGGACCTGCTTATCTCCTGAGAGATACACACCAGCTCAGAACCAGTCCCCTTCCAACTTCCATCCTCCTCTGCTAATGAGGAAAAGGGGAGTAATTAAACTGTCAGACCCCAGCCCAAGCAACCACAGACAGGCTCTAAGTTTGTCTCAGATGAGGTAAAGGCAGGACAAAACCATAGCAGGAGCTAAAAATTCTTCCCCCTCCTGCACCAAAGGCCAGAGGAGCCTTCCCCAGCCCCTGGGGCTGCTTGGTGTCCTCACTGCTCTCCCCATGCTCGGTGACTTTCCGGTCAGGAGACAGCCAGCTGGGGATGTCACCCTCCCACTCCCCTCTGTCACCCAGCTGGCCCTGCCCAGCCCCAGGACACAGGATGAGACAGACCAGAAGAATAAACATGATATCCACGCTGACAAGTGAAAACTCAGAGTGGGATGGGATCAAACCTTCTTTTTTCTCCCCAAAACAAAGCCCAGGTGGTCAGTGTTTAGTTCAGAAAAACCCAGGGAGGCAGGAGGGGATGGAAATAAAGGGGAAAATAAGCCAGAACACAGGGTGCAAGGCTGAAGCACCCAGCTTCTGCACCAGCTGAACTCACACCCGCTCCACAAATCTCAGCAGAAAGGGAACTTGCCCTTCACTATCTTTCTTCATAGGACACTGGGAAGGGTAAAAGTCAGAAGAGACTCATCTGGGTGCTGGGTCAGCTGTAAAGGGGAAAGCAGGGAGGGAGGCAAAGCCTTTGTCAGTAAAAAGGATCTTAAACACTTTAGATATGACCAGTGGTCTGGAGCTGACCTCAGCTCCAAGTGTCTCTTCCCCTAAGAGGAAGAAATCCTGCAGAGTCAGACGTGCTCTCAAACAACTGCTTGCCCAGCTGGGCTCAAAACCAGGCAGACACCTGCACAGACTAGGGGGAGGGCTCCAGGGGTCCCCCACCGTGCCTGCACTGCCAAACCCTTCCCAGCACTAGGGAAAATCTTGCCCTTTCCTTGCCCCCCTCCTGCACTGCGGCACTGGGGAGGCAAAATCCAGGCAGAACAAGCATCCGCGGCTGATGCCCTGGGGCTGGCTTTAGACGCAGGGAAAGGCAGAGCGGGGGAGGGCTCCAGCCACCCCCATCCCTCCACAAGTCCCAGTTCCCAGGATGGCCAAATGACTTAAAGCCAGGCAGCTCCAAGCATCCAGACAGGCCAATTCAGCTTCTTTGTCTGCAGATCATGCCACCTGAGCCCAGCTAGAGGTTTTTTCCCCCAGCTCACCTATTTCTTGCTATGAAACCAACCCAGGATGGACCACAGGGCTAAAGAGTGGAGCAGTTCAGCCAAGGCAAAGGTCCCTCCATGGGTCTTTTGGGGCTCCTTCCATGGGTCTGGTGGGATGTTGGCGAGGGGAGCAAGGCTGAGAGACAGAAGGGTGGCTGCAGCTTGGCCCAGCACCCCTTTCTTCCTCTCCCCCAGCACAGCAGCCCCAGGGAAGGATCCCACACATGCACCCTTCCCTCCTGGAGAGATCTGGGATGGGATTCCACACCAGGAACATCTTTCACTCCCAGGGCTGCG
Organism: Thinocorus orbignyianus; assembly: GCA_013400375.1. NCBI lineage: Eukaryota > Metazoa > Chordata > Aves > Ciconiiformes > Thinocoridae > Thinocorus > Thinocorus orbignyianus. The sequence goes on along the minus strand of VXBW01008281.1, from coordinate 25,654 downwards.
CCGTCTCTAGGTGTCCTTGCTGAGGCTGCTACACCTGGTGCTTGTGATGGGCTGTGGTGTGTAAGAAATTTAATTATGTGAAGAGCCACCAGCTCCTGCAGAGCTCAGGGCTGAGGCCAGCACTGCACCATGGCAAACGCCAGCCGCCAGGCCCAGCCCCGGCAGGAATACCCACGAAAACGTACTGCATCCCCTGCTCCTCATTCCCTTCCCAGGGATCAAACCACAAACCAAGCCTGGTGAGGGGTCAGTCTCTATTTGTGGATGCCCAGAGCAGGAGGGTGCTGACCTGGAGGTTTTGCTTAAAGATGCTGCGCTTGCCCTTTCGCTGAGGAGAAGTCAGAGAGCTCCCTGCCACCCACCACGTCCCTTTTTGCCCCTGTCCCATTTCTTCACCCACTTCCAGAGCCTCCTTTCCAGCCTCCTCCTCACCCTCAGCCCCACTTAATCAAGGGCAGAGGTTACAAAATGCAATCTGTTAAATAGGACAGAGGAGTGATTCTTAATTAGTGCTCCGCTCAGCTGCCTCCCTCGGTGAAATCCCTCTCCGCCCGTGTCCCAGCTAAGCTCCCACTCAAAAAAAAAAGAATAGTGAAACAGAGATAAGCACGAGCTGATCCCTTTACAGAGAAGTGTCCTAACACTAATTGGCTTTGGTGTTGCGAAGTGACAGATCCTCACTGTGCTCAGCGTTGGGGAAGGCTCTGTCTGACACAGCAGCAGGGAAAGGAGCGTAGCGGGTGTAGATGCCAAGCACAGCCCACGGAGACAGGTGGAAACCAGCCTCCCAGAGCAGTTTTACTCCAGAAAAGCTCTTTCCAAACGCACCAAACCCCTGGAATTCAACTTCCACGCCCCCCAGCCATCCCTTAAACAGCATAGGAGAAACAGGTGAATCCCACCACCACCTTCATCACCTCCTCCTCTGCCCAGCCTCAGGCTCTTCTCCCATCTCTTGCAGCCCCTTCCTTTCCCAGCGAGTCAAATAAATGACGCAGTACGAGGAGCAACCTCTGGCTGCCCTTCCTGCTGCTGGTGACTCTCCCCCTGCTTTGTGCAGGGGAGGTGGCAAGCAGAGCCCACCGCCGAGTCACCCACCACCCCTCAAGCCCACCACCACCACCACCACCATCCCCTCCCACCCCACCACCAGCTCCCAGGCAGGAGAAGGGCAATAATAATAACAACGAACGGCAGCAGAATGACAGATGGCACAGAATAAACCACGGGGAAATCCTCCTCCTCTGAAGTTGTTGGGGAAAAGGGAGGACAGAGGAGATGTTGTACTGCAGAGCAGCGTGAGATCTGCAGCTCGGCTCAGCCAAAGGCCAGCACCGCCGGGGACAAGACAGGGTCTTTTGTTAAAGCTTCCCTGGAGGGCATTAATCAAAAAAGCTTGGAAGAGACAGGATAAAACCCAGTAAATGTTCATCTGCTCCTTGGTGGTTTTTTTTTTTCTTTGGGTTGTGCTCTAAGCTTGCTCCTTAAAAACATTTCTTTGTTCAGTTTCTGCTGAGATGGGGTCTGCTTATAAGTCCTGGCGCGTCCTTTCAGCTGTAGCTATTTTTCTGGGAGATCCTCTGCAAATATTTACTCGCAGAACTCATTTGCAGCTCAGAGGGCAAGTACATCAGATGAATAAGAAAATTAACCCTATTATGCAAACACACTTCTCCATTTCCCCCTCCAAGTTGGGGGAAATGGTTATTGTGTCCGTTTCAGGGCTTTCAGGCAGGCTTTAATACGCCCAGCTTTTAGGAAAATGGTTTTTATACTCTATAAAATAAAAGGACCTGTCAGGAACAGGGATCTAAAAATTCAGTTAGGAGCAAATCAAGGAAGCCGGCAGCCTTTTCCCCCTGAGATCACAGGCATTTTAGCTCATTTTAATGAGAGCCAAAAGTCCAAAAGAGACAAAAGAGAAGAAAAAAAGGAAAAGAAGAAAAAAAAGACCAACTCTTCTCCCTCAAAAGACACGACACGGGTAAAAGAACAGCCGGTGCAGGGAGCCAGCTGCAGAGATTGCGGCATCTCCAGGCTGCAGCCGCCCCCAGCCCTTACCTTGGGGAGCCGCGATGATCCTGGGGTTCACCTTGGAGCGCCCCGCCACCCAGACGGCCAGCTGGCCGGCCCAGAGGGCCACCAAGAGGACCACGGGAGACCTCCTACCCATTTTTGGCTTCTCCAGCGAGCGAGCGAGCGGCGGGGATCATGAGGCTGTGGGGCTGCCGGATGCATGACCGGCCTTATACAAAAGAGGGCGCAGCCAATGACTGCAGCGGAGGGTGGAACTACGCTTAACTCGCTTCGGAAAAGACCTTTCTTAAAAAAAAAACCCACACAAAACTCAAAATCGACACTATTTAGGCACTTCATTCCCTATCTGCAGGCTTTGCTGGGGAGGGGAAGAAGGGAGGGTGCTTCTGTTTTCTTCCCTACCCCCCCCCTCAGCCTTTCTGGAAGGTGGGAGGCTGATGGCTTTGTTCGCAGCCGACCCGAGCCTCACAACTCATCCCAGAGGCTCCTAAGAGGAATACCTTAGGTATTCCTTAGAGGTGACACAAATGAAATGAGTGAAAATGCGCATAAGAACACATAAGGGTGCTAAGACGAGCAGGAAAGGATGCTGCAACCCAGTTGGGTAAACAGAAAGATGTGTGGAAAGATGAACACCGGGCTGGGATATCGAAGCAGCGGGACCAGATCCAGAAGACTTAGACCTTTCTCTCCCCTCAGGAGGACACAGCATTTCTCCTCCACTAGCCCTCTTCTTGCCAACACTCACAACGAGACTATAAAAAGAGCTGCTCCTTGCAAAACAGCACGGTGGCTGAAAATTCATTCTTCCTTACGGATCAGGAAGGCTCCGAGACAAACGACAACTCGGCGGTGTCCCTTCCCCAGTGTCACACATCCACACTCCTCCTCCCTGATCAAACCAATCCAGCATCATCCAGGTGCAGGTAGAGAAAGCTCCCAGAGCTGGAGGTGAAGAAATACTCCCTTTTCCCTAAGATGCCACCCTAATTTCTGCCGTGCTGATGTGTGGTGCCCTCCTTCCCTCGAAAAGAAGGAGATGATGCTGAGCACACCCCACCCCAAACCTTCGGAAAGTCAACTTTGCTTTACCCAAACCCCTCTCCATCCTCCCCATTCCCCACGGGGAGAGGCCAGGAAAGGCTTGACGGGGTCTTTGTGAAGGGCTGTGAGGTTCGTTAAGGAGAAGAGAAAAGCATTAACTTGCGAGGAAGGGGAGGTGGGACGTGAGCAGAATGGGAGAGCCCCACAGGGATCCCACAAGGACAAGAGACACAGCTGCGCTCTTTAAAGTCGGCATTGAAGCTGGAGCCAGGCCTGCTCTGCTCCGGCAGGAGATGAACAGGGCAAAGGGAAGGGGGGGCGTTTTGAAGGAAGCAAAATGTAATAAGATAAAATAATTAATGAGCCAGCTAATGGTGAATTTTAAGGACCCAGAGGAATTCCCCATCAACTCTAAAGCCTGGGGTTTCGTCTTTCTCTTTAAGCAAATATCTGCTCGGGTAATTACGGTGTGATAACACACGGATCATTCTGGGCTTTCGCTTGTGGACATGGTGATTCCCAGCCTTGAAGCATTTTTTCATTGCTGCTCACCTCAAAACCACAGCCCATTCTTCCCTGCCCCAGAGGCAGATGCATTCTTCCACCTGCCCCATCGCTCCCAGAGCTGCTAAACCCTGTTATCCCTTGCTTTCCTGTTATCCTGAAAAACGCTGGATTCATTAAGGCTCCTTCCCACAGTCAGAAGCGGAAAAGAAATGTTTTGTAAAGCAGCAGCCTGAGCCACATGACCCGTGCTGGTTCCTTAACAAACACAAGGGACTTGGCATTTTGCATCCACCCCAAAATTTGGGCTACACCAGGAAAACGGCACATGTTCTTCCCCGCTTTGCCTTTTATGACACGATGCAGCTGGTGGGCCGGGAAACTGGCTTCCAACTCCCACTCTTGACAAGAGTCACCAACTGGAAACACAGAAGGGTTCTGCTCAGAGGAAAACGAGGAGAGGGTTCTGCCTTATTAGAAGGGAAAATCCTTTGCTTTTCCCTTTTCCTTGCCCCTAACACACACACACACAGAGCTGGGGACCCTGCATGGTGAGCTTTCAGGCCTTTTTCCCAACCCCACCAGCTAAATGCAATGCACCAGTGTGTAAAATTCAGCTCCAAAATCCTCCGAGACTTGGAATTGTTCAGCTTTGGCTCTTTCTACCTCAATGCATGAACCCATTCCATCTCCTCGACCAGGAGCTGAGCCGAGCCACGCTGTGAATGTTGTGGTCCTGGGTTCAGAAGGATGCCACAGCAACATTGTTTTGTTGGGTTTCTTTTTGCTGAGCAAGAGACTCGGCAGACAGCTCAGTGCTCATCAATTAAATACAACGCTGTGCCAGCTCTCTGCCTGCCAGCTCACCAGCAAAGCACCCCGCAGCAGAGGAGAAAAAACTGACAGTGGTGGAACAGGCAAGGACACATGAGCACGACACCCGAAAATGCTGGTGACCACTCTCCAAATGAATGCTCTTTGTTAAAGCTGAGCTTTCTGTTCCAACAGACTTTTCCCGAAAGGTCTTTGTTCCTTTCAGAACTCTAGCTCCTTTACCATCCTTTCTCCTTTCCCCAAGCTCCTTCAGGACTGCTTGGGGTGAGTCCCACTCCCACCAATGCAGAAACATCACATCCATTGCAGAGGGCATTGGGAAGGTCTGCAGACTCAGAGACAAACAGTGCAACAGGTAAAATAATGTCCCCCCCACCAGTTCCCATCCCAACCCCTGGACAGGGGTTGTCCCAGAGACACACAAAGCAGCACAGAGAAACACCAGACATGTTTCATCAAGGAGTAACCCAGTTTGGAAGGAGCAAAGAGCTGGTTTCAGGGTTGTTCCGACCCTGTATCAGTTTGCAAGGGGGTGCTGAAGACACAACAGTGCCCCAAAACCAGCCTGAGAGCACACTGTGCATTAAACACACTCCCACACACACACCCCTCCCATCCCAAAAACAGGCGGGTGCTTCCGTTGAGAGAGCTTGCTCAGGACCTGCTGGGCCACGTGCCACGTCTTCCGCAACACCACCAGATGAACTTGTACACAGACCATCAGATTCCAGGCACGAATCTCTCCTGGAAAGGTTTCCAGGCTGCTTCCCTCCACAAGCAAAAACTTCCACAGCACAAATTACACACAAGGTTTTGGCGTTTTTTTTGGTTTTTTGGGTTTTTTCTTTTTTTTTTTCCAGATCACTCAGTTCCAACGTGGATCAGAGGCAGCTCCCTCGAGTTATCTTGTAAAAATCAGTACCAAGCACGGATTTTTCCAGAAGAGGAACAGCTTTATTCACCACTGCAGAGGACAGACTGCTCAAGTGCTTGCAGCCAGGCAAGTCTAACTCTTACAGAACCTCCTGATCTAGCTGGTATCTTCACTGGAGAAGAGAAGGTGTGTTAAAACATTGCTCAAAACAACATACCTATTAACCCCAGGCCAGGAATGTGACCTTGGAAAACAACCAGTAGGTGTGATGGGGAAATACTGCATGGGAAAATATTACTAAGAACACAAAACATCCTTATCCCTGATGAAAGCCAGGCGAGATCTTTCCTCTGCTGTACCTCTCTTCCACACCTGACAGGAACACCTTGATCTCTGGCTGTTATCAGCCACAGCAGTTTCAGAACAGGATAAAGAGGGACCTTTACAAACAGGTCACACATATGCATCTGTTTCCCCAGTTCCTCTCCAGTATGAGATTGGGAACCTGCATGTTTTGGCACAGGAATTGTCTGTGAAACTCTGCCTGCTGCAACATGGACTGGTGTCCCAGTGAAGCTGGGACACAGGTATAAATGACCATGATAGAAACTCTGATCCTCCAGAGCTCTATTTCTTAGCCTTGCATTTTGCTTTTAGGAGCAAGGGCGGCTAAGCATGGACTTTGGGAGGAGAAAAGAAAGTAAAATTCCACTCACTTCTTTCTTTTGGCATCGACCAACGGGTCATTCAGTCCTCGGATGATAAAGTGAAGTGGCAATGAAGAGAAGTGAAGCATTTACCAGCAAACTGCTGCCTTCTGCTTCCAACACACCAATCCTCCCCCCCAACTCGCAATTCCTCACAGTTACTGCAACCTCACCCGTCCCTTCCCAGAGCCACAGCCCTGGCTGTCAACTCTTCAGCCTCTCCAGGCACAGGTTTTTTGTGTCTGCAAGCTCATCTCCATCACCTGAAGCTGGACTGAGCCTGGGGGAGGAGTTAGTGTAAGTCCCCCTCCAAGTTCTGCCATGATACTGAAGCAGAGTAAATCTAAAGCGCCAAGAAGGGTCAGGAGCCCCCATGAGCTAAATGCCACTCCCAGGGCTTTAAAAATGATTGAGGGAAGGGGAGAAGGAACCATGTTCCTCAGGACATCCTTTTCTTGTAGGACAACCCCTTTAACTTGCCAAGGGAAGCCTGTGCCAGAGCCATCTCACACTCAGCTCCTTGGAGAGCAGCACAAAACCCCAAGCTGGGACTTCCCTTCTTCAGGGTTCTCCCCTCTGCTGCTGAGGAAGCCCCTGGGGCTCATCCCCCAGGCAGGACCTCCCAGACAAGAGCTTCATGGCACTGTTCACTGGACCCAGCAGCTTCCAGAGGTTCCACCCAAAGACGAGCTCCTGACAAATTAAGCACACCTCACTTTTTCCATTGCCTACATCCATTTGGTTGGCAAATGAGTTTCACCCCAACGCTCGTCACATTAATGAGCAGCACTGTCAAAAGGGATTCAGCCAGAACTCGCTGACGGAGCAGAAAAGGAGGTAAAACAGCTGCACATCAGTGACAGAGAGCATGCAGCCCCCAGACAGGGGTGCCAGAGGCTTTATTTAAATAAATAAAGCCCAACACAGAGTCCAACCCAATTAAAAGAAAGCCAGAACAACAGGAAAAAAAAAGAACACAGAAATAAGCCACTTTAAGATGGACAGGCCACACTCCCAGGGTGAGAACTGTATATTGATGTATTAACACCACGCAGCACGCCAGCTCCCTCTTCCACAGAGGTCCCAGCAGCCCAGACCAGGGTTTGCTCACCTGAAACTCCTGGCATCTCTTTTCCTGACTGCTTCCCTCCTCCACTTTCTTCCTGGCAGGGCCTGGATCTCAGGGCAGCATCTCCACATGCTGCTGAGGGGGTGCCATGCCCTCCTGCAGGAACAGACATGTTTCAGCAGGCAAAGACTCCTCAGCAGTACCCATTCCCACCATCCTAAGAAGGGTCCAGCACCCACCATCCCACACACAAGGCTTTTCAGCGTCTTTTATCAGCTCTGTTAAACCCAAGAGTCCCCCCAGTAATACACAAATTAAGGTTCAAGCTCTGCAATCTGTTCTCCCATTCCCTGCCATAGTCATAGAACGGTCAGAGTTGGAAGGGACCTCAAAGATCATCCAGTTCCAGCCCCCCTGCCATGGGCAGGGACACTGCTCACTAGAGCAGGTTGCCCAAAGCCCCATCCAGCCTGGCCTTGAACACTGTCATAGTATGGGTTGGAATTTCAGCTCACATTTTTCTCTGGGAAATCAAAGCAAGGCACCTGGGCCCCAAGAAACCACTTGAAACAGCCACTGGGAGAAATGCCAAGGCAATCTCCTACGAGCTGGACAGACACGTAAGGCTAAGTGGAGGCTGCACAGGAAAGTAAACTAATTCAAAGACACTAGAGTTGACCTTGCAGTGTTCAAATACTTCCAGCAGTGATATCTGTCTCGCCAGGGAGGGAACAGGCATCTAAGAGGTGCTTTATCTCCTCCTCCTCCTCCTTATTCTGGCCAAATGACGCAGGAGGAAAGTGTCTGCGGCTCAGCGCTGTCCTTGGCTTTGAATCCAGAGCCTGCCTGGCGACACGAAGGCTCAGCACCACAGATGCACTGGGTTCTCTTCCCATCCGACTCGGGAAGCCCGCCATCTCTTCCAGCAGGAGAGTGGGAACAGCTCAGGATCTCACTATGAGTTGGACCCGTTTGACTTATTTTTGCTCTGTGACCTGTCAAAGCTCTGCCAAGGGACACTGGCCTGAGCTGGGAAGGGGTCTCCCTCTTTCTTCCTGCCTCCCATCTGCCCTTCCTTTATGCAGGCTTCATGCCTGTCCCCTGCTTCCTGGTTGTTGTGTGTCCAGATAACTCCTACATGGCTCTCTTGGGACAGCGACTGCAGGAAGCCATAAGCATCCAGGTCACCCCAGTTCTTGGGAGGGGAGGAAAAGAAGAATAAAATAAAGAGGTGGAGGAAGGAATAAATGTGACCAGACACCAGCTGGCAGGATCCAGGGGATGATTTAATTATGCGTAACAGAGGATCCTTTGGGATCAAAGCATTTAATACCGGGGAGCTCCACCTCAGAAAGGAATCCTCAGGATGGTCAAAACTCCCTTCCCTGGAACAGGGCTGGACACCAAGCAGTTCAGAGAACAAAAAAGGTAAACAGTTTGGAGCCTGTTGTGTGGAATGTCAAGGCAGCGTGAGAGCATTGCTGGGAGATTACAGAGCTCTGACATCATCAACAACCCTTGCTGCTTTAGCAAGATTAGGTGACAATTTTCTACCTGACTGTCCAGCTGCCCTCACTGCCTTTGGCAAATGTTGCTGCTTCCCTGGTCACACCCAGGCACCCAAAAAGTTAAATCTCAGCACTTTACTCGGACCACCATCATCATCATCACCCTTTTAGAGTGTGACAGCCCAGAAGTTACCTGTGCCCCCATCCCAGGGCTGGGCCTCATCTTCCAGTGGCTGAACACTCCTGTGGCTCAACTCCTCACTGGGGGGTGGTCCAGAGGCTCCAAGTTTATCTGTGTTCAAAGAAAAACAAAAAGCCATAATCCTATGCTATCTGATTACTATTACCACCTAATTTCTAAATGTCCCTGAGCCTCAGATGATTGGATGCTGGAAAAAAAAACAAATGAAATGTCTGTTAGAGATGGTCCTTCCTCTTGCTCTTAAGGTTTTTCTGATTTTGTATCTGATTTTGGCCACTGCAGGAAAATGGGACTCTGGCTCTGATTGGATTTTTTCTTTTTTTTGATGCTTTGGTCACCCACAGCTCTCCAGCTTCTCCCCCAAACTCAACATCAAAACCAATGCACCCTGCTGAACAAGCAGACCATGCTCCTACACCAGCAAGGTATTTACTTGAATGGTAGGGATGGAAAAAAAGAGAAAAAGTAGTCTTAAAAGTGATTTTGGGACAAGCTGCCTGCTCGCTGGCAGCCTGGGACACCCAGACATCAGCTAGAGGGACTCACAAATGCTCCCCAAAATCCCTCATCTCACCTTGAAAGCATTTATTGGATCTGTTTGGTTGTTCTGTTGGTCTTTTTTTTTTTTTATTTTGTTTAAAGTTTCCAGTTCAAGAGGTCTAGAGCCAGGAAGCATCATGTTCAAAGCCAGTGGCTCAGGAATTGTCTGGATTTCAGGGGATGTTTATCATCTTCCCTCTGAACTTTGCTTTTGCTTACCATACACCCAAACTCAAGCATCCTTGTAAGGCAGAACGACACACACTACTATAAATCAAAGGCTTATTCATAAACACTGGGATTTATAAATATTAGAGTACTATAAATATAGAAGAAAATACTAGGAAATAGAAATATATCCATGCTGTGACATTTTCAGTAACTTCCTGAAAGCGGAGATGTAAAATAGAGTTAGTTGCCTTAAAAAATAGGAGGTTTCATTGTGCTGCTCTCCAGACAGCATCACACAGACTCTCAGCTCTGCAAAGTGCAGCTCCTTAAAAGGATGCTTTGATGACTGAAGTCACAGAGCTCCCTTTTTTTATCACTTCTAAAGAAAAACGTTGATTCATGCTAGGAAAGGGACCGAGTCCCACAGGACGCAGGCTGCTGGGAAGCTGTGCTCTATCATCTGCCCCCATCTCTGGGCTCTCACCTTATTCCTGGCCAGTTTTCCCAGCATCAGGAAAACTCTCCTCCTTCCTTGAAGTTTGCCTGAGAAAGAATAAGACCAGGATTTTGTTATTGCCAAGGAAATCCCACCAGCCCCCCCCTTTTCCCTTCGCCCTGGCCACCAGCCTGTCCCCCCACGGAGAGACTGTTCCACTCACACTGAACCAGCACAAAGCTCATTTAAGAAGAGAAACTAAACATGATTGAGTTTCCTGATACTTTGGTGTTCCCCACAAGGGCAAAGCTGAAAGCAGCCAGGAAACCACCGAGACCTTTGCAAAGAAAGCAAGGCAGTTCCCTGTTCATGACAGGGATTTATCCCCAAGGAAGATGCTGAGCATCCTGGAGCACCGGGGAGGGTCACCTTCACCAGTCTTCTGAGTTAAGGCACCAGAGAGGAGTTGGGGGGGAGGGAAGGTGTGCAGCCCCACACTACACTGGGGAGGAGAGCACAGTGTTCCCTGAGACATCTATGACGAGCAGGGCCATCATGATGGTCAGTCCTCTGGCTCCTGCATGTTTTTGTTGGTGGATGGAGCTGGGGAAAAGAGCAATGCTGGTTTGAAGTGCCCTGTCCCCTGACCCAAATGCAGAATCAGCTCCTGCGCCGCGGTTCTGTAAGCAGGGGCCTTTGTTTGCCCGGGGGGAGAAAATAGGAACATTTATTCCAAAGTATTGGAGAGGATGAGGGGAAAGGTCAGCAGTTTACCACCTGATCCAACAAATCACCCAAGCCCACACCAGAGAAACCACGTCTGCACAACAGCTGATACCTCAAACATCAGCATCTCCTCCCGGGACAGATCTCGTCAGTTCACGTCACACATGGGGAAGCTCCAGCATCATCATCATGAGAGCAGAGGAAGATGGAGAGGTGGGCGGTCACCCAGGCTGCAGTGCTGCAAAAGCCATCAGGGATGGGAAGCCTGGGAGATCTTGTTCTGTCTCCATTTCACTCTTCTGCTGCAAAATTACACCCCCACTTTGTTCCTCATGGAGACAGTCAGCTCAGGACTATCTTCAGGGGGAAAAAAGCCAGATGAGACGGAAACGGTGGAAAAGCCATCAAAGTGGCCAAAGTGGAAAAACAGGGCACATGTGACAAGGAACCTAAAGGCCAGCCAAATCACCAACCCTCTGCAGGTGTCCACGACACACCAGCAAGACAGTCCAGCAGCAGAACAAGTAACAAGATTATCAAGAAAACACGGGGTGGGGGGAGGAACAGCTGCTCCCGTTACTACTGAGAACACCCGCTGTCTCTGCTTCCCTCATCAGCTCCACTCCAGACAAAGGAGGAACTGAACCACACATTTCTCTTTGATGTCAGAACCAGAAAGTCCCTGCTGAAGGCACTGACGCTGGAGAACTGTGCTCTGACCTCCACCTCTTCCAAAAAGGTCAGCCAAGCACCTCCCAGGCCACAGAAGCTTGGCTGGGGAATCAGGCAGAGTGGAGATTGAGAAGGAGACAGATAAGGTGAGATCCAGAACACAGCCACCTCAAACCCAAACATGGGAATTGCAAGAGGAGGAGGGGAAGGTGCCAGTGCAGCAGCACCAAGGATGGACCATGGGTCTGGACATCTCCCAGAGTCATTCCAAGTTTGTTCTGACATCTCTCTTGGGATTTAGGCACTTCCAATGACTGTAGAAATCAGGAAAACTGGTTTGGACAAGAATGCTCACGCCACCCCCCCAGTAAGCATGTTTAGGCTACTAACCCCAGGCAAAGGGCCTCTCCAAACGAGCGTGTGCCTCTTGCAACCTCCTGCTGGCTGATTTCTGCCTCCCCCCACAGCAGAGGCTGCACTGGCTGAGACAGAGGTGGCTGCCAGCATCACTCATCTCAAACCTGAGAGGCAGGATGCGCTCAGGCCATGAGAGCAGGCGATGCTCTGGCTGCTGCAGAGCTGCTTCTGAGTGACTCTGAGCTTCCCACTCTCCTACAAGAGGCTCCCGCATCAAAGTTTCCCCCTTCTTCCTCCTCCTCCATCACCAGCCCTGCAGGTGCCAGGCAGAGCTTCTCTCCCCATCCCTGCAGCTCTAAATTTGTTTGCCTGGTTGCTGAGCACATCTATTCTAGGCAGCCAAAGGCAGGCGAGACAAGGGAAGCAAAGCGCACGCATCCGCTGCGTCGTGAACAGCGTCGGTGCCAAGCTCCGCTCCGCTCGAGCCTGTTCAGAGCTAGAACGTGTCATCTGATGCAGTTCTCCGAGCCAAGTACCACAGTTTACAAAAGAAATTAAAAGTTCTCTCTGCACAAAACCACCAGGCAATTCCCAGTTATCTGGGGCAACGGGGAGAAGCAGAAATAGCCGTTGCATTAAGTAGTTTCCTCCTGTTGCAAAACGCGGGTCGGCAAAGCGGTGAAATCCTAAGAGCAAAGTCAGGACTGAAAAGAAATACTATTTTGGCATGCCAAAAACCCCCAAGCCAGCCTAAACTGAGAATTGATGTGGGTCAGGAAAGCACAGTAGTCATACCGGTCCCAAAGCAAGCCCTGCTGGCCCCGAGCAGGTCTGTGAGAGCCCATAGATGCTTTCCAGCTCTGGGCAGCGGCATCTGCGATACAGCTAATCCTCAGTGAGCCCGGGGAGGATTGAGAGTTGATCCACAGCAGGGAAGGGAGGGAGGATGCTGGGCATGCACTATCCACTCCCCCAGCAAAGCAAAGACAGCAGGGACAGGAACAAATAAATCTGTTTTCACACACATTAAAAAAAAATAAATAAATCAGGGCCATTATCTGGGTTTCCAAAGCAGGTAATGAGAGCAGTAACCCGGAAGGGTGTATCAAGCCAGGAAAGTTGGTTATATCCATCCCATCTTATCTCCCACATATTAAAAAAAATATATTTAAACAGACCGTCCCCTCCTTAGACTTAATCCTCTAGACAGGATTAAAGTCTTGGAGAGAAGAATCCAGCGTTTGCTGGGTGATGGCTGAGATGGCATCAGCAAAGGATCTCAGCCCTTGGAAAGGAATCGGAGGGGAGCGCAGGCAGCCTGAAGGTAGGAAAGCATTTTCTGCCTTTTTTTTTTTGCTTCCCTGCTAACACAGGGTGGCACCTCAGGCAAACCAGCTCCTGTTTTCATACCTTGTTAATATCAGTGGCACAACCAGAGCGATACCAAGCCCAGTTCCGGTTTGGCCTCTCTCAGCTCCCAGTGACAGCAATTAGAGGCAAACGCCTCTGATTGCCAGGTCTTGGGCAACTCAAACGTGCCACCCAGGATTAGAAAACACTGAGGAACAGCTGCAGCCAGGCTAACCTGTGCCAGAGACAAGGTGTTTCACCCAAGTCATCTGGTGGCACCTCACACCATCTGGCAACTGCTCAACCCCTTAGAATCATAGAATGGTCAGAGTTGGAAGGGACCTTANCTCCATCCCTCTAATCATCTTGGTGGCCCTGCGCTGGACCTGTTCCAACAGTTGCTTACTGTCACCCCATGGTGGCCATGAACACCCGCACCCTTGTTCTTTGTCAGCTTGTGGGACTCTACCAGCCTCACCCCCCACAACCGAGAACAAGTTTCTGTTAAGGAGATAAGAACACCTTTTTGGAGAACATCTGTAGGCCAAATAGTTCGTTTGTCTTGGCCTAATTCGGGGCAGGACGCTCCTCAGTGGGTCGGCTGTGCCCCAAACACCGTTGTCCCATCAGATACAGCTTTGCTCTGAGAGAGGAGTGCCCTCTGCCGGCAAAAACAACAGTCCCACAACAGGCAAAGCATCTTCAAGTTCTCCTCATGCAAGGAGCACATCGCCTCGTAGATCAGGAGCACAACCCGGGACAGACCACAACAGGCAAGTGAGTACAGTCCATTTAATACAGTCAAACACAGAGGGACCACAACAGCAAAACAAACCGGACCGAGGCACGTCTGGCGGGCAGGAATGAAACAACAGGTAGGAGAACGTCTTGACAGATCTAAGACTGCAGAACTGTAGGTTCTACATCTCCCCAACACAAAGAGCCACCTCTTTTTCCAGTGCTGGACAAAGTTCTGAGGTCTCGTCACTGGTGACCAGAAGGAGGAGGCTGGAGAGAGGAAGCTGGAGCTGGAGGAGCTGCCCTTGGCATGGTCAGGGCTCTCAACCCTGCCCACTCACAAGGAACAGAGGAACAACCCCAACTGCTCCATGCTGCAGAGAGGAACCCCAGGACCGAGAAGAGTTTTCCAGGTCAAATCCCAGCCTGAGAAATGTCACTGCTACCTCAGTGCCACTCACCAGTCCAGCCTCTCCCATCCAGAAAAGCTAGGGAGCTCCACCAGCGAAGATGAGCTCCAGGGCAGCCTGAATGTCCCCTCCCGTGGCTTGCAGGGCCCGGAGACTCAGCTCATCATCATGTATGCCCATGTCTCGCAGCTGCTGAAGCTGGGGTTGCCACTGGCTCTAGAGAGAGAAACAAAGGGTAGGTGTGAGAGTCCAAGCAGAAACAACACAGCCTTCTCAACAGCTTGCTCTTCCGTGCTGGATTTCAGATCTTGAAAGCTCAAAGTCTTGCAGCAAACTCCCCAAATCAACCCGTCTACCCTTCCCGCTTTCACCTGCATGAGTCTATCATGCTTCCTGCAAGCACCACTTCTCCAGCCATGCTCCTTCCAAGCTTAACATCCTGCCATGGGAAGCAGCTGGAAGAAGAAGCACCTCCACCCTGCAACACCCAATTTGAGACAGGGTTTTTGCAGAGTCCAGATAGAAGCAGGAACACTGACCTGCAGGCTGGGCTGCCCTGAGGCCTGCAGGGCATGCTGCAAGGCCTGGCTGAAGAGGTCGTTGGTGATGGGCGTTCCTGACTGGACACTGGAGGACATCGGGGAGGTCCCAGAGGAGTGACCCTAGGAGGAATTAGGTTGTGTATGGATCAGAACATGTCATATCATAAAACTGCCCAGGTTGGAAAGGACCTTTCAGATCATCTAGTCCAACCATCAACCCAACACTGACAAAAACCACCAATAACTCACATTCCTCAGCAGCACGTTTAAATACCTCCAGGGATGGTGACTTCACCACTGCCCTGGGCAGCCTGTTCCAATGCTGAACAACACTTTGTGTAAAAATTTTCCATAATATCCACCCTAAACCTCTCCTGGGCACAACTTGATGTCATTACCTCTTGTCCTTGGGAGAAGAGACCAACCACCCCCTCTCTACACCCTCACTTTCAGNAACACTGACAAAAACCACCAATAACTCACATTCCTCAGCAGCACGTTTAAATACCTCCAGGGATGGTGACTTCACCACTGCCCTGGGCAGCCTGTTCCAATGCTGAACAACACTTTGTGTAAAAATTTTCCATAATATCCACCCTAAACCTCTTCTGGGCACAACTTGATGTCATTACCTCTTGTCCTTGGGAGAAGAGACCAACCACCCCCTCTCTACACCCTCACTTTCAGGCAGAGAGCAAGAAGGTCTCCCCCTCAGCCTCCTTTTCTCCAGGCTGAACAACCCCAGCTCCCTCAGTCACTCCTCAAACACTTACTCCCAGCAACCAGAGCCAGCACAGGGCAACATCTGCTGCATCCCCCACTATCACACCTCCCCAAGCCCATATGAAGACCCCAACAGTAAGAAAATAAATCAGGAAGGAATTCCAGACCGGAGTCGGGCTTGTGCTCGGTCAAGCACTGGTTTTATGGCCCAGAAGGATGCCTTTGGCAGTGGTGCTGCCCTCATACCTGGGTGCCAGGGGTGGGGGTGTGGGAGCTGCTCTCTGGGGTGCTCGCCAGTGCCAGGGCAGTTGCCAGCTCACTCTGGGTGATGGGCCGGGGTCCTGCAGCCCCTGCGTAGCCGAGGGAAGCCGGGCGGGAACCAGAAGTGCTGCTGGATGGGGTAGATCTTGTGCTCTGCGTGGAAGAAACAAAACCAACCCCACTGCTGATGTCAGTATGATCTGGCTCATGCACTCGTTCACAGGGATCCCACTCATTGAAACTCAAAAGTAAGGAACAGAATGGGATCTGCTTTTTCCCTCCAAAGCTGTGGAAACTGGCAGTAAACTTGATCCTATATCATCTCTCCTCTTAAAAACAAAGTCTTATTAGTCTATAAGAGAAGAATTAACCAACAGGCACTTTTTTGGTTCATTTCTCTTTACAAAAGACTCTCCTTCAGAGAGGAAAACTCTTCTATGTTGCAGAAGGGCAGAGACCAACATCCCCATCCCCTCAGCCATGCCCTTCTGTGCTCAACTCTGGATCTGTGGCAATTTGGCTACATCTCCACAACAACCCCAGGAGCCAGGGCAGCTCACACTGCTCATGAGACAGCAACTAAAAAAAAACCCTCAGAGTCTTTAAGGGCTACAAGTTAAACCCATATTACAAGTCTAAACAGATGTTCCACTCAACCTGGCCACTTACCTGGTGGAAGTCATCTTCATCATCAGAAAGACCTTCAAAGAGAAAGCCACCTGCAATAGAAAGGAGAAACAACAGACCCAGAAAACAGGGCCGTGGCAGAAGTTGGGCACCAGACAAGAATTCTGTAGAGATCTAGGTGGCCCAGTCCTATCTGGCACTCTGGTTAGGACAGATGCCTCAGCACCAGCCAGTCCACGTGCAGCAGGTCACTGGAAGGTAGATCAGCCCCATCAGAGGCCACAGCACTCTGTTGCTAACAGTCGTTACACATGTTTGGTTGGTACTAGCCCAGAGGCTAAATTGCCCCAGATGAGCCTCATGCAGCATAAAACCTATCAAACCACAGTGTGTGGAACCTAAACCTCTCCTCATAGAATCACAGAACAGTTTGGGCTGCAAGGGACCTTTAAAGATCATCCAGTTCCACTCCCTGCCCTGGGCAGGGACACCTCCCACCACACCAGGTTGCTCCAAGCCTTATCCAGCCTGGCCTTGAACTCCTCCAGGGATGGGACAGTCACAGCTGGGCACCTTGGGCCAGGGTCTCACCACCCTCACTGCAAAGATGCTTCTCCTCACATCTCATTTCGATCTCCCCTCTTTCAGTTTGGGCTCCAAGGTCTCCCCAGGGTCTTCTCTTCTCCAGGCTGAACCCCTCTAACTCCCTCAGCCTGTCCCCACAGCATCCCCATGGCCTCCTCTAGCCCTGCTCTAACATATCCATGTCCTTCCCATGCTTTCTTCCCACGCTGATGAAGAACTGCACCAGCACAGCACAGATTTGTTGGCAAATCCCACAGTACATCATCTTTGCAGGTTCCCCACTTGTCTGGTGCAGCTGACCGTACCTGGCATGTCCCGGTAGGAGCCAGAGGACATCCCTCGGGAGGTCTCTGGGGCTGGAAGTGGGGTGCTGCCAGCCACCGAGTGCAGAACAAGGACGATGGCATTCACGAGCGCAGGGTGGGCTGGGATCAACCTGGAGAGAAAGAGAGGAAGAATAAATCACATACATGGAGAAACTAAGAACTCAGCAGCTTGATACCAGCAAAGAACTGATGTCAGGAACGGTAGATCCATCCTTGCTGCTCATGCCAGCACCACCTCAGGCACAGCCTTTGGCTGTCCAGCCACAAACACCTCCCCATCATGTTCCACACAGGCAGAGGAACTTGAGCTCCTCCACGAGCCCATTGTGTACATCTGCCATTGTTCTCCCACAGGAGCAGCTCCCTGCTGGGAGCAACCAGATCGGGATTTGACCCCACAATCTGGATGCAATTTTGGCCACGTCTCCCATTAAACATCCTCTGGTCCAATCCAACAGCGGAGTCAGACCGGTATCAAAGTCCCCTCTTTCCTGCTGCTGAGGAACAAGAATCTCATCCTGATTTCCTGGCCCGGGATATCTATGCTGGCAGGAGCAGAAGTCCCTCTACCACCCGGAGAGAGATGACCTCATACAATAGCATTGCTTCGTGACTGCCCCAGCGTGTGTGAACTTACGTGTCCAGCATGTTGGGGTCTGCAAACACTGAAAAGAGATCCTTGTCCTGTAGGACTCCTGGGAGGGATCAGGAAACATGAAAAGTAAAAGACAGGATACCAGAAATAGGAGCCAGATGAGCAAGAACCATGGGAAAAACCAAAAGAATTAATTGTTTTTCAGGAACTGAGTCACTTGTACACGCCACAAATACTCTATTATTGTTTTCTCTGAAATCTTTTATGTCTTCCTGAGGAGACACTCCATCACAGCCACGCACACCCAAAGGATGGGGCTTTCCCAGCACGGGTTGTGCTCCAGCTCCAACAGCTCCACCTTAAGGTGGCAACTCATAGCAAGGTGTCAAAAGAGCTGGTAACGTCCCCAGACAGAACAAACTAGATGTAGTGAATGCTTTTGTAACACTTTGCAGCAGGGAAAAAGCATCCACCCCCTCTGCTCTCCTTTGGGCTCCAAGTTCCCTAATCCTTTTGAATCCAGTGTCCATCCCCAAACATTACCAACGGAGTACAACTGATACTTATTCTTATGCTCCACAAAGGAGATAAAAAGACACTTTCTCCAGAGGAGGGGAGCTCTCACTTCCCTGTCTCAGGAGTTAAATAAACACAGACTATATCTGGCTTTCCTCAGACCCTCTGGCTCACATCAGGACTCACCCAAAGCAACAGGATCACTGCTGAGGCCGGGAGTAGCTACGATGATCTGATCCAGAGACTCCTTGTTCCCCAGCATTTTGAAGACCTGTCAGAGCAATCAAGAGCAGATCAGCAATCTCACACAACAAAGCTCCACTCGAGGACTCTCTTCACAGAGAGGGGAGAGATAAAAGGCAGCCAGATAGCAAAGGATGAAGCCCCAACTCACTGCATCTCTGTAGGCAGGACTGCTGTGCAGAGCGGTGTGAAGGACCCGGAACTCTCGCACTGCTGCCACCTTATCCACAGGTTCTGAGGGAGGAAAAAGAACACAACGTGGTTCTCCCTCTGTCAGCTTCACTGACTGTTTTACACACCACTGGGACTTACACACTGCAACACTGGTGGTGATTCTTTCATCCCCCTGGATTCGACTGTGAATGTCTCAGTACATTTATCACAGCGTAAGAGGAAACTGCACTCTCAGCTTCCAGATCCATAAAAATATATAGATATATCCTTCTACACATACAAAAGGAACTGGATTACAGTAAGAACTCCAAACTAATTCAGGCAGACTAGGAACACACACAATCCTGCTCATCCCTCAAGCTGAACAACCAGCCACGTTGTTTCCAATTCTCTGGCAGCACCCTAAAACTGGTCACAGTCAGTTAAGGGAGGAATATTCACTCTCCCACCAGCAAGAAAGCATAACACCCATTTGCTGCTGTTAGAGGTGGAGAGTTTCCCCACAAACGTATGGACCAATTCCTCTTCTGAACCCCACATCAGCTTCCCAGAAACAAATCACAAGAGAAGCTGTTCCTCAGTCCCCAGGGCCCCACACCAAACACAGCCCGAGGAGATCCAAGTGGTAACCCACGCTGTCTGCTCCTCACCTGGCTTCTGATCAGGCTCAGGCCAGGACTTGCGCAGGATATGAACGGTGGAGCCAGACTGGATGCCATAAAAATCAAGTGTCTGGTCATCCCTCAGTTTACGGCCACAGTAAATCAGATCTAGGAGAAAGAAACATGTAAAATAAATATCTACTGCGCGCTCAGAAAGGGTCTGGGGTCTTTAAGAACTGGGGGTTATTGCTCTGCCTCTGGAACTGCTTCCTCTGGTCCAAAGAACAAGGACACATTAACACAGAGAAATCATGGAGCTAAGATTCAGGGAGGAAATGAGGGAGTCGAGGCTCACAGAACATGATTGTGCCACCTCCTTTAGAATCACAGAATGGTCAGAATTGGAAAGAACCTCTGGAGGTCATCTCATCCAACCCCCTGCCAGAGCAGGGTCACCCAGAGCAGGCTGGACAGGAATATGCCCAGGTGGGTTTGGAATGGATCCAGAGGACACTCCACCACCTCCCTGGGCAGCCTGTTCCAGGGCTCTGTCACCCTCCCAGGAGAGAGGTTTTTCCTCATGTTAAGAGGGAATTTCCCGTGTTCCAGTTTGTCCCCATTACCCTTTGTCCTGTCACTGGGCACCACTAAGAAGAGTCTGGCCCCATCCTCTTGCCACCTACCCTTTAGTTATTGCTCAGCATTGATGAGATCCCCTCTCAGTCTGCTCTTCTCCAGCTGAACAGCCTCAGATCCCTCAGGAGAGAGATGCTCCAGTTCCCTAATGATCTTCACAGCCTTTCACTGGACTCTCTCCAGTACTGGGGAGCCAAGAACTGGACCCAGTACTCCAGAAACAGCCTCACCAGGCAGAGCAAAGGCAGACAATAATGTTCCTGGACCTGCTCATCACATTTTTTCCAACAAACCTCTCTCACAGTTCTCATAAGAGATCTTACAAAGGCACAGTGGTGTTGTCAAGGAAAACAAAATTTTTTAACAAGGGCACCAACACTGCAGAAGCACACGTAAAAGCAGAACAAACTATCCAAATATAACACACACTAACAGGGTCCTTGAGCCTCCCCACACTGTGCTACCTGGTTGTGCCAAGTCTCCCCTTCCCGCAGCCCAACACCACTAACAACAGGATGTTTGTTGTCAGCTGATGGCGCAGTTCTTCATCAACCAGCAGAGGAAGAAGGTGGCCTCAAGTGGCAGGACTTTGACACGACCCACACCGGACACCTACCAATGAGCTCTGGGTCCGGGACCGACTCCTGGAGCTTGCCGGTGATGAGCTGCTTGAGGTAGGAGATGCTGCACCCACCCAGCGGGCACTCTCCCAGCTCCGTCTCTGGCAGCCGTAGGATGGATTTGGGAGCCAGCGGCTGATCCGCCAGCTTCACCGCGATGTGCCACTCTGGCAGGGACATGGCAGGCTTGGTGCTCAGTGTGGCCTAGGACACAAAAAGCTCTGGAAAGGCAGGGAAACAAATCAAAGGGAGATTCCGCCCCAGACAGACAAAAAAAAAAAGTCATAAGTTTTCTGGGAAACCTCCCAGGAGGCCCGACCGACGCGCAGCGACGCTTTTTCTGAGGCTCCTACCTCAGCCTTAGGCCATCCCGGGGCCCCGCCGGCCTCACCACCCAGTCGAAGGAGACGAGGAGCCAAGAGCAAGGCCCGACCCGATTCTCCCGGCAGCAGGTACATCCCCCAGCCCCCGAAATCCCCTATTTCCCGGCCCAGAGGCGGTGGAGCCGAGAGGCCGCCCCCTCCACCCCCCTTCTCCCCTCAGACCCCTCACAGCCTCTCCTCAGCCCCGGGACATACCGGAAGCGGAAGTGCCGCCCGGCCGCAGCGGTGCAGGCTGGGAAGTGTAGTCCGGCGGGGAAGGCGGCGCCCATTGGCTGGCCCGGCTCATAGACACGGTGGGTCAGGGCCACGGGTCGCCACACGGTCTGACGGTCCCCCATCCCAAAAAAGGGCAGCCCGCTGCTTTCCCCTTCTCTCCCTCCCTCATCACCAAAACATCTGCCAAGGGCCCGGCTGGTTTATTTTTTTGTGACAAAGAAGAGCTGTTTGCGTTCTAAAAAAAGCCACCTTACCATGAAAGTCCACGCAGGCTGCGGCGGCCGCATGCCACTCGCGCTTTGCTCCCCGACAGCACCGAAAACAGCCCGCAGCTTCCCAAGGTGCCCTTACATGGCTCCAAAAACTGAAAAGCTGGGGCAAACACCTCGCTGAAACCTTCACCTGCTTAAAGTCAAGCCCAAAACTATGCATCCCGGAGCGATTCCCCGCAACAAGGGGGATGGAGCCCACCCCGAAAAAAAAAACCACACAACCAACCTCTTGTGGTTTTGAAGCCTTGGAAGTTTATTTATTATTATTTTTGCCTACAAAGGAGTCAGCAGTGACAAATCTAAAGGTGACAAGTCTAACTTTTAGTGTTATCCTACCAGTGTTAACACAGGAGAAGCAAGCAACGCTCGGAAGGAGGAGGAGGAGAAGGAGGAGGAGCAGCTAAGCCAGCCCCAGGAGAACTACAGCCTACACGGGTCACTACTGGGTACCTCGACACTTGGGTTAGAACATGACATCAGTAACAGTCGAACAATTGTGGTCCAACGGAGGAGAAGGTTGGCACCTCGGGTGACTGCCAGCAGTCCCTCTAGAAGCACTTGCGATGGACAATAGAGGGGCCGGACTCGTCGTACTCCTGCTTGCTGATCCACATCTGCTGGAAGGTGGAGAGGGAGGCCAGGATGGAGCCCCCGATCCAGACGGAGTATTTCCGCTCCGGTGGGGCGATGATCTTGATCTTCATGGTGCTGGGTGCCAGGCAGGTGATTTCCTTCTGCATCCTGTCAGCAATGCCAGGATACATGGTGGTGCCCCCGGATAGGACAGTGTTGGCATACAGGTCCTTCCTGATGTCCACGTCGCACTTCATGATGGAGTTGAAGGTGGTCTCGTGGATGCCGCAGGACTCCATGCCCAAGAAGGAAGGCTGGAAGATGGACTCAGGGCATCGGAAACGCTCGTTCCCGATGGTGATCACCTGCCCATCTGGCAGCTCATAGCTCTTCTCCAGGGAGGAGGAGGAGGCAGCTGTAGCCATCTCCTGCTCAAAGTCCAGAGCGACATAGCAGAGCTTCTCCTTGATGTCCCTCACAATCTCTCTCTCGGCTGTGGTGGTGAAGCTGTAACCCCTCTCCGTGAGAATCTTCATGAGGTAGTCGGTGAGGTCACGGCCAGCCAAGTCTAGACGCAGGATGGCATGGGGCAGTGCATAGCCTTCATAGATGGGCACAGTGTGGGTGACACCATCCCCAGAGTCCATCACGATGCCAGTGGTGCGACCAGAAGCGTAGAGGGACAGCACGGCCTGGATGGCAACGTACATAGCTGGGGTGTTGAAGGTCTCAAACATGATCTGGGTCATCTTCTCCCGGTTGGCCTTGGGGTTCAAGGGGGCCTCAGTGAGCAGGACAGGGTGCTCCTCGGGGGCAACGCGCAGCTCATTGTAGAAGGTGTGGTGCCAGATCTTCTCCATGTCATCCCAGTTGGTGACGATGCCGTGCTCAATAGGGTACTTCAGGGTGAGGATGCCCCTCTTGCTCTGGGCCTCATCCCCCACATAGCTGTCCTTCTGCCCCATGCCCACCATGACACCTTGGTGCCTGGGGCGTCCCACAATGGAGGGGAACACAGCACGTGGGGCATCGTCCCCGGCAAAGCCTGCCTTGCACATGCCAGAGCCATTGTCCACCACGAGGGCAGCAATCTCCTCATCAGCCATGCTGACTGGGCCTGAGGTGAGCAGGGACACAGACATGTCACTAAGTCCCTCCCCTGAGGGAAGACAGCCCTGAAACTATGGAGCACCCGAGTACTATAGACTATTAAGGAATTAGTATAGTAAGAAGCCCCAACAGCAGTGCTGAGGAAGCTGAGAGGGGCTATTTAGGAGTCTTGACCCCACAGAGCCCTCAGAGCCTGGGCAGGGAGGAGGGACCATGAGGAGTTNTGAATCCCCCCCAATGTTCCCAATGTTCGTCTTTCCACACGAACCCACGGACCCAAAGAATACAAGCGAAAACCCTCCTCAGCCCTTCCCCAGGGACCCCAGGGGACCCTCTACCACACAGGCCCCTCCACCACAGACCTGAGGGAACAAAGGAAGGCCCAGCCATGACTCGCACACACACCCCTCTCCCCCAAATCCCCTCAGTGTGGCCTAACAGGACAGCGCAGACCCCCCCAACCAACCCCTAGAGGACAGAAAAGCC
>VXBW01008273.1:0-20342 GCA_013400375.1 Thinocorus orbignyianus | reverse complement strand
TCTCCAAGGTCCCTTCCAACCCAACCCATTCCATGATCCCATGGAAGGGCTGGAGAACAGCCCCGAGGAGAAGGACTTGGAGGTGGGGGTGGGTGAGAAGCTCAACGTGAGCTGGAAAAACTCAATTGGAGCTGGAGAAGGTTGATCCTGGAGAAGAGAAGGTTCTGGGGAGACCTCAGAGCCCTGAAGGGGCTCCAGGAGAGATGGGGGGGACTCTTGATGAGGGAGGGGAGCCGTGGGATGAGGGGGAAGGGTTTGAGGCTGAAAAAGGGGAGATTTGGGTTAGATTTTTGGGAGAACTTCTTTGCTGTGAGGGTGGTGAGGCACTGGAACAGGTTGCCAGAGAAGCTGTGGCTGCCCCATCCCTGGAGGGGTTCAAGGCCAGGCTGGATGGGGCTTGGAGCACCCTGGTGTGGTGGGAGGTGTCCCTGCCCAGGGCAGGGGGTGGCACTGGGGGGGCTTTAGAGTCTCTTCACCCCAACCCATTCCCGTTTTCCCTCTGCAGTGGATGAGGAGGAGGAGTACGAGTGCGTCAGCGTCCTCAACTCCCACACACAGGACGTCAAGCACGTCGTTTGGCACCCCAGCCAGGAGGTGAGAACCTGGGGAGAGGGGTGGGGAGACCCCCATTTCCACCCCAAAACCTCCCCCAGGGGCCTGGAGAGCGGCGGCAGGGTCCTGTCCCACCTCCAGCAACTTCCAGGAAAAGGCGAAGGGTGGTCTGAGGGGTGGGGGTTGTCCCCTCTGCCCTCCCGCAGCTCCTGGCCTCGGCCAGCTACGACGACACGGTGAAGCTGTACCAGGAGGAGGAGGAGGACTGGGTGTGCTGTGCCACCCTGGAGGGGCACGAGTCCACCGTCTGGAGCGTGGCCTTCGACCGCAGCGGCGAGCGCCTGGCGTCCTGCAGCGACGACAGGACCGTCCGCATCTGGCGCCGGTACCAGCCGGGCAACGAGGAGGGTGAGTGTGGCCTGGAGAGGGGCAGCCTGCTGGGGGGGGGGAAAAGAGTGGGCAAGTAGGATAATAGAGTCACAGAATGGCTGGAGTTGGAAGGGACCTGAAAGATCATCCANATCCCCTCCCTGGCCCTGCTGCTCACCCTTTTGCTGCAGCCCAGGCTGGGGTTGGTTTCTGGGCTGCCAGCGCGCACTGCCGGCTCCTGGGGAGCTTCTCATCCAGGAGCACTCCCGAGTCCTTCTCCCTCAGGGCTGCTCTCCAGCC
The DNA here is from genome assembly GCA_013400375.1 of Thinocorus orbignyianus. NCBI lineage: Eukaryota > Metazoa > Chordata > Aves > Ciconiiformes > Thinocoridae > Thinocorus > Thinocorus orbignyianus. The sequence continues at coordinate 19,121 of VXBW01008273.1, read as the reverse complement.
ATTCTCTGCCCAACCTGGATTTGTGCCACCTCCCAGGGTGAAAGACCCTGCCATGGTTCTTTCTCTTGCCCTCCAGGGGTTGCCTGCAGCGGCAACGAACCCACCTGGAAGTGCATCTGCAACCTCTCTGGCTACCACAGCAGGACCATCTACGACGTGGCGTGGTGAGTGGAGCTGCCCCCCTCTGCCCTTGCCCTCCCCCGTGGCCGCGCTGGGTGGGTGACCCGGCCACCGCTGTCCCTTTCTCTAGGTGCCACCTCACGGGGGCTCTGGCCACCGCCTGCGGCGACGACGCCATCCGAGTCTTCGAGGAGAGCCCGGTGGCCTCTTCCTCTTCCTCCTCCTCCTCCTCGGGTTCCCAGCAGCCCACCTTCAGCCTGGCTGCCCACGTGCCCCGTGCCCACTCGCAGGACGTCAACTGCGTGGCCTGGAACCCCAAGGAGCCGGGGCTGTTGGCCTCCTGCAGCGACGACGGCGAGATCGCCTTCTGGAGGTACCAGCGCCCCGAGATCTGCTGAGACCTTCAGGATCCTCTTTTTCTCCAGCAGCAGCAGGGAACCTCCCCTGGGAAGCAGCGGGCACGGACCATGGGGACTGGACTGACCTCCTCTGCCCCACAAGTTGGGACTTATGATGCCCAGGACTCATCCCTGGGGATGCGGGAGGCTCTTGGGAGATGGGATAGGACTTGCCCCTTCCTCCTCCTGCCCCACGCTCAATAAATCCACCTTTTTCCTGGATAAAGCCTCTGGATCCTCCTTGTGGGGCCATCTCCCATGCATCACCCCTGGAGGGGGATGGGAATGGGGTGCCTGTGTCCCCCCGGGCACTGGAGGAGGTGGCCCAGGAGGACAGAGCCCCTTGGGGGCTTAAAAAAAAAAAGCCACCACTGGACAAAGAATCAGCACTTTGGGGAAAAAAAGTATGAAAATATAGGGAATTCAGGAAAAGGGAGAGGAGAGGGGGTTTGGGGGAGGAGGGGGTCCCACTGCAGTCGGAATTGCTGTTGCTTTCCGCCTCCTTGACATCGGTGCCGAGTTTGTAGCCCTGGTCGCAGCCCACGAAGGTGTTGCTTCCCTATTCCCTATATTCCAGTATTTCCTATTGGAATCGTTTCCTATTTTTGAGCCCAACAAGGAGGAAGGGTTTGAAATTGGAAGAGGGGAGATTTAGATGAGATCTCAGGAAGAAGTTCTTTGCTGTGAGGGTGGTGAGGCACTGGAAGAGGTTGCCCAGGGAAGTTGTTGATGCCCCATCCCTGGAAGTGTTTAAGGCCAGGCTGGATGGGGCTTGGAGCGACCTGCTCTAGGGAGAGGTGTCCCTGCCCAGGGCAGGGGGGTTGGAACTGGATGATCTTTCAGGTTCCTTCCAACTCCGACCATTTTGCGTGGGGACGGGAGAAGGAAGGCACGGCAGGGAGGATCTGTTGCAATCAGATACAGTTTTTAATAAAATGGACATAAGTTTACAACTCAAAAACGTTTCTTCACATGATGAACACGGATGCTCCCCCCGGAGCGCACACCCAGCTCCATCAGAGCCGCACGGCAGAGGCACCTCCCGGCCCACAACGAAACGCTGCTCCTGGGCCACGGGTCACAGATTGTTTGTCACAGTTAACGGGGACCACGGCCCCTTCCCGGGCTGGCTCCCTGCTCCTTTCCCTGCCAGCCTGGCACCACGCACCGGGGACGCTCTGCCAGCTGCATCCCACACGGGAGCCCCCGGCACTGAACCCCTTCCCTCCTCCCGAGAGCGTTTCTCCCCTTGGAGAGGGAAGATCGGGGACCAGCGGCTCACCCTTATCCCTCTGACTTCCCAGGAGAGAATTTCTAGGTGTGTGTGACAGGATTTACCCTCCCTACAATGGAAACTCCAGGCTGGGGCTTATTTTTAGACACACCAACCCAGCCCATCAGGTCCCAGGAATGTGTTTCAGAACTGGAACGAGATTTCACTGTGGAGACACAAGCGGAAAAATGCTTTGGAGTCTCTGGGTGGACTGGAAGGCCTTGATTTAACACCAAAAAAAAACCAACCCAAAAATTCAACTCCCCAACACAAGAGTCTTTGGTGGAAGCTGAGTTAAAGTAACCAGGTACTAGTTTGGAGTGATTGAGAGTTCAGTGATTGAACAGATCCTGCTCAGCCTTGATCAAATCCTGCCTCGGGTGCTGTGGTGCCACCGCTGCCCACACGGGGTTGTGACCCCCGGGATGCTCCCCGTGGGGTGTGTGTTACGGAGCGAGCGTGCCCCAGCTTCAGGAGACTCAAGCTGTAAAATTAACACCATGCAGGACTAGTGCTGAGCTGGCTGGAAGGGAGAGGAGAGGAAATAATGGGGAAAGTCCCCAAAACACTGCAGCAGGCTGAGGGAAGAACGCGCTGGACAAACGTCAGGGCGGCAGCGCAGAGCCGAGCCGGCTGGGCTCGACTGCTTGATTGGGTTGGGTTTTTAATATGATTTTTACTTTTGCTTGCAGAGAAACTCTGATGAATCACTCTGAAGACAGATTTGAAGTGCGTTCATGCTGAAGTTGGTCGGCGGGGGGTGAGAACCGGTCCTTTTCCCAACAGGAATCTCTGATTGTCCCAGGACTGAAGCGGGAATTGTGGCCTCCGGCCGTGTGCGAGGATCCAGGGCGAGGGCAGAGAATTCAGAGCAGCTTTTAAGAAAGGTGAAAACCAGTGGCTCTGCTCAGGAAACAAAGCGCTGCCTTGAGGCCAGACCAGTCTTACTTCATGAACGTGACTGGTTTTGGGGCGAAGAAAACAATTAGGATTATTCTTCCAGCAGTGAGTTTCAGAGGCTACGGAAAGGAAAGCTCCACTTGCAGTTGATCATGCTGAAGCTGCAGTTCTGGAGGAACTCTAGGAGGAACACGGGCTGGAAATGAGGAAGGAATCAGGCTAACAGGCACTGAAATTGGGTTTCTGACCATAACCAGAAGCCCCACGATCCTCCCATGTCCCAGGCAGATACAAACGGGCGCCTCCAGCCCCCAGAGGAGATTTAAAACCATTCAGGCGCTGGCGGGATCCTTCGCTGCTGGGGCAGGTTGGTTTGCTCGGTGTAAAGTGCTTGAAGAACAGAAAAGCTGCCAAAACAGGAGCTGGGAATTCAGCCCGGCCGACCCGAGTGAGGGCTGGAGAGGAGCCCCCACACCTCGCTCCACCTGGCTGCATTTTCCCTTTCTCCCTGGGCTGGAGGAGCAGGACAACCAGGTCTGCTCACCCCCCCGCCTCACCAGCACCCACACACAGGCAGGAGGCTCCATGGGGAACAGACCGATGCTTTTCCAGTGAGACCTGGATGTGGCAGCAAAAGAAGTTTCACAGAATGATCCCAAAAAACCAATTTTTCAAGTAAAAATGAAGGCATGGAAGGAGAACCTGAATCCAGTCGGCAGAGGTAATGCCTCAAACCCGCAGCTTATTTATCCCGCTCGCTCCAGCAAAGCATCTCCCTGGTCCACAGCGTCATCCCTGCACCACCAAGGCCTGGCCTCCCCTTCGGCAGCTTCCTGAGCTTGGGAATCGACCAGCTGGAGGCAAATCCAGGCTCTTGGCGGCACAGGCTGCCTGTGGGAACAAACCTGGGCCTTCGGGGCTGCCTCCTCGGTCCCCCTTGACCCCACAGCTCGCTGTCACAGCCCTTCTCAGCATCTCTCCCTGATCCCATCCAGCAACAACCGGCCTGGGCGGGTGGGTATGGATTTAAAACCAAACCGGCCACCACCTTTTGGGTATAGATTTAAACAAAAAAACCTCAGTGGAACACAATAAACAATCAGCCTCAGCTCTGCTGATGAAATGTCTCAAGGGAAACCCAGCAATTTCTTTACAGTACTTTTCTTTTTCAAGAGGTGGCGAGATGTAGGACAGGAAAAACCCCACCCCCACCAGTATGCACCAGTACTGCTCAGCTCTGAGCCTTAATGGTCCCGGCTCCACACCACCCAGCCTGGCCTGGCCTTGGCAAGTCACTGTTTGCCAGCACCTGGGGCTGTGCAAGCCCACGTGGCCTCCCTGCTTGCCAGCATTCTCCCTCCCCTCGTTTAGGCTCACCCTTAATCAAGAGGAAAACAGAATTTACAAATATAAAGCCAAGTTCTCTGCCAGTATGGATCGGCCTAACCGGACTGCAGCCAGCACCGCGGTTCCCCGGAGGAGGTACATGGACCAGGATGTCTATCGAATTGTTTCCATAGTAAGTTTTTCCAGAAGGTGTATTTTTTAACACTGCACGAATGCCCAGCGCCCTCCCTCACACCTCCACAAGCAAATTTCCAAGCCCTACCCTTTGGGCATAAACCAGAGGGGAAACACAGGCGTGAAACTGAAAGCTTTGCCCCACGATTCCAGTTTCCAGGCGGCAGCAACAGCCCGAGGGGCTGCTTTGCCCAAGCTCTGCCCATCCCAGAGGCTGCAGGACAAGCCACCCAGGGCACCACGAGTGTGTCCCCCAGCCACCCCCACCTGTGATGCCACAGAACCCCACGGGTGGGAAAGCAACAGCAATAACCCTTTAACCTGTGAAATCCCCTCCTCTCCAGAGCACTGGCAAGTCCCGCTTGACTTGCTCTGTAATCCATAAACTTTTTCAATTCATCTCACAATGCGTTTCCCCAGCCAGGATGAGAAGATATGGAATATTACTGGTTTGGAAAAGCATCTCAAAAATACATGGTGGCGGTGGTGGGGCAGACACTGAGAGGAGGAAGGTGAGAAGCAACTGGAAAGGATCCGAAGATCCCGCGAGGCAGGGGTTTGGACTAACATAACTTAAACTGGTTCAACTCTGTGTCACTGCAGAGAGTTCTGGCCCAAAATAATAATTCTTTATATTTATATATATATATATATTGCTATGTCATTCATTTCAACTAAGAGGTTGGAGGTGGCAGCAGAGGCAGTCCTGCGGGAAGCTCACCTCCCAGGGCAGGGCAGATTAAGGCTTTTGCTTCCCAGCTTTGGAAGGGAAGGGCGCTGAGGCGAAGGGATCGGCGCCGGGCAGCTCTGTAGTCCTGGAAGACAGAGGGGCAAGAGAGACAGATCCCGCTATGGCCTGCCTGTTGGTCTGAGAAACCACTTTGTAAGCAGCTATGGGCTTCACTTCCAGACCCTGCCCGTCCTCCAGGCTGTAGTGACGGGAATATTTTGACAAGGACTGTGGACGGAAGGGCTGATTGATCCCGGAGCCCAGCGCGGCTTCCTGGGGCAGAGCGTGTCCTCCTGGGCTCCTCTCGCTGGCAATGCCAGCCTGCTCTGCCAGCACACCCTTAGGAGGGACCTTCTCTTGGGTCTCCATGGCTCTTAGGGAGGAGGGATGAATATTGCTTGGCTGAGTGAAGCCAGCAGAGGGATACTGGGATCTCAGCGGAGCCGCGGAGCCACGCGCTGCTGAATCCAGACTGGGGAACAGGGGGCTGGCTCGGGGCTGGGCGTCGCTTCCTTGACTTAGGAAAAGGGGTGGTGGGAACGGTTCCTGAGGCACACTGGGGGGGGTCAGCTCTTCCAGGCTTTTCTTTTTAGTGAAAGGGGCTCTCAGAAACACATCAGCTTCTTCTGGCTGCCTGTGAGCCACGTTGCCCTTGGAGATAAAAGGAGCTTTGGTAAAGACATCCACCTCATCAGGCACTTTTCTGGAGCTTCGGAAAGGAGCTGTGGCAAAAACATCCGGCTCGTTAAAAACCTCCCCGGTGTGCGACTGGAAAGCTGGGAACAGCATCTCCCCGGCTCTGCTCTGGGAAGACTGGGAGTGGGGATCTTCTTTGGAAGCCTCACGTCTTTCCCTGGGCGCAGACTGCGGGATCCCCACGGACAACTTGCAGGTTTCCTCCTCCTCTTCCGAATCCATGAGCAGAGGCCTGGACCCGCTGCAATCCAAAATATCTCCTTCGTGGTCTGTCCCCTCCCCTTCGCTGCTGTAGAAGGAGCTGTTGCTTGAAGGACCATCTCTTGTCAAATAGTCTGACTCCGAGTTGTGCTGGGTCTTCAGTCCCTCAGGCTGACCCTTGTACAAGGCAAGTCCATCCTTGCCAGAAGGTCCTTTCGGGAGTTCGAGAGCTACGGCTGGGAACAGGGATGGATCCCTCTGCAGACCTGGAAACGCAAGAGAAGATTGTTACCCAACAAGCTCCTTGGTCCTCACGAGAACAAAAGGTACATCTGACACAAGGAACACCATGCTGTTCAGACTGAAACCACCGTCACGCATGGAAAATGGGAAGGAGAGGGAGGGCAAAGAAAAGAAAGGAAAAAAGAAAAGGAAAACGCCAGGGAAGTGTCTACAACACACAAACCCACACACGGCTCCGCGCTGCCTCACAGCTCGGGGACACCACAAGTACCAGTTGTGGGGCAGAGATGGAAGGTGTGTGACACAGCGGGTGGGCACACCCAGCACCCCCTCAGCACCGGCCCACAAGGGTTTTCTCTGCCACCCCCCACCAGGACACCACCAGAGGGGTTTTCCCTTGGTAATTCCGCTGCCTGGAGCGGGGCTCCGGCAAACAGGCGGGTGTTGCCATCTCATCCTGCACTGCTGCTCACTGAGGGCTCAGCAAAGCCTCTGGGAGCCACCCCGTGGGCACCTGGAATTACACCCGGGCATGTAAAACACCCGGGGGTGCCCTACAGTCTGCCACAACAACGTAGGTGTTTCAGAGAACCAAGGCCAGCCTCCAGCTTTTAACAAATCCTGGGAACTACAGCAGCGCTGTTTTAAGCCTCTGCAAGACAAATGATTTGGAAAAAAATCCACACCATGACTCCAGATCAACATTCCAACCAAATTACACCGATCTGGCTTCCTTCTGGGTTGGTGCAACAAGCCAGTGCGAGGAGAGGCTTGCTGGCCTGCTCCTCTCCAGCTCCAGGAGCCCAAGACAGGGTTGGTTTTGCCTGACGACTCACACAGACACACGAGAAGATCTCTTACCTTCACAGAGCTACTGGCAGCTCAGGAGCCTGTCATTGGACTCAGGTTAGCAAGAGGACAGGAAAAAAGGCAGGTGAAAACTAAGCAGCACGAACTGCAGGAAGGAGGAGGAGGAGGAGGGTGAGGAGGTGGTTTGGGACCCACCAAGTGAGGGACACGGCACCCTGGCATCTCGGTGGAACCGAGCCCTCCCCTGGGCACTGATTCTCCAGCCAGGCTGCAGAGAGGGGCGAGGTGACCCCTTCCCAGTCACTCCTCACAAGTAAAGACAACAGCAGGCGTTGGTTAAGCATCAAAACTGGTGTTTATTGGGAAAACTCTTCACTTGAGATCCATCACACTGCTGAATGAAGACAGTGGAGAGACGCTGACGTTTTAGAAGTCACTCTACCAAAACACTCTCTCTCTTTCCCAAAGCCTACGTTGCCAGCAGTGGTTTCACCTCATCTCCCATCACAGGAACACCAGTGTGACTGTGGTGGTGGTTTCTTCCAGGCTGGTTCTATATTTACCAGGTATTTTTTGGGAGCTTTTGAGAAGGCAGGCTGAAGCAGAGCCAGAGCGACTGCCACAGCATGCAAACCCCTCTGAATTACCCAAATCCTGCCTGAAATCCAGCCTCCAGGAAAACAAGGAGAGGAAAAGGCGGTGAACATCATCCCAAGGTGAATCAGTGAGCCCCTTCTCACAAGAACAGCACAAACAAGTCATCTTTAAAGAGTCACTTGGCATCACTGTGTGTCTGTGTTGATCGCATTTAAGACAGAGAAGGAGGAGGGGGAACGGGATACAAGCCTGTTTGCTCAGGACAGGAGCAGGCACTGCACGACAGGCAGCATCATAGAATCACAGAATGGTTGGAGTTGGAAGGGACCTTCAAGATCATCCAGTTCCAACCCCCCCGCCATCCCCTGGGCAGGGACACCTCCCACCACACCAGGGTGCTCCAAGCCCCATCCAGCCTGGCCTTGAACCCCTCCAGGGATGGGGCAGCCACAGCTTCTCTGGGCAACCTCTTCCAGTGCCTCAGCACCCTCATGCCAAAGAAGTTCTTCCTAAGATCTCATCTCAATCTCCCCTCTTCCAATTTATAAACCATTACCCCTCTGTTTTCAAAAAAAATTCCTCTTTCCAATGCTTTCTTGCTCTCTCTGCCCACTGTGAGCAAGAAGGGCACCAAACACGCTCGGGAGCAGTTCTCTCCCTCGCTGAGGGACACACGGGACTGGTGAATTACTCTGGGAGGGAAAAACAACGTGATGCTTTAGGGAAGGACCTTCAGCCTTCACAGGTCAGAGCTGGTTTTGCTCAGAGCTGCAGGGCTGTACAGCCAGAAGGGGAGGGATACAACAGAAAAGGGTTCAGTGGTACTAAAACACAGCGGGATACCCGAGGATTTACTGACAAGAGAGGAGCACCACCTACACCGCCACGCTCTAGTGTTGTCACCTTGAAGAAGGAAGACCTGGCTTCCAGACACCAGCCCACCAGTAACTCTCAGGCACCTCTTCTTTCCCCTTGTTCTTGGGTTCCCTCTTCAGTTCCCTGTGCAGAAAGCAAGGGGACAGTTCCCAGGAGGAGCTGTGACAGCATCACACCAGTTTTCACCTCCAGCTAACACCTGGGGGTGGGACTGACTAGACAGTCGGTGGCTTAGACATCTCTCACGGTTGTTAAAGCCTTGTATGTTAAAAAAACCACAAAGCCTGAGCTCTTTAGCCACTGAAACATGCCACCAACCCCCAAAACCCCCAAATCCTGTGTGTCCCACCAACAGGCTCTGCAGGGGATCACTCGGGAGGCACAAGCTGCATCAGTTCTAGGAGCAGAGAGGGTTCAAGGTGGCTGGTGCCGATGGATGATGCTTCAGGAGGTCAGAGACCAGAGACCATCAAGAAGGAAGTGCTGGAGGGAGCACTGCACACCCAAAGGCAGCTCTGTGGTACCCCCTTATCACTGGGCACCCCAGGAACAAGCCTGCGGGTATCCAGAGAGTGACGTGAAGACAAGCCCATTTACCCCCCGCGAGTTACAGCCCCGACACAGAATTCCCCAAATCTTTTCAGGGAAACAGTGCACCAGAGAAGCAAAGTGCTGAAGGAACTGTCGGGAAAGCTGGAAGAGATTTCCTCTGCCCTTTCCTGGGGGGCTGCAAGGAGGAAGAGCAGCCGCCAAGATGATGGGCTCGTTCCCAGAGGAAGGGGGTCAGGGCAGACGGACGCATTCCCAGATCCTAAAGCTGCTCCTCCACCCAGTCACCCTGATTTCCCAAACCCAAGGACGGGAAAGTCCGAGCACGTGCTCACGGACAGCACAATTACTAGTATGAGCGATTAATTAGTTGGGCGTTTAAAAAACAGGGTCAAAAGACTTCTCATTCCTTCCTTCTCCAAACAGGGAAGTTGTTTCCTCGTATTCCCATCCCCAGGAGCACTGGCATTGAATTCCAACAGAGAAACACCCCCAGGCAGTGCTTCCAGTGAGGAGGCACCAAAGGCGTGGAACCACCATCCTTGTGCCACCGGGCGACGACCTGGATGGCAGAATTCAGCGTTTCTGCCCCAAAAGCACCGCCCAAGTGGCAGATCCGGCAGCAGATCTGGGGTCTTGGGATGCAGAAGATGAGGAATTTGATGGTCTGGGCTCTGGCACAGCCGTTCGCACTGTGCCAAGTGAGATGGAGCAGGTGTTAAACGTGCCAACCACGCGCCGCAGCCCAGCAGCTCCTGAGCAAGAGCCACCAGCTGGGGATGAACCTGCTTTGGTTCCCCCCTCAGCTGAACGAGCCACGTGCTACACACACAAGCAGGCAGTTTTAAGAGGCAGCCTGTGACTATCTTAGAAAAACACCAGGTGAGTTTCTTGGGGTTCAGCTCCCTCCCCGTGGAGGGCAGGAGCACAAGTCTCACACCTGGGTGATGTCCTCGCAACCAGCCCAGCCCAGCGACCCACCGTGGAACAGCCAGATCTGCTGCGTGGGCAGGGCCAGCCCTAGAGCACGGCCTTTCCATTCCAGAAATAGAACTACTCAGGAACAAAGAATAAATGACAAAGAAAACCTTCTTTCCCCTCGTCCCCCAAGCCTACGCTTCCTGCTGGAGCGATGCAGTTTTCCTGCAGCACCCAGGAACTTGCCTCACCCGAGCACGGGCACCCCGAGGTGACCAAGGACCCCCGTGGCTCAGAGCACTCCCCACACCCACAGCAGCTGCTCCCCAACTCTGAGTTGTTCCCCTGAAAGTTCCTGAAGGAGAGAAACATTGTGGTTAAGAGAGAAAACAACCCCTGGCAAACGCCGGTGCCGCACACCCTGTGCCCCATGACCTGTTCTGCGGTCAGAACTCCCACAAGCTCCGTGTTTGGGGTTTGCCTGGATACCCCAAAACTTGCTGGACTTGGTCTCAAAGCCATAGCACTAAGATTCTTCCACCTATCTCAGAGTTCTCCAGCAGGACACAGAGTATCTGCAGCCCTGGCCAAGTCCCAGGGAAGCCCTGAAGTCTTGGACAGTCCCAATTCAGGGAGCTGCACCTTCTGGTTTCAGGAGAGATGTTGCCAACACTGGATATTCTCAGAAACACCCCAAACTGGGTGATGTCTGAGTTCTGGGTTGCTCATTTGGGTAAAAATGAGCTGGGGGGGATTTTCAGTTGAAAGGAAATTGCTGTGTCTATGGCTGCCTTTGTTGTACCCTCATGGATCCATCAAACAAGAACACCCACCAGCTCCAGCCTCTCCGGGCAGAAGGTTCCTCCGTCACCTCCAGGTGACCGAAGAACACGGACCAGGAAGGGGAGAAGGGACCACCCTGCTGGGATCTTGCTGCCTGGAGGTTTGTGTTCTGTTACTTCACACCACCCAAAGGGGCCAGAAACACATTCCAGGGCTCCAACCAGAGAACCCCTCTGCCACCAGTTTGGGAATGCTGGGACCAACCACCTCCCACGGGGACGCTGCCTGGAAGTTCCCTTCATTCCTTCCCAGCAGCAGAGCAGCTTTCACACAACCCCCTCACCTCTTCAGCACGCACCAACACTAACCTGGAGGACAGGCATGGTTTTTTTGGAGACCTTACAATTACTCCCAAATATCCACTCATTTTCCATTCATTCCGCAAATAGGTGGCAAGTATTTCCTGATGGAGGAGGTCTGTCTGGATAACCGGAATCTCTACAAATGTATCCGTGTGTCGCATTTCCCACCCAGCTCCACGAACAGCTACTTGAGAAAGCAATAAAATAAACATTCACAGCTGCTTATTTAATAGCATTATGAACAACCCAGTGCATTTAGGATAGTTCTCCAGTACCCTTGAACAAGTGCCATTAGATTTCAAACCTTAAACATTCTTTAAAAGTACTTTAATTCACAGAAATCTTTTGTTTCTAATATACAGTAGGTGGTTACTTTTTTAAAATCCATTCTCTTTTCATATAATCTCAGTATCTGACTATACAATAACTTTCTATCTATAGTGGCTTCATGGTTTCCAGTCCAGCTCGCCTGTGCTTTAAGGAATATAAAACCAAAAAATAATAATAAAGTTCTATCCACAATTTTACTAAGGTCATTTCCATAGTTCTCATGTAAAGCTTCTCTGGGAAAGTGCAGTATACACAGGGCATGATACAACACACTTAAGCAATACTTTTATTATTAAGTGGAAGTTTTAAAAGAAGAGTTCATGTAGAGCAGACACAAGGGGTGGGAGAGCTATTTACAGAATTTGTTAAACTAAGGGGAGTGGGATGGGGGAAGAGAGACCGGAGAGAGGGAAGGAGGAATCAGGATTTCCTTCCTTCTCAGCCAGAGGTCAGCACATACAGAGTTCAGTCGTTCCTACTTTCACACGTGGGGAACTGCACTTTTACTAATACAGCTACGTACACATACACAGGGTTAGCAGGAAGCTAGGAATTGTTCCACTACAGAGGAATGAATAGTCCTTCTGGGTCAGAAAGAGCTTTCAAATACAAGAGAGAAAATTCCAGCCTTCATGACCATAAGCCAATGGGAAGGAGTTGAGCGTATCCAGCTAAGCGTGTGAAGGGGGAAAGAAAAAGGTAAAACCCACCAGGTTGCAGCAGCACTGATTTCAAACCATCTCAACCGAGTGCATGCGTGTTCCACAGGGACTGAGGAGTGGAAGAGAGTCCACGGGGAGCTTTGTCTACTCAAACAAATGCTTCCACACTCAACTGCTTTGCACTATATGCAGTTAGGAGAGAAAACGGGGAGCCCAGAACAGATACCAGATGCTTGACTAAACCCAGGGTTAAAAACAGACAAACAACCCAAGGACAATTTGTTTCATACACAATTTACAGGAGGTTGGGGGGGATTTTCCTTTTTTTTTTTTTCCAGTCAAACACAGAAAAGTCACAGAAAATACATCTCCTGCTGCCACAATGCCCTTGTCAGCCACGAAAGGTCAACGAAATGCCAGTCACAGCCATACTCACATGGATTTGGTTCAAAACCTTGTTGTATTTCACTGAGGGTCATTTTTGCAGCTTTAACACAATCTGTTCTGGCTTTTTTTATTCTTTTTTCTCTTTTTCCCCCTCCCCAAGGAAGTGCAGTTCATTCACAAGCAGGACTGCTCAACGGCAAACCATGAGCTGGGGGCAGTCCAGAAAACTCTCTTCAGCTGCACCATCACCAGAGGTACTGGGCAAGACTACTCCAGAGGAACTCAGGGCTTCCTCCTCCTCCTCCTCCTCCGGCAATCTAGAAACTTCAGCTGCCCTAACCCGGACTGTGCAGGATGTCCCTAACCCACCTCACCTGCCCCTTCAGGAAAACAGGAAGGAAACAGAAACCAAACCCCCCAAAAACACAAACGCAGAGATTGAAACACAAGTTGTTCACGCACTAGTCTAAGGAGAGAGGAGTCTGTTGGACGCAGGGATCACACAGCAGCTACAATTATCTACTTCATTTACAGTTTCCAGGGTGCTTTGTGTACAGCTCAGCAGGGCAGGGCAGGCTAAGGACGGTGCTCCCTTCACACACAGGCTAGCAAAGACGGTGCAGAAGGAACCACAAGGGGTTTTGACCAGCTTTAGAGAGAGAGGACTACCTGGAGAACCCAGCCAGGCTCTTCCCCAGCACGTGGGAAGACAGGGAGAAAGGTGGGTGACTGTCTCCTGTTGGCAGATTTGTTTTGCTTTTCAAAAAAAAAAACAACAAACCAAACAAAACAAAGGAGGAGAAAAAACCCCAAAACAGAAAAGCCCAAAAGAACCACAACTGAAGAATAACTCTTCTGGAAATGCAAACAGAGGATTAGGTACGTTACAGAAACTGCGTCTGCTACTGTGTCACTGCTACAGGTCTATGAGCTGATCCACCAGCAGTAAAGACCTGGCTATGTTGGGAAGACTGGACTCAGAGCTTCCACTGTTGTTTCTAGAATGCCCACCTGAAAGTGTGAGAGATAGGAATTCAGTATTGAACAGGACACACACACACACACACACACACACACGACAGTTTCAGCTGTTCAAGAGCAAGCAAGCAAGAATAAAGTCAAAGCAAAACAGAAAATTTGCTCCAGCTTTTCTCAGGGTGACAGCAACAACGTTCCCTTCCTTGCTCCTCCACCCGCTCCCCCCACACCCAGCTGGCTGGGGCTGCCTGGGAAAACATCCTGGCAGCCAACAGATCTCTACAAACCATTCCTTTTGCCCACGTTTCTCATCCCTGTCCTTCCTAACAGATCTACAGAGGGATTAGGAGAACTCCCCCAGCCTCCAGAAAGGCCTGGTCAAGGTTTTAAACCTTGGAAATGAGTTGCTGTGTTAAGAGCATCTTGGAGACACCAGCTGCTTCAAGGAGAGCTGAGCTGTGGCGTGGCTTTCTCTAATTGGCACTTTCATCCTAAAGGGAAGATGCTCCTTGTTTTTCAAGGGACCCCGTCTTGGCCCAACTTTCTGACTTTGAGCAGGAGCAGAGTTTCTACCACCTGAGCAGCCCTTCTCAGGAGGGCCAGTCTGAAAGCCAGCGCTGGATGCAGAGCTAGGGCAGCAGATTCGCTGCTGGGAACAGACATGGGAGTTAGGGAAGAAAAAAAAAACCAAAACCAAACCAATTTCTACTATTGAACTAACAAAATATCCAAACCACAACCAGAACAAACCCCCAAATAAGTAAAATTTCAAGGCCAATGTAAATCAGAGAAAGACTAAGCTCACTGGATACTACAGTGACAGCATCTGAGAGTCTATGATCTGAATGACTTCCCACGTGCTGCAGCACCAACTGCCCCACAGCTTCTCCTTTTTTCCTTCCCCTTTTCACCCCCGAATCCTGGCTTACCTTGTGAATTTTTGGATATCAACACTGGAATTGGGTCAAACTCATCTTCTGTCACTTTTTCAGAGCCCTCAGGAGCATCAAAGCCTGATATCAGGTTAGTATCTTCTGCAGCAGAAAGGAGAAAGAGCAAAAAGGAAAAGAAGCAAAGATAGCAGAGAAAGCTGGTTAGAATTGCTCAAAGTGTTAGAACATCTTTCAGAGACGGGGTTTAGTAGCAGGAGTTTCATTTAAAAGGTGAAATAAAGTTGGTAAGTCTTTGGTAAAGAAGGTAAGAAGTAAGAGAGCCAATTAAACACAAAAGCAGAGGGTGTGTGTGTGGAAACAAACCAAAAAGCGAGCCAGGTCATGAGAACCAGACAAAGATTAGGCCAGTCTGAGGGCTTAAACCATGGGCACAGCTGAAAGCCGTGGGTAAAGCCTGGGGCTTGAGCTCCCAAGGACTGGAGGTGTCCTCTGCCAGCTGTCAGTGCTGCTGAAGAGCACAGCCTGCTCACAGCCACCAGCTCTCATGCACAGGGAGAAGAAATGAAAAGGGCTGGGAAAAAAACACATAACACAGAAGAAATTCCAGTCACCCACGTGAGACAAAACCCCTGAGCTTTCACCTAGAGTGCCAAAACAAGAGGTGCAATATGAAGTCAGATTTCCAAGGGATTTAAATGCCTGAAGACAGAACTAGATACCCAGAGAGGTTTATTTTTTTTAGAAGTCCCTACCAGAGCTGTTCTGGCACACCATCCCCTTGATTTCAAACCACAGCAACTGGTGGGAGGAGCTTTCAACAATCCCCCCAGCAGATGAGACATTTACCCCTCTCATCAGGCAATTACAGACCTGCAGGGACTTTCCCACTTCCGCTGGGCATCACTATTTGGGTACTTTTGACACCCAAAGTATCTTCCAAAACCAAGTCCTCAACCACTACACGAAAAACTTCTGCAAGGCCAGCAAGGAACAAGAATGTCCCTGTTTGCCTCCTCTCAGGAATAACAGCTCTTTACTGGAAGCTGACAAAGAAGGTCACAGGTTTTGTGGGAGAGGATGGAAGATGCCACGTGTAGAAATGGTACCTCAGAGGATCAGACCCAGAAAGAAACCCCTCACAAGTTTTATGGAAGACCATCCTGAGAAGGGTCAAAACCACAAAACCCCCTCCTTTCATCTTAACAGAAAATCTCACCATTGCTCTGTGTCTGGAGTTATTTATTTGGGGCTCCCCCCATTTATCCACACAATTGCTCCCAGCTCCTTTTCTCCATGAGAAGCCACCAAAGGAGCACTGCTCCATCACGGACCATCCTTCCCAAGGAGAGAGAAAGGCTGGGAAGTGCAGCGTCCCTGCTTGGGCAAAACTCCTTTGGCAGTGTTTGACTCACCTCCGTGACTATAGATTCACCATAGAATCACAGAATGGTCAGAGTTGGAAGGGACCTTCAAGATCATCCAGTTCCAACCCCCCTGCCCTGGGCAGGGACACCTCTCCCTAGAGCAGGTTGCTCCAAGCCCCATCCAGCCTGGCCTTAAACACTTCCAGGGATGGGGCATCAACAACTTCCCTGGGCAACCTGTTCCAGTGCCTCACCACCCTCACACCAAAGAACTTCTTCCTAAGATCTCATCTAAATCTCCCCTCTTCCAATTTAAAACATCACCTGCTCCTGCTCCCAGCCCTGCTTGTCTGTGTTCTTATGAAACTGTTCCATTTTCCAGCTGGATGTTGCACTTTCAGACTTCCATTCCCGTGTGCTGTGACACTGCAGTTTGACTCCAGCACCTTCCCCTGATAACCACTGAAAAGGACAACATCCTCCAGGTCTGCAGGAGCTCAGCCACGTGCCTCCTTGCGTTTCCAAAGCCTCTGCCACCGCTAGAGATGATGATCAGGCTCTCTTCCAGAATTAATAATGCAGCAGAAAGCCAGGTCCCACATCCCATGTGCACTCACTTCCAGACCTGAAGGAGGGCTGCGTCCAAAAGCCTACCCTTTAAGCTGACTGTATCCCTTCTGCTGAATCCCTGCCTCGTGGAAGATGCCATCTGTCTTGGCAAACCTTGTCTTCACAGCCAAGCTGAATACTTCTATCTATATGTGGGGTTTTTTCCCCCTCAGGAACTTCAACACTCATTCCAAGTTTCACCAGCTTGGGAAGAAAACAAAACAATGGCTTGGGAGGGGGAAATAAAACACCACAGCAGCACCAGCACACAGGTCAGAGCACCTTGTTGTGTCAACCTGCATCAGAGACCACATGTGGGGACTGATCAGGTGTTAGAGACAGGGGGGAACTTTACCTTTGTGAGGCTGAGTTGCAAAAGCTACGGGAGCAAACTCATCCAAGAGGTCAGCGGCGGGGTTAGAAAGCAGAGAACAGTCAAGCAGAGAGTCTTCCCCAGTGAGAGAGTCTGACTCCAGGTTAAGGTCCAGCAGGGCAGCAATGAACAGGACACAAACACCGTTAAGCTCACATCCTCACATTCCTGTTCCCATCCCCTTAAGACACAAGCAGCTCTGATGCAAAGCCAGCACAAAAAGCCACCTCTTTTGGCGCTGGAAAACGCTCTTCACCGCTCAGCAGGGAGACCCCCAGCATCTTTACCAACATCAAACCCATTCCCTGGGGCTGAGTCCCTCTGGGGTCGAGTGGCCAACAGCAAAACTCCCCCCAGGAGACAGGTGGAAGCAGGGGGAGCGAAGGGGAGCGTGAGGAAGGGGATTCCCAGGCAAAATGATGGTCTCACAAGAGGCCATCTCCTGCCGAAGGGGCCAGACGAAGGCCTTCACAGCGAGGAGGGACACGAATCATGTGGGACCACGGCCCAACAGAGCAGCAGGGAACCACTGAGAGCTCCAGATTTCAAAAGCACTTCCCTGGAGGGATACCCTGGCACCTACAGCCGCAGAAGGGCAGGCTGAGGAAACACCACGCTGCTCCTCACCGGGAGGTGAGTGACGGGAGTCTTCAAGGAACTGCGCAGGACCCGCTTACAAGACACACAGGCCCCGTTAACACTGGTGGGAAAAGCAGCAGAGATGCTTCTGTTCAAGCAGCCAGTGCCTTCTGATTCANACTTCCTGACCAAGAGTCCCTCCCCAGCTCTCCTGGAGCTCCCTTCAGATCCTGGAAGGCTGCTCCAGGGTCTCCCCGGAGTCTTCTCTTCTCCAGGCTGAACAGCCCCAGCTCCCATAGCCCACCCCAGCACGATGTGTCCCCCCACCCCAGCACCCTCCTGCCTCACCAACCTGTTCTGTTGGAGGCAACCGACTCGGTCTGCGACACGAGGCGCTGGGGCAACGGAGCCTCGAGGCCCGGTATGAGACTCTCAACGGCTACGTCAGGTTTTCCTTTCCAAATGCACAAAATACCAGAGCAGAGAAGAAGCCAGAGGTTAGTTTGCAAGACACAGCACACGCAGGAACGGGGGCAGCAGATGCCTGAACACTTTAGTGACCCTTTCCCAGGTGTCAGCCAGGCTGCCACGAACAGGAGGCTGAACTTAGACCAATGTTAACTGAATCACAGAACGGTCGGAGTTGGAAGGGCCCTTCAAGATCATCCAGTTCCAACCCCCCTGCCCTGGGCAGGGACACCTCTCCCTAGAGCAGGTTGCTCCAAGCCCCATCCAGCCTGGCCTTAAACACTTCCAGGGATGGGGAATCACAAGGGAAGACTGTAACATGTTAGCGTTTGCTGGGTTTGAGTTTTTCTGTGGTTTGGGTGGGTTTTGGTTTTAATAATTTATTTGCATTTGTGAGAGCCCAATTTGAGATCTCCAGAGGCTGGAAGAGGAAGTCACCAACAGCTGCCCTGCAGCAGGAGGCCTGGGGCTGGGCAAGCAGCTCCCAGCCTTTGCAAGACCCTTTTCCAGCCAAAGGAAAGCACTGACCTTTAATGAGGCCTCCTGCATTAGAAGTAACAGATCAATAAAATACCTTCCGTGGAGCCCTTCCTACAAGCTTGGAAAAAGCCAAGATGTGGGATCTTGTTTTCATTCTGAGTGCCCAGTGGAGCAAGGACTGCAGTCTACAGAGAAGCAACACAGTTTTGGAACCCATCTTATTGAAAACACTGGTCCCATCTTATTGAAAACACTGGTCCCCAGAATCGTCTTGTGTCGATGCCCATTATGTGGACACACAAGGAGATATTTGTAAAGGCTCCTCCTTCCTTCACCCCACCCTTCAGATCCTTGGGAGCATGAAGAAGGTCTCCCCTCAGCCTTCTCTTCTCCAGGCTCAAAAGTCCCAGCTCTCTCAGCCTTTCCTCACCAGGGAGATGCTCCAATCCCTCCAGCATCTTTGTTGCCCTACGCTGGGCTCTCTCCAGTAGTTCCCTGTCTCTCTTGAACCAGGGAGCCCAGAACTGGAGGCAGGATCCCAGTTGTGGCCTCCCCAGAGCAGAGCAGAGGGGAAGAATGACTTCCCTCAATGTACTGGCCACACACCACCAGGTCTTTGCTGCTCAGATGCTATTCTTGTGGGGAAAAGGCAGATTTGTCTCAGCAGAATCCATAACTTGCCGCACCATTGCATTTCCCAAACACCAGTGGGTGCTCTGAGAGCCCCGGCGGCAGGGAAACAGGCAGAGTTATCATGCAGGACAAGACATGCCACGTGGGACAGAGGGAGAAGGTGCCTTGAGTTTATTTTTACCATTCACAGCGTCTGAGGTGCTACCGAAGGGGTCAGCAAGAGGCAGGATATCAGGGAGCAGAAGCGCAGTCTCAGGAGATTTGAGTCCCTCAATCAGTTTTTCTGGGTTAAGCAGTAAGAGGAGGAAGGGCAGGCAGGAGAGGAAAGGCAAAAACAGAACAAACCAAAAATTACAAGAAAAGACAACATTAATCAAGTGCTTAGTTA
>VXBW01008270.1:162518-177835 GCA_013400375.1 Thinocorus orbignyianus | reverse complement strand
CCTAAAGTTGCATAACCTCGTAAATCTCACTGTTTGGCCCAGTCCCAGAACTGAGACTGATTCTGCTTTGGTCCATTTTAACAATAATCAAAATTTAGATGTAAAAGGGATAAAGTTTGACCAAGAGTTATTTTTTCTTTCTTATTTCAATATGTTGACACAATGGGAATCTGACATTTTCAGAGTTCACAGAATAGTGGGGGAAAGTATTTAAGACATTGTCATGAATTATTTTGATTAATTAACAACAAATAAAAAAAAATCAAATTTTGACAAGAACAGAAAGCATTAAAAAAAAAGAAAATGTAATCATCCACTTCTTTTTTTAACCAACTGCAGAAATAAATTACTGACACAGAGCAATTAATCATAACAACATGACTGCAAGAACTGTTCTCTGTCACTAAGTCCAGTCTTCTTCCATCAATGACAAGATACTAATTTCTTGATTCCCGAGGAACTGTTTTTCTTCGTTATTGTATACATTTTGCTGTTCTGTGACTAGATATAGTCCTTATTTCTCTATCTGTATATCAGAACCTCCTGATGCACATTTTCAAGAGCATTCATAGGAAACCATTGGAAATATTTAATCCGTGCAACAAAGTGAATAATACTTCTGCAAGTATGAGGGTGGTAAAGCCCTCTCAGCCTCTTTTTGTGGGGGGTTTGTTAGTTTGGGTGTTGTTTTTTTTTTCCCAGATAGATATGTCTGAGAACATAACCTCACATGAAGAATAAAACAATCTTTAAAGATGGGATTAATTTTGATTCACTTTCCCTGCAAACAATTATCCCATGTTAATTGGAGTCCTCCATAGTGATACAAAGGCTCAGTAGCCAACAGAGATATCCAGCATTTCCAGATCACCACATTAATATAAGTAAAGATCTGTAGTTGGGTTTGTTAACACTTTGACTTTACCTGCACAGATCAGAACAGCCAAGAAATTACAACGGTCCTTCCTTTTTGGACTTCCAGATTATTGTACACAGCTGTCTCCGTGCCTGCCCAAGTGGTTGATGAGCTCCTTTCTGCAAGATGCTACGTAGTAGAAAAATCTTTCCCTCTACACAGTAGAGAGGTTTTAACTCAGTCTCTAGAATCAAAGGCAAGTGAATTCTGGTATAATTTCTGTATTGAAATATCACTGTTTACATAGCCTGTAGTTCATTTGTTTGATATAAAACTAATACAGTGGGAGGTGTCTTTGCCCGCGCAGGGGGCTGGAACTAGGTAATATTTAAGGCCCCTTCCCAGCCAAAATATTCTATAATTCTGTTACTCTATAAATCTGTAATGTTATCTGAGAATGTTATTGAGGCTGTTGGATACATGTTTAGCTTTTCTATCTTTTTTCCTCTCATTTTTCCTCTACTCTGTCTCTGTTGTCTTCCTGTATCCATTTGAACACACATGTTTATATGAATTCTTACATTCATTTACTTAAATACTTAGGGACTTTAGGTATTCTTACAAGAAGTCTGTTTTTTGTTAAAATAAATCCTAGGCCAATATTTTCTTGCTTTGAGTCTGAAAAAGGTTCAAGAACCGCTTTTGCTTTGCCTGTGGTCGTAGCATATATTCTCCTGCATGTGGCTGTTTATTCACTCAAAGGTGCCTTTGAAATATTGTCTAATTCCTTACTCTGAACCACAGTGTTCTTTGCTGCTTTATAGAATGAGTAACAGACTCAATACAATAAAAAGGATTAGAATTAAAATCAATTGGCTTTATTCTTCTTTGTCTTTATGGAAAATAATGACATAGAGCATGCAATATTGTATCATTATCTCTTTAACAAGTCTCATAAATTATGAACATATATTTCATTTATTCCTACCTATCTGCTGCCCTTATTACACATTTGCTTGCTTCATTAATGCAATATTTTTCCTTCTTTTCCTCCTGGAAAAGAACTACTTATGCCACTAAAGAAGACAGTTCGATAGTCTATTAAACTTAAGTTGGTTAGCAGTTGGGACCCAGACCAAAAAAATAAAAAAAAAAAAAGGACAGACTATGTACATCACATGGGTGCATTTATATCTGAAATTAAATTTAAGGAGGAGAAAAACAGCCTGAGAAGATGACAGCAAGAGAAGTTAATGCACATTCAACTTTTGAATTGGAGCATCTGTAAGAGCAGTTGTCTTCAGAGCCTAAATCATGCATCATTATTACAGATTTCTGGATGATGATAGTGTAAGTGATATATTCACCTACTGCATTTATAATATTTTAAGGGTGTCTGGGGATTTTTCCTCTTGGTAAAACAGTCTGAGTCTTTCAATTCTACAGAGACTGCACTAGGATACAAAGGCAAATGAACTTCTTTAATAGCCTTGAAAGGATTAATTTTGTTGTTTGTTTCTATTCTTAAAGGTAAGTTAGCATCAGTTAATAAAATTTCATCAGTCACATACAGGCTATATTATCTTTATGTACAATACAACCCTTTCTAATTAGTGAGTTGTGTAATATTTATAGTCCCAAGGAATCATTAGGCAAGCCTGGAAACAGTCCTATAACCTAAGACAAACAGTGAGGGAGGAAATCAAGCCTATTGATGATGATTCTCCATGTAATCCAAAGATGTAACAGCTATACTCACAGAACACTCAAGTCACTGCATTTCTAGCTGTTGAAATGGGTTGACCTCCAAGAAGTCAAGGCAAAACTCACATCAGTTCAGAGTTCTTTAAACAATTCTTGAAAACAACAGTTAAACACCGTCAAAAAATTTATTTTGAAGACATAAGTGGGCTTTAAGTAGTTCCAATAAAAGATTAATTTTGTCCTTAGGCTTCCAGTAGACCTCAACAAAGTGAAGGTTTGTGCCATTTTAAACAAGCAAGTGTGGAGAAGTATCATGTCTCTAAGTCAGATGTAGGTGAGCAAACAAGTGGAGGTGTATTTCATAGTCACTGACTCTGAGAGCACCAGTACATAGGAAGCCTCCTTGAAAAAGAAAGATGTGGAAAAAATCTCCAACTCAAACTGCTGACAAAGAGGAGAAACATTTTATAGAGTCTGCTGACTCTCAATGCGCACCTAACTTCAGCAGAGAGCATTTCTCCATTGAGGAACCAGTGAGTACAAAAAGAAAAAGTCAACGCATACCTTAAGAAGCAGTTGTGAGATGTATGGAGGGTACATACGCGGTGACCTGCTCTGGCATCGATACTGCTGTGCCTGCGTCCCAGCTGTGCATGACACAAATAAAGATGTCTTCAATAAATCCCAGAGCTCAATGTGTGCATCATGGTTCACCTGATTTGAACTCAATAATTGTTCATACTTGCAAGTAACTATTTAAAAAGAAAGTGATGAATGTTGCACCAGAACGAATATTTAAGTTTACTGACCTTTTTTTTGTTGCCAACAGAAGCTATCAACATGGGAAAAAAAGTGAATGAGTTTGAAAATGAAAGGGGTTCAAGTCAGGATGCTTAACAGGAAAACTTGCTGCTAAAATTATTTGAAATAGGGTTTATATTGGGATAACAATTTCTCTTTGAATCTTCTGAGTAAACGGAGTTTCTATTTTGATATCCAGATTTTTATTTTTTTTTAATTAAATTACTGTTTCTTTTTTCGTCTGCAGTTGGCTCTGATACGTTCAGCTGAGTTTAAGAAAATAGAAAACATAGAGAAAGATGAGATGGTAATTTAAAGTGATGATTTGTTTTAAGAATCAAGGAGTTGCTGAGTGCTCTAGAATCAACATGCTCTAATTTTGTCCATCTAGCAGGAAACATACAAGATCACATCTCCATGTTTAGTTAAGATGGAGTGGATGTAGAAACACAGTGGTACTGCTGCTCTCTTCACTGGGAAGTAACCACAACTGACAAGCATTTTACATTCTTTTTCCCTGTGTAGCTTTACTTCTCCTTTTTCTTTTCCTTATTTCACCTTTAAAGAAGAAAATGAGGAGGCTAGGAAGGAAAACCAATATATGAGTCTCTTTTCGGTGAAAAAGTTGAGATTTTGGTAAAATACCTGACACAAGCACAAAATTAAAGCCTACTTTAATTTTGACTAAAAAAATTCACAGAACTTTCCAGCCAGCTTTAATTATATAGTTCGTGGGACATGAACTACAAAACCAGGTGAAGTTTGGGTCTGTCTTTTCAGTTTATAAATATTGCCTCCCTGCAATGTTAGATCTATACACTCACACTGGTTAGTGGTAATTCTAGATTCGGACACGGACAGCACTGTTTGTGCCAGTTGTACTATTAACTCTCTAAAGAAAAGAGTTTTCTACTTTAGAGAGGTATTCCACAGCCCAGTAAACTTCCCTGTGAAGCAACATTTCTAAGACTTCTGGTTTCTGAAACTCATTATAATGTGTCCTTTGGATCTAATTATTTGAGATAGCGCTCTTCCCCATCATGCTTATTCATATAGCAAAATAGTCCAATGAGAGGCTATATTAATTGATCTTTACAGTTTACATTATCATGCTGATGGGGAAAATAAAGCAAAATAGGTATTTTACTCATGTATGAAAAAATAAATAAATCCTCTCCCACAGCAAATGACTGATCAACTCCCCCTTTTCTCTCAGATCTTCAAATATTTGTACAGAGCTATTTTTCTTGTTTCAGGTAGAAGTGAGGTTATAAATATGAAAATATGCACCACACTAAGAGTTTTGTTTTTTTTTAAAATACATTTCTCCCTAAAGTATAAGCCACTTTATATGGACCTCAAAACCAGGGTTTCAATAAGAAAAGTCACAAAAATGAAAAATAATATGATGACGTTATTAGTAGTAGTATTAGTATTAGTATGTTAAAAACTTTTTGAAACCAAAAAGTTACAGATACCTCTGAAAAACAACACAATTTACCATGAGTAAACTAAGCTGAAAATTAAATATTTCATAACAGTTTTTTCAAGAGGAAAACAATTGTGACAGAATCTTCTGCTTTTCCCTTACTAAAAACTCTGGAAAAATAGCTTTTCTGCAGAGCTCAGTTACTGCATATTCTTTGCTAATGAATTCATCACAGTTGTTGCCAGAAATTAAAGCAGATTTAACCTTTCCTATTCTAGTTAATCCTCTTAGCTAAGATTTTCTGAAACTGGAGCCTAATGTATGGTTTCTTAACACATGTTAAGATGGCTGAGTTATGTTTTTCCAGGGGATCAGCCCTATGAACATCGGGCCATTTATTTAGAATTCTAAATTTTGGGTCTGTTTTGGACTTGTTATGTGTTCCACTTGAAGGTTTCATTGGCTGCCAAAGTTAAAGAGGGAGAGAATGTTGATGAGCCCATGCAGTTTTATAGAAAGAAGTAGTTTATTCAGAATTGTCCACACCCATCATTCAGGGAACTAAAATGAATTGATTTACATCATCACTGAAGGACAATTAAAATAAGAGTAGGACAGTTTACTGGCTGATACCTCCCATATCTATATTGCTATCCATCCCATGTGAGAGAATACTGCCAAAGCCAGCTCTCAAATCAGAACCTGTTTAGTCCTTAGGAGGTTGCTGTACCTGGTATGGACATAATAGACCCTCTGCTAAAGGGGGGCCTCCTGCCAGCAGAGCCAGCAGGAGACTTGCTGAACTTGTCACAGCTGGAAGTCACTCTTTCTGCATGGTGCACTCATATTATTCATTAAGTCACTTTCTGTCTCTGTATGAAACTGTATCAGCACATCTGTAACGGCATTAATTTCTGGAAGGAGAGAAAAGATTCTTTGCCTTGGAAATGTGCTGAAAGCAGAAGCAGCAGTGCAGAGAGCAGAGCCACACAGCAAAAACTGGTACATGAAGGAGATTTGTCCTCTGTCACTATAGTTTTACGGTCTTTCAGCGTACCACCAAACAGAGGATAGTAGAGAAGCATCAGACCACTATTATGCTATTAATATTCAGATCTGGTTCAAACAGCAAAAAAATATCTTCTTTAACATGAGGTAAAAAGAAATATTTGTGGAGGATCTGTGTTTCTAAACAAAGGTAAAAGGGGATAGAAGTCTATTAATTTCAAATATATATGCCAGAGTTTTTGTTCAGATTCTATTTTCTCTAGACTCTTTATTATGCGGCAAGACAGGTTAAACTCATTTAGAGGAATGACAACAGCTCTTATCACCATTTCTTTATTTTTTCTTACCTGAATGTACTACAGTTAGGAGTTAATGCTCAGACATCCCCATGTTTATTTTACAATACCCTTTTTTCTCTGTGCATGCTTGCATCAACCTCTGAGTCCAGCCCAGGAAAGTATAATCCTCACCACCATCTGTTTTCCAAGTGTAAGAAATTTTGTGACACTTTGAATGCACGACACTTCAGAAGAATATATGGCAATGAGTTATTTATCTGCCTGGTTCTTCACTGTGATGTCACCTGACCAGGAGATGGAAAAAGACTTTCCTGGCACCTATGCCTTTTGCACAGCTAAGGTAGGCCAGTGAAGTTCCCACTGACTTGAAAATGAGAAACATAACCCGCATTTCTAAAAAGGGAAAAAAGGAAGAACTGGGGGATTACAGGTTGGTCAGTCCCAGGTCTATGCCTGGCAAACTCATGAAGCAGATCCTCCTGGAAGCTCTGCTGAGGCACATGGGAAAAAAAGGTGATTTGTGACAGCCAACATGCTTTCACTGAGTGCAACTTGGACCTTAGTGGTAGGAACAAGGGTTTGGCGGATAAGGGAAGAACAAATACTATCATCTAACTGGACTTGTGCAAAGCATTCAACACTGTCCTACATGACATCCTTGTGTCTAAACTAGAAAGACATATGTTTGATGAGCTACTCAATGGATAAGAATTTGCTAGATGGTTGAACTCAAGTAGTTGGCTCAATGCCCAAATGCAGATTAGAGGTTAGTGGCGCTCCTTAGAGGCTGTTACTGGGACCAGTGTTGTTTAACTTCTTTGACGGTGACACAGGTAGAGGAATAGAGTGCACCCTCAACAAGTTTGCTGAAGACAACAAGCTGTGTGGTGCAGTTGATATGCTGGAGAGGAGGGATGCCATCAAGAGAAACCTGGACAGGCTTGGGACATGGGCCCATGTGAACCTCATGGTGTTCAACCAAGCCAAGTGCAAGGTCCTGCACCTGGTTCATAACAATCTCAGGCACAAATACAGGTTTGGTGGAGAATGGCTGGAGAGCAGCCCTGAAGAGAAGGACTTGGGGGTGCTAGTTAATGAAAAGCTCACCATGAGCTGGCAATGTACCCTGGCAGCCCAGAAAGTCAGCTGCATCCTGGGTTGCATCAAAGGAAGCATGGTCAACTGGTCAAGGGAGGTGATTCTGCCTCCACTACTCCATTATTGTGAGACCCTCACCTGGAACAGTGTGTCCCACTCTGGAGTCCTCAGCATAAGAAAGAGAGGGACCTGTGGCAGTGAGGGCCATGTAGAGAATCAGAGGGCTGGATCACTTTTCCTATGAAGACAGGCAGAGAGAGCTGGGATTGTTCAGCCTGGAGAAAAGAAGGCTCTGGAGAGACCTTATATTGGCCTTCCAGTGCCTAAAGGGGGCCTACAGGAGAGATAGGAAGGGAGTTTTTATGAGGTAGTGTAACAATAGGACAAAGGATAACTGTTTTAAACTGAAAGAGGGGAGATTTACATTAGATACTAGGAAAGAATACTTTACTGTGAGGGTGATGAAACTCTGGAGTAGGTTGTGCAGAGAAATTGTGAATGCTCCATCCCTGGAGATCTTCAAGGACAGGGTGAAAGGGGGTTTGAGAAACCTGTTCTAGTGGGAGGTGTCCCTGCCATGGCAGAGAGATTGAAACTAAAAGGTCTTTAAGTTCCTTTCCAACCCAAATCATTCTATGATTCTATGATCTGCATGCCAGCAGGCTTTGGCCTCTCACCCAGAGTTGGGAGGAGATTTGGGTTTAACATACAAGTCTGTCAGGAGGATCCTACATTCATGTCCTAAGGTGGATATGTCCTCAAAGTCTCTCTGTAAAGAGGCTGCAGGACAGAAAGGAGCTTACTCCAACAGAGCGTACATCTTTTGAAGACAAAGTCTAGCAAAGACCCTTGCTTAGTAGCAAGCTGGTGTCCTGTAAATGAGCATGATGTTAATGACTTGTTCACTCCTTTTGAATCACGGAATGTGCATAAGTGAAATTGGACACACTGAGCACTGAGCTGGGTTTACTCTTATACTTCTCTAGCTTTAAAATTACCATGATAACCAGGTAGAGACCAGAGCTAATAAGAAAAGAAACTGATTGAATATTTTGTGAGACATAGAGTGTGTTTCATTTAGATATTCCTGAAAAAGTTTAAAAATGATGTTAAACACACACACAAAAATCACCTTCCATTCCAAACATGGAGCATCTCCCGAGCACAGAACATTAGCCCCCACAGAGGTTAGGAATGGGTTTTTGCGTCATCAGATTTATAACACACAGGAAAAACAGTCCCCTGTGGGAAACAGTTGCTTTCACACAGTTTGCTCAATGTTCCTTTTCGGATAGGTTGAACTGGCTTGGAATCAAAAGGTCCTGTCCAGAGGAAAAGATTAGAGGTGATGAGCTAAGGTACGCTTTTGGTGTTCAAGCTTATGTGTTTCTGAAGTCAATAGAGTATACAGCTTTTTCAAGCAGTTATTTTCAGTGGTGAAGACATATGCTTCTCAGAACAACATCCAGTGAGCTGTGACTGGAACTCCACAAAATAGTTTGCTCATAAAATGAATCCTCATGCATGAAAAATAAAAAGCTTTTGGGAACAGTGCTGTTTGATGATTATTTTAAAAAGCTGAAAATTTGGAAGCCAAATTTAATCTGCGTCTTTTTCTCAGTCACGTGTCGCTCAGTACATGCACCAGGTTTTAAAGAGTTTTATTTTTATTTTTTGGCCTGGTGTCCCTATCCCATGAGTAGTTACCATATGTAATAAACAGGGTTGGGTTTTTTTCAGAAGGATAAAAGCAGAGAAACAACATGGTGTTAAATATAAGTCTTTTCTGTACAGCATCAAATATTACACAGAAACCAAAGAACAGTTTTCACAAAAGGTGAAAAAACTGAAGTGAAGCTTGCTTATTAATTCAATGTGGGTTGGGTTTTTTTGAGGGGGGTTGTTTTGTTTTGTTTTGTTTCGTTTTGTGTGGGGGGTTTTTTGTTGGTTTGGTTGGTTTGGGCTTTGTTTTGTTGGTTGTTTTTTTTTCTTTCTTTCTTTCATTTTCTTTTGTGAAATGCTATACAGACTTTCAGGAAATTCTGTCTCATTTATGTTAGGGATTATTTTATTTCATTTTTAAGCCATAAAAATTGTATTCATATCTAAAAAGTTGTACTGGATTTTCTGTAACTGCTGTAGTGACTAGTAAGGAAATCAAATAGAGTGACTTGTTCNTGTCTCTCCAGTTTAATTTTGAGGTTTCACCAACTTTGGATTATTTTTTTAACCTTTGTTTGAGGATGAGAATAATGGAAATATATTTTTTTATTATTATTTTTTAATAAATTAAGTTCAAAGTTATTTTCAGTTCTTCATTATATGTTTATAATATGTAGCACTTCTTTCCGTGTGGCTTCCATGTTTATGTGGAAGTTGCTAATTTTGGAGGTATCCTCTCTCTTCTCACACATTGTTTCAGCTAGTTCTGATTAACTAATTTATTCCAGGACCACATGCTTATTGAGCCTTTTTATCCACTCAGGTGGGTGGCATCTTTCATGTTCCATCTTATTTCTACATAGTTCTCTAGGGATGGATAATATATTGCCCAAATCTCTGCTTCTAAAATTGAATTATCACAATGTCAAAGTTTCAACTGTTACCACAGGCTTCAGGACATTGGCAAGATGGTACCTTCCAAAGCAGAGAGTCCAGATCTGCTTTCTTGCAGGCAAATGTGACATACAGACTGAAATAAATATATCACTGAAAATTTCACCATTTGAGCTTTGTTTTGCTCCTGTGATTACATTAACAAGTGTGATGAGAAGGACTTCACTGAGAGATTCAAATTAACAAATCATTTGGACTTCACTCACAGGTCCAATACGCCACTATTGCAGATTCTATAGGTACAATTTAAAAGCAATCTGCAGAATTCACTATTACAGCCTGCAAGTGACCCTGAAAAGTAACAAGACAAACCACAGGTGCACTAGATAGTAATATCTTAAAAGAGTCTTAATCACAGTCTTAATGGCATGCCATATACCATACGCGTATTTCTTAATCACTTGCCCTCTCTCTCAGGTGAGGTCACTCAGTCGCTGGGAAGTTACCCTGTACAGCGTCCTGGACAAGGTGGGCACAAATCTCCCAGCTATATTGTTGGAAGATTCCCATTTTTTCTCCCCAAATCTTACAGTTTATATTTCTTGGTTTGATGGGGAGGCAGGATTATGCCTGAGTGGATTAGCCAATCTGAAATATTTACCTCCAATGGTGTGATGACTCCTAAATTTCTGTTGCTAATTTTGTGATATTGCTAATGTAATGTTGCTAATTTTGTGCACTCAGAGTCAGGGGAATAGTGGTGGAATGGGACTCTGAGGATTTTGTTTGTTCAGACTCTATTTGGTTTTAGTTCTTACTGTGATGCAATCTTGAGAGAACCTCAGGCTGAGCTGTTTTTGCAGCTCCCCCCAGGTTATCTCTGCATAGATAGGAAAGGCGGAAACGAGCTGGATGACAAGCCCCTACATCTCACTTACTGTGCTCTGAAACTGGTTTGGCTAGGTTCTTCTGCTCTTATAAAATGTCTTAGTCTTTAGCTTACTTCTCAGCCATCACATACCTATCTTCTCCTCCACCAGTATTGTTTTTTAGCTTAAGTAGCCTGTCTTACTCCCTGATACTTAGCCTCTCAAAATGTTTATTCATTGCAGTCATATTCTGTCACCTTTCATTTTTCCAGGCTAAAAACATCCAGCTGTTTTCATCTCTGGTAGTTCGATGGATTCTCCATTCCCTGGTCTCCATAGCCATCCTTCTTTATGCTTTCTTCCATTTGATTTTGTTCCCATAATCACTTTTGGTATTTCAGATTGAGTCAGAGTAGTACATTGTACAAATGACATTCATTCTTCCTTGTATCACACAGATCTGAGAACTACCCGCATTAAACTGATACCTTAAAATAATTGGGGAAAGATTGATGCACCCAAGATTATTATCTTAATCTCTATCAGTCCTGATTCTAAAAGCAAAAATTCTTACTATCTTTCTCTGAGCAAATAGCCTAGCAATTCACTCTGGTAAATTAATTTCATTTCAATTTCTCCTGTCCTCAAGATCATGCAGTTGTTCGTGTGTGATATTCTCATCTTTCTCTGCAATGATAGTTCTTCCCACAATAAGTTAAACTAGCATATTTCATCTCAAATATACAGCCTTGGTTTACAAAACTTTCTGTCATTTTTCTATTTGTGGCAAATTCAAGTTTTACTGTGATATCTTTCGTAGAACCGAACTGTGGAAACACATTAGCTGGTGGAAAGATATTAGATTTTAAAGTGAAATAGAGATTTGTACATGTTGAAAAATTTGCTTTATGAACGTATGCAATTATTGTTTAGACCTAAGAATATGTTTAGACCTAAGAATATGTTTAATCCAGATTTTACAGTAAAATGTCTTAAATCAAGATATTCTTAACCTACAGTTCCCTCCACAGAAAATGGGAGAAAACCAAAACTATCTCATTCTCTCATTTTCTCTCTTTTAAGAGAAACAAATATTTTCTCTTTCACATCTACACACACACTACCACCCTCTTAGCTATTCATTACATCCTTTAAAGAGAACTAAAGTTAAGCTATCCTCTGAGGATAACAAAATGCAAAATTAACTCTGGACTGAATGAAGTGCATATGGCCATGGAGAATTATTTGTGAGCTATTCCCAGTGAAATGTGCATATCTAATTTGATTCCAGTTGTGCTTCTTGAAGAAATAAAGTCTTTACTGTCATGTCCCTGTTGCACTTTTTCACTAAAACTTAAGCACCACACAGCACCAAATTTTCACACTGAACTCTCTATTCCCCTTCCTCCTCTTCTATTTCCCCTCACACATGCAAATAGCACACACTAGGAATATTCAAGAAGACATTATTTAGTTAGAGGTAGTCTTTGTATGCTGATCTCACTGGTTGTGCTATACTTAAGGGCTCGGTATCATTATGTCTTCCTCAACACCCATGTTCCAGTTTTCAAGCCCTCAGAGACTGCAGGGCTGTGATTTATGTCATGTGTTTTAGACTCTTGTTTCTTTGTAAGCCTGAAAGCTGGTAAACCGGGAGTGTCTATTAACAGTGTTCAGGAAGACCTGACTTTTCTGGTCTTTTAATCTCCTTAATTTACAGGATGTGTCTCAGAGTCATGGATTACCTTCAACATCATCAACATTCCTGAACTGGAAGATACTTCTTGTCATGCTCTTTTTCCTAACCAGATTGGCTTACTTTGTTTCTAGAATTAGCATCACCAAGTTAATGATAATTACCCTTGTTTGTTTGCAGTGCTAAGGTTTTTGTGAAGAGGGTTCAGTTCGTTGAACAAGTGACTATTTTCTCCGACCTCTCAGGGACACAAAATTCTCTTTGGTGTGAAAACAAGTCAATACAAAGTCTAGGTACCATTATAACCATTCTCAAGGTGACTCAGAGAAAAATAATGAAATTAACAAGGTCCTTTCAATGTTGGCTTCAGATTCTGAGCTTAGACCGCACCATTAGCAATAAATTGACCCACTGGAGAGAGTCTAGAGGAGACCATGAAGATGATCAGAGGGCCGGAGCACCTCTCCTATGAAGACAGGCTGAGAGATTTGGAGTTATTTAGCCTGGATAAAAGAAGGATTCAAGGAGACTTTATTGCAGCCTTCCAGTACCTACAGTGGGCCTACAGGAAAGATGGGCAGGGTCTCTGTATCAGAGTGTAGAGACAGGAAAAGAGGTAAGCACTCCAAATTAAAGGAGTGTAGATTTATACCAGGTATTAGGAAGATATTCTTTACTGTGAGGGTAGTGAGACACTGGAACAGGTTCCCCAGAGAAATTGTGGATGCCCCATCCCTGGAAGTGTTCAAGACCAGGCTGGATGGAGTTTTGAGTAATCTGGTCTAGTTGGAGGTGTCCCTGCCCCTGGCAGGGGGCTTGGAACTCAACAACCATTGAGGTCCCTTCCAAGCCAAACCATTCCATGAGTCTATGAAATACACGTGGGTATGGTCATCTGTGAAAGTGCAAGTGTGCAGAGAAAATGTCCTTACTGAGAATGACAAGACAAATGTTCTGATTTAATGGTGTTTATGACACATATTTTTTTATATCAGTTTAAAAGACAGTAAATTAATTTAGTCAATGAAATACAGGATGTGATGTGCAAACACTGATATCAATGAAGAATTAGTGAATTCTTGTTTTACATGATAGGATCAAGTAGGGGAAGGAAGGCAATATGATCAGGATCCACCCATGTTACAGTGAAGCCAAGTGACTCCAGTGGTTGAGATACACTGAAGTATGTCCATACCTGCACATCCACCTAGACAGCTGCTTTATCTAAAGGTCCATAATGGGGTCTTAAAGGTATCTTTTCTTCCCTGCCCTCTCCAGAAAAATATTAAATACAGCTGAGATGTGTATTAGTAGATGCAAGGCAGAAGATATGTCAGAAGATATGCCAGAAGATCTTTCTCAATTTCAGATTATCTTTTGCAAAAACCAATGACACTTTTTGGCCAATTCTGCAGAATTTGAATAAAAGAGTAGAAAATTATTACAGTCAGATCAGTTAAAAACAGAAGATGAGTCTCCATAATCATGGTTGCTGAAGCCAGAAAAAAAAAAAAAAATAGAAACTAACTTTTTTTTTTCTGTTCTCCAAGGCAATATTTACTTGTTATTTTGACCTCTGCAAAAGCTTTTGTCACACTCCACAGACAATGTTTGCAAAATCCTTTGAAGATCGAAAACTCTTCAAAAATTGTAAATATTATTAAGAGTAAATTCTGTCGGCTTTAAACCCCATGAACTGATAATATAATAATAATAAAAAAGGAATAGAGCCTGTGTATGGCTATGCATTCCAGGGAAAAGTATCATACTTTTGTGGAACTGTGTAAAAAAATACAATTTTAGAGGAAAGTACATGTTTCAAAATATTTTTACTTTCTAGGAAATGTAACATATGATCTGGAGCTGCAACTCTTTTTCCCCCTACTGAGCAGTCAGACTTCAGATGTGAATGGAACAAACTTTAGTCAGACATTTAGGTTTTGAGTAATTGACGAACAGAAACCCAAGCAGAATGAATTGAATCTCAGTATAAGTCTCATGGCCACCTTTTCCTACTATCAACTGTAAGAATAAATACTGTTTTTATTCAGGTAATGATAACCTGTCTAAAATCACTTCCTCTACCACTTTGTGATTCAGTCATTTTTTCTGGAAATACCTTTCAGGACAGGCATCATTGACAGGGTTATACATCATTATATATGTAAATGCATAGGAAGGGATGTCCTAGCACTCACTCCATTTTACAAGGAAACTGAACTTCAAGAATATTTTAATCTTCAAAATTAACTTTACAGGAGACTGTCATGTGTTGATAATTTCTCACTTATAGTGAACAAGTCTGTAATATATCATAAGGGATAAAATAATCCAGTAGTGCAGCATAGCAGCAAGACAACCAAACTGAAAGGGTAAGTTTCATTTAATCTGCACTAGCTCTGTGTGCCTAAGACAGGCATCCTGCATTCTTGCACTATCAGCGGACAGAAGTATTTCTGGGACATATTTTAGACAACTATTTTATCATGAGATGATTCTCACACTGAAGTGCCCCTTTTTCTTCTCTAAATACCAAGGCAGCCTACAGTTACTAGCTTGGAAGCAGATGCCAGCGCTGTAATACTGACATTTACTTACATGAAGCCTGACATAGAAGTCTGGCAAGTGCTCACTATCTACTCAGAGGTGTGTATGAAGCCATTGCTCTTCACCTTTCACTTATTGTCTTCAGGTGTTTATGGTTGCTCTGCAGTAAAGATATAACGTGGAGCCATTTGAACACTCCTCATCCATTTCAGAGCAAAATCAAATGAGTCCTTAAATCATCTTCAGTGCCAATCACTTTCACAGCTTCAGTAACCTGGACATGGAGTCAGATAAAGATTTTGCAGATAATTCATGTGGAAGAGGCACATGTACAGCAGTGTGTGAGTGGCAGAACAATGCAAACTAACAGAGGGAAGAGGCACTCTCAACACCACAAAGATGTAAATATCCCATGAGGGAGAGGGAGAGGGAGAAGGAGAGGGAGAGGGAGAGG
>VXBW01008270.1:139743-162359 GCA_013400375.1 Thinocorus orbignyianus | reverse complement strand
AGGAGAGGAGAGGAGAGGGAATGAAGGAAGGAGGAAGGATTTTATAAATCTGTCCCTAGTTCTAAGGTTTTGGAAAACCAATCCCATTCTAATACAATTTTATGTGACTTTGAAAGTTGCTAGGTCATTAGATAACACCATCCATCATAAAAATGTACTATTCTATCAGCTGAACTAGTATAACTGACCACATGCATGTAATCCTGTTGTCTCTGCTAGATGGTCAAACAAGGACGGCATTTAACAAATAATTCTAATGATTTATTTGTCTAAATACACCAAACTTGATATTATTCCAGACTTGTTTTTATCTACATAGATCCATCCAGTAATTTAGTCTGCATTTAACAGTGAATTTATTGTGGAATGACTTAAGATCTCTGTTTGGGCACTTACTCAAAATTCAAGTGGCCTTAATTCAGTGTAACTTTGGAAGTGAATCAAGCAAAATCAAAATAAGACTACTTCAATTCTCAGTCAGAGATCCACATGACAGTTTAATGAGATTGAAATAATCTACTTTAAAATTAATTCAGGATAATTTTGCAAGTGTTTCACCTCTGTATAGACAAACCCCTACTACTTTGGCAATACTAAAACCACAGCTTCAGTCTATATGAAACAAAGTAGAAATTAACTCAGACATTGACTGAATCTGATCACTTATCTGTGCAGGACTTTGCCTGGAAAAATTGTGGATGTTCAAGGCCAGGCTGGATGGGGCGTTGAGCAAACTGCTATAGTGGGAGGTGTCTCTGCCCACAGCAGGGTGTTGAAACTGGATAGTCTTTAAGATCCCTTCCAACTCTAACCATTCTATGATTCGATGATTCTATGACTTACCATACTGAAGCCTTGTTTTCCATTGAACACAAAAATGAGTGGTTAATTAATATATTGGTTGCATGAATACCAAAGTCAGCAATTTAAAATATATGCACCGGTTTTCTGAAAATACATACTTTTTTATGGCTAATGTTCCACATCCTTGCTGTCTGAGCAGTGTCTTCTTTTAATAGGATGACATTTTAAGGAAAGCTGCTGGGTGTATTTGTAGATTTCTCTCCTGATGTTTCTTCTGAGTCAGGATCCCTTTGTAGTCTGTTTCTCAGATGGTAAAAATTATCTTGAAATTCTTATGTCTCTCTTTGCACTGGTTAACAGATACATATTCACATATCAGTTGATTTTAATCATGCCTTTTCTCATTTATCCTTGTTTTGAATGAACTGTTAAAGATTACCCACACCACCCCCCAGTTACGGTAACTTGATGTCACATTCTAGAATTGCATTTGAACTGCTATCTGAAAAGAAAGTAAGGGGTGGATTTGTTTAGTCTAGCCCAAGACTATTATTCAACAGCCTGCTAGGTCACCATAAACCAGTGATGACGTTGCTTACAAGTTAACATTGCGGATTATAGGCTCAAAGATAACATCCCTTCTGCAGACCAAGAAAAAGAACTAGATATTCTCCTTTTTTAATTTTGTCCTTCTAGGGCTGTAATGAGAACAAATGGAAGTGACCTTACATTATGGGACACTCCTTACAGTGTTTTAATACAAATTTCATTACACTGAAATTCTTGCAAGGTATTCATTAGAACATTCATAAAGTCTTCGTAAAGGGCTTAATGGCTAAAACAAGCTATTGAAATTAGCCAATCATTCTATAATTGAACTCCCTATGAATCTTTTACTGCAGTAAGGTGAAGTAAGTTTCCTGAGGAACTGGGTGTATGTTTTAGTGCTTGGTTACATGCAAAATAAATAAATGAAACTGATAAAAGTAATGTGGAAGAGTTCACAACTGTTCTTTGATGTGTTTCTTACAGCCTTGGACCTTCAAGTTTAATCCGTATTGGATTCTAGACTGGTAGTCTCTCTTTCCTCATGGAGATTTTAATAGTTTTCTGCCATTAACTATTTGGTACCATGGAAAATATGAAAATTGTACTTTGGTATTCTTATACTTAAGTTACAGGTTTCTTTCTTCTAGCATGGAAAGGTTATTCACCCCTGGAATAAGTATGCCTGTGCTAATACACATGTGCTAATACACATGAGTGCTATTAGTGGTCTCTTCTAGACCTTTGCTTACAAATTCAAGGCTTCATTTTAGAAATAATTTTTCTAAATAGTAACTTTGTCTCGATAACTTTTTAAAATGTAAAATACCATCATATCTGATTGTTCATATAGATTTTGGCTTGTTTCAATAACGATGAACTTGTGTATACAGATGCATATCTATGTTTGTGTTAGTGCAGAAGTACATCCATGCATATGTAAACACACATTCATATGTCTGTAGACAGACAAACATACATCTATTTGTACATAAAGAAAAGCTCCTGTAAATTACAAATAACATATTTTTATGTAAGTATAGTGAAGGTGAAAAAGGTGAAAGGGAAACCTTCAGAGAGTGCAAAATGGTTGAGGCAGACCATGTTTTGTACGTTCTGCCAGGGGAAGAATCAGAGCAGGCAGTGGTCTAGCAGAGTGATTTGCACCCAGGGTTGTTGATGGCCCTGTGAAAAGAGAAAACTCATCCTCTCCTGGCATGTGTTATCCTCCTATAGCATTAGTGACACTACCAGCATTTCTTAAACAGTCTGGAGGCCATTACAATGTCATGACCTTGTCCTTTACTCAGCTGGGGAAGAGGGTTGTGATGTGCCCATCTGAGCCTACACAAAAGAGGCAGATGCACTGTCTTTCAGTGGGATACAAGATAGTGATACCCCGCTTTTTGCTAGCACAAACCACCTTCTACTTAATACTAGGCAAATATTTAACAGCTCATTAGAACATCACAATTGGAGAAGGACATCCTTGTCCAAACATGTACTTACATGTTTGGCAGCTTTGACTGAAGTTGTTGTGAATCCAGCAAGAATATAGCTTGGCCTAGTTAATTAGTCATGCCTTCTCTAGTGTCTTGTCAGTCCTTGGCAATCATGAAAGTCTGGACATAGGCTAAGGCACAGCACAGTGGGAAGGAGGGCTGAAAAAAAAAACGGATCTTCCATCACAGGTGAAATGATAATTAGTCAGACGTGTATTTCAAGTGGCAGCAACATCAGAGCAGATTGTGCATGGTATCCTGTAATTTTCTGTATACTTTTAATTATCTTTTAATTATTAACAGATCTTGTCCACTCCAAATGCATTTGGCTAGAGCCGAGCTTCTTTTTGCTTTTTCCTTTTCCATTTTTTACCCTACTTGTTCTAATCTAGACCCAGTTCCAACTGCTAACGTATCAATGTCAGAAACTGCAGTCAAGCACAGCCTGTCCCCAAATCCCAACCTCTATAAACACGATGGCTCATTAATAACTTAAAAAGGATGATGACACTGATACTATTTATAGGGTCCTGCCAGCCAGGACTGCCAAAGTTAAGGAAATTAACATGGAAAAATTGTCAACTGCAAAACATTAGTGTTTATCAACAGATCAATCAAACTTCAACTACTGTAAATTGTGCTTTTAGCTAAATAAAACATATCCACAATGACAATTTATTGAATGCCTTATTTTGTTACTCTTGTGCCCTTGTATCAGTTTCAATGAGAGACAGAGAAAGAAAAAAGAGAGAGACAGAAACTCCTACACTCCCCTTTCCCCCTTCGCTCTCTGACTCCCCTGACACCTGCCAAACCTCCCACAACTGCTGAGCTCTCAAAAGTTACAGCTACATGTTTCATGATGAGTGGCAAATCAGAACTGCTGAACAAAATTCTCATGAAGTCAATTAAGTGTTAATTAGCTTTGACTGAGGGCACACGAGTCTCCAGCAAGCTGAATAAATGTCAAGGTGACGATGCTGTATACTAAGTACTGGGTTTACACGCGTGGAGAGGTTGTGATTTAAGGGGTTATTTTTTTTCGCTTCTTTCATCATTGTCTCCTCTCTCTCTTTTATATCAGAAAGAGATGGAATGCTACAGTAAGAATGAAGTTTTCCTTCACTTGTTCACAGTTATATTTGCTACAAATTGTTGGATAGGAAATTTGCTGCAAATTGTTGGGTAGTCCTACTGCTGAGAAAGTGATTTATTGACATGAAAGCATGCTTTGGAGGGAAGTAACAGAAAGAAAACAGAAAGAAAGAGAAAAATTAGAGAAGTGTGGTGTTCAAAGCCATCTCTATCTATTCTGAATGGAATAATCAAATAGTTAACATTAAGTAATAATAGAAAGAACCAATAAATAATAATTAATCAAATTAATAAATATAGGTGATAAAAATTATAATGTGGTCAGTCTCCACCAAGAATTTAGGCTGCTGATGCTTGAGGAGACACACACAAAGAATTAAAAACAGACAATGAACCAAACAAAGAGCCTTGATTGAGAACTGTTCTGTGGTATGGAAGAGGCTTCTGAAAGGGAAGTGAAAAGGCAGACAGTATATCTGCTCCCATGACATGAATACTAGGAGTAATATCATTATTTTTACTAGCTGAAACCTAGGCTGGGGTCTAGAGGCCTCAGTCAAGATCAGGGCCCCAGTCTGGTAGATGCTGTAAAAAAGATCACAAGTCCTTCCCTTTAGGATTTTACAATTTATAGCTGTGATCTTGCAATTAACTTACAGTAAGTCGTTTCCAACACCGAGCCCATTACATGACTGAGATTTCAAAAAGATGAGCCAGAGAAAAGGTGTGAGGAAGGAAACATTATTACCACATTTTACAGGTTCAGACGGAAAAATTAAGTGCCTTGCCCAGGGTCACACAATATATGACACTGATAATGAAAAAGCTGGGAATTCAGGCTTGACTTCAAGAGTCCAGGCTGCTGTTTGCATTGCAATACTGTCCCCACTGGGAAGATTTCTGTAGAGAGTTAATGATATCCCAGCTTGGGTGGCAGACAAGGATTTCCCAAACGTGACTAACATTTCAAAGGAGGTCTTTAAGCCAGAACAGTTAACATTAACAGACCAGAAAATAAAGTTATGGGCATATTTTGCAGGATGTAAGAAGTAGACTGTCAGATTTCTGTTTATTTCTACTTTGTGACACTAAAATGAGGAGGTAACACCTGCACCTAACTTGAAGGTTCATTGGATACATTTACTTAAGCTCATGGTTTTAACAGAAGACCTGATGTTTGGGAAAGATATTTCAAATTCCTTTCTAAAATCTTTACCTTTGTGCTGACATACCCGTGGAAACTACTTAATGTATGAAAGGGAAAAGTTTGATAGCACCAGTTGAATCCTAGGTTCAGAACAGGGAAAAACCTTGTGTCAGGTCTTGGAGAACTTTGCACTTGGTCCTGCCTGCACACACAGACTCGAGTGTTTCTGAGGGATATCTTTTACTTGTCAGTTTTGTAAGAAGTTGATTTCAACTTTTTGATCTGCCTACTTCCCACAGGATTTGCCAGGGTAAAGGCACTGTGAAGTACCTGACTAGCTTCACAGTCTTTGTTCTTAGGTCTCATCAGAACATCTCCCCCTCAACCAGGAGAAAAGGGGATAGACCACCATTTCAGTGACCTATTTCATCCTGTCTTGTGATTTGAAAAAAATGTGAAACAAACAAAAGAAGACAAAGTAAAAATATGTCTCGTTCTGTCTGGCAGAGAGAATAGACTATCTAGAAGAAGAAGTAGATATTCACTGAATCTGAAAGCCAGCACACTGTTGACTAATCAGCACGAAAACATTATTCATAAATGGACTGTAGGACTCCTGAACACAGAACACCAGAGACCTAAAAATATATGATAAACATTGAGAAGGATTAACAAAAAGCCTATGGACATGAAGAAGAAAATCTGAGTAAAATGTCTTGAAAGAAATATTTATTTTCATAGTCTGACTGTTGGTATAGATTTGTATGTTGGGGGGTTTGGTTGTTGGGTTTTGTTGTTGTTGGGGTTTTTTTGTTTGTTTGTTTTGGGGGGTTTGTTTGTTTGTTTGTTGTGGGTTTTTTGGTTGGTTTTTGTTGTTTTTGGTTTTTTGGGTTTTTTTTTGTTTGTTTGTTTGTTTGTTGTGTTTTTTGTTGTTTTTTTTTTTTTTTGTGGATACCTAGGAGAGAATATTCTGCACTTGTTTCGATTGACAGGAGCTGAAAGCAGGGTACTGGATGAGACAAACACATCTGTTATAGGATTAATAATTGTCTGTAGGTTTTCTTCCTTGTACATGTAGACATCAGAACTCTGGAAAAGCCCTCTTTATCTTTGTTTTGTAAAATATCTTTACAGCTTGTGGTTTTCATTTTGAAAATATCCACATGTTGTGGATATTGATTCTGGTAGTAGAGTTGGTCAGAAAATTTGAATGGAGGGAAGCTGCCCACATAGCCCTTAATACAGAATCTAGATGTCTCCAGCGGATAAGTGAATGTAGTCTCCATGGTCCCTTAGATTAGCAACATCTTCACTCAATAACCCTCTCAAAGTGAGAAGAGTGGGTTGTGGTCCACAGTAGGCTTCCGTTTGGAACCAAGTGTAGTGGAAAATAAGACAACATAGACTTACAACTCCAGTTCAGGTCCAGTTACTGGTTAGAATGTATCATGGGATTTTGTCATGGAGTTGATTTTAATTGTTTGGGTGTATTACTACTTCATTATCACAGTCATGAACGTTAATGAGGATAGAGTGTTTTCCAGGCATTCCAGATGTTGATTTTTATTTTTTTTTCCCCAGCTCTTCCCTTGTTGTCACTACCTTATAAACTAATATGAATAACCATTATATTTTTTTTTTATTAGGCGTAGGAGATATTTTAGAGTATATCTGTCAAGAACTCCACAAATAGAGCAGATTTCCTAGTTCTTCTGGATCATATAGTTGAATACACACATGGTGCTCCTCCAAAAGAGATCAACATTTAGATTTCAAAGTGTATTAGAGCCTTTTTCTTCCTAAGATACATCTTTCTGGCAAAGCATAGAAGCTCTCAAGTAGGTGTAAATTACATTTATGGCCATGACTGTAAGGTTCATTGACATGGTTAGAGCAGTATAAAGTAGTCTCAGTGAAAATGACAATCAGGCCCTGAGGCTTAGACAGATGGATGGACAAAACAATATCTGTGTAGTTTTATGCTACCTTTGCAAAAAGAAGTCACCAGTTAAATAAAAATAAAAATAAAAGAATGTATTGCAAAATAAATTGATCTATTATGGAATAAATCCCAGAAACCGTGACAGAAAAAAAAATAAAGACAAACAAGAAAAGGACTTACTGTTCTCCCTCTGCATGTTGGCGAGTGAATATAAATCTGATAGAAATTAGATGGGATAGCTGAATTCAGCTTTGACTCAAATGGGGCTCTACTGCATGATACTGGCTAAATCACTTCTCATGCACACATCCTCATTCCCTGAGCTTTGGTTCGCCCAGCTATAATATTGAGATGATGGCCTATATTTTTACTTTAAAACACTTTAACTCCATGCATAAAAAGCGCT
Organism: Thinocorus orbignyianus; assembly: GCA_013400375.1. Classification (NCBI taxonomy): domain Eukaryota; kingdom Metazoa; phylum Chordata; class Aves; order Ciconiiformes; family Thinocoridae; genus Thinocorus; species Thinocorus orbignyianus. The sequence continues at coordinate 154,917 of VXBW01008270.1, read as the reverse complement.
ATATGAAGGCTTTTGAATATTATAAGAACTCTCATCTATTCATTCCTCTTATAAAATATATCTCTGAACTGTTGGACTGATCTCACTTCTATATCAGAAATATTAGAGAGAATTTTGCATCTCACTATTTCACCTTACAAATTAATGTACGTGCAATCTCTTCAGTGTCTTCTGTTCCTAAATCACAACAGATATAAGTCAACTACCTGCTTCTATTACGCGAGCTCTGAAATGAAGGAGCACAACATTAATTCTTCTAACCCTGCTTCTATTTGAAAAATAGTCAGCTGTATGTCCATGACTACAGTTGGAGCTATTGTAAGCTATGCACCCTGTTTTGAAGGCATATATATGTATGAATACATTTACATACACTTCAATAAGACTTCATCTATCATTAGACTCCAGTCACAGGTTTTAACTACAAAATATAACGACTTTTAATAACATTTTATTATCTACGCTATACATCTCTACCTTCTAAAAAAAAACTTTTAAGGGTGCAAAAATATAGTTTTTCCTTGAAAAGAATAGTGGAAATTCTAAAGCACAGTGACTTTGTTCAAAATAAGTGCTGTAGTGTCACAGTGATCACTGTGACTGGAGAATGAAACTCAGCACCTGTTTACGAAAAGAAAAAAAAAAAAAGTTAAAATTGCTATTTCTTTTGCTTTATTCAGGACAACAAATTTGCTTTGTGAAGCCAAAATGGCTGGACTGTCATCTAGTGACAATATGTTCACAGCTACGTTCCTCTGTCACAGGGAAGGTACAGGGGCATTTTACTGGTGATAACGATGCATAAATTTAATTTCATTAAGTTATACCCAGGCTGTGTACTTGAAAGTACTTACATTTCTTAAACCCTAGGATCCATATACTGAGTCACTGCTCAGCCAATTGAGATGCATCATCCTTACACAAAGGGATGGTGTGTCCCAGTGCATTACGTCTGTGCAGAAAGAATTCTGCTGCAGTGCACTGAGGGGGAGAATCAACAAAGAAACCAAAAAAAATCCAAACTCATTGGCACTAAATGTTTGTCAGCCCTCATTAGACTTTCCACTTGCTCTTTCCATAGCTCTACAGTCTTTCCATAGTGTGGTTGGTTGCTTCAGACGTTAATTTGATCCCAAGAACCATCTTTGCTTGTTATTCTACATCCTTCCTGGCTGCGATTTACTGATGTCACTTGGGCGAGTAGATGACATTAGAGTGTGATGAAGTCAAGGGGTTTTTATGGTGTAGAAAAATGTTGAACACTAGGAATTATTACGATGAATCTATTATACTTGCAACAATTTCTAAATCAGGATGCTTGTGCAGGCTGTGTTATTGAAATGAGGAAGCTGAAGATACACTGAACAACATACTTGAAAAAAAAGACATACATACTTTTCACATTCTCTGAGTTCAGATCTACAGACAAGTATTTCCTTGTCTTCTTGGCCCAGAAAATTCCTTAAGGGCTGGAAATGATAAAGAATTTTTCCCCAGTTCATTACTGGATGCTCTGCTGTGTCTTACTACTTAGATTCTTCCAGTAAAAGAAAACAAGCTTTGGAGCTAGAGATTGTCATAGCATCCTCCAGTTTTCCTCCATCCAAACTTCTCTGGTAACCCAGTCTCTACTACAGGTTGACATAGGTACACTTAAAATTACTCAGATTAGCTACCCAGGTGAGAGTTCCTGTGGTTATGTACTGTGCACAGAAGAACTTTCCCAATTACAGTGTTTTCCTACCCTAACCTAGCAACATAGGCAAGAGTCTCTTCTCTGGCATGATTACCTGGGCTCTAAACCAGAATGGCAGATGGGTCCCTAGTGACTGCTGTAGTGGAAAGCAGGAGCTCCTCAAATGGGAAGAAAAGAATTCCCCCAGACAAGGAGAAGTAGAGACCTGATGCAAGGAGACCTACATTGGCCTATTAGAAAAAATTGGCGAATTATGGAACAGAAGAAAAATTGTAGCAGCAGAAAGGCATATGTGGATAGTGCTGAGTACTGCAGGAATACAGAACCACTGGTGCTTCCTCAGGATGCAATTTGATATTACATTCCTTCCAGTAGCAAAGCAAGTTAATGGACAGCTTTCCTGCTCTTTTCCATGATTACTTGTCTTCTCCTGCTTTCATACAAAAGCTTAAGATGTGTCAATATAAAGAACTGTGAAGCAAACAAGAGAAAGATGGAATTAAAAGAATATGGTCTTCAAAAATTATTTCCCTTTTCACTAATCTGCTGTACAGTAAAGCCCTAAAACTGCACACATATATGTATATGTATACGTGTACAGCCTCACTAAGTATAGATATATTTTTATATAGAAATTTGCGTGTACATATCTATGTTTATGTAGCCACCCCTTGCATGTGCAATGCAGAGAGAGTGAATCCATCAAAACCACTTTTCTGTCAGGTAAAATGCTCAGAAGCTCAAAAGGCTTCTCTTGCTTCTCTAGCCATAGACCAGGGCTTGGTTCCAATCCATCAAAGGACAACTGTACCATGGAGAAATTTTTTAAAACTATTTTTGCACCAAATGCGTTACAGCTGTAATGCTATAGACCTTATACTGTGCCATGCTGTGTCCTCCAGTCCTCAAACATTACAGAAATTTGGTGGGTTTTAGCATGTCCAGATGTTACAATAGTTTCTCTCTATTAAAGTACTGAAATAAAACCCAAAAAACCACAAAAAAGTGCAGTACAAATAAAGGCACGGAAAAGCCAATTCATTATGTTTCTGCTCATGTATCTTTTAGCCTATTTCCACATTTTCAGAAGGAGTTACCTCTTCTTTAGGGTTCTTCAAACTACTTCTGTTAGAAATGCTGCTTTAGAAAACAAGAACAGCAAAAACTTGCTCTAGAGGAGAGAATGATACAGTTTTTAAATCCGACCTCATCACAGTATCAGATTAGAGTGTAGAAAAAAAAACACCAGGTCAATAAGCAGAACCAGGAAACAAGTTTCCGGGGGAAGGCAGGAGCCAGAATCTTCTCAGCTGGATTTGCTGCTGTTAAAGTGGACCACACTGCAGGTAAGACCCAGAGCAGGCTGTCACCCAAACCTCGAAACCAAATACATTGCCTCCCACTTTTGCATTTCTGTGTGACTGAAAATATTTTAATGTGTGCTGATTTTATAGTTGCATATCATTTTAATTTTTCGGATTAGAAGAAGTCGTCTATACCGAGCATGGCTATTTGGTAACAAGGACCAGTATACCAGAACAACCAAATGGCCCGTTCTACCCAGTATCTGGTCTCTGGAGTCTGCAGTGGGAGGCATAAAATCCCCATATTGTAACTAATTATGCAGTAATATACCATGGGAGATTGTCCCCAGCTGCCTGTATTTCTAACTCATCTGAAACCTGAATGTACAGGAAATCTCAAGAGAAAGCTTCGTTCTCTCAAGATTTCCAATTTTAAGAAGTTTTACTAAAGTTCAGAGAAATAGAGGAAAAAAAAAAAAAAACACGCTGCTTTTTTTGTTTGTTTTTGTTTTTTGTTTTCACTCCAGAGACTGTCCAAAAATATTGAGGTTCTCTCCTTGCGAGTTCACATAGTTGTGATTCTCACAAGATTTCACTTGTTGGGCTTGTTTTGAAGACAGATTTGATTTTTTTTTCCTGCAAAATTCTGAAAGTTATCAGCCACTCTTAGTTTGGTTCTCTGTGTGCCATTCACTGCACTGAAACTTATTGAAAATTTTGTCAACAATCAGCTTTATAAAAGCTCTGCACATTGTCTGCATAAAAGCTCTATTTTGATGAGAAAATGACTATTAATGAGAACATGTTCTTTTCTGGCATCAGGCTCGAAGAGACACAGGTCATAAATCTCTTTGATCTTCTTGCAAAAAAAAAAGCTAGAATCAAGGAAAGAAGCGAGTTCATTCTTTTTCTTTTTCTTTTTTTTTTTTCCTTCTTTTTTTTTTTTTTTAAGCTCCTGATTGAAACAATTCCATTTAGTAATCAGTAATTTATCATGCTTGCTTCCCCTCACCCCTGTTTCTTTCTCCCTGTGCTTTTGTTTGTTTTTGTTATTTCAACATACCAGAAAATCTCTCTGGATTGTCTTATCTACCTATTTCCCTTGATTTCACAGGGGCAGAAGAGGAGACTTTTTCAAGGGGGAAGGCTGGGAGAGCTTTGGGGTGCTTTTCTTTTGTGCTTTTGTGGGTTTTTTTTAAGAAAGTGTGTGTGTGTGTGTGTGGGGGGGGAAGTATAAAAATGAAATGTGAAGAAGAACCCTAATATTCTAGTTTAGTCAATAAAATGTTGTCTTTCATATATGTGTCAATACTGCCATCTCTTGCCTCTTCAACAACCTGAGCAGAAAACTGTAGTTTAATGAAAATTGGAAAATGAACATGCACTTGCATACACACAAGCACAAAAGAGCTAAGTTTTCCAAGAGCGATGAGTGACTTTTCCCTGGTACATTCTGCAGTGCTTTAAGAGTAGTTTTTTCTTAATTTTCTTCTTTCTGTTGCTGTGTAACTTCACGTGCACCTTATATAGTACATCTGCAGCAACTAAGACCTCAGAGAATGATTTAAGATTGCAATTTGAGTTACCTCTAGCCATTCTCAAGAAGGGAAAGAATCTATATTATAGTCAAATATTGATCGAATTGAGCTTGTATGTCTCCCATGCTGTGACGACAACATGCAGGTATGTAAATACACATGAAATATACAGCTGTATATATTTTTAATAAAGGTCAACTTCAATAAGATCATTTTAACAGTAAGTCTAAAGGTAGGTAAATCTTCTGCTGAAATAATTTCCAGAAATTGCAGGCATGTATGTGTATCTATGTTTACAACAGTTATTTAGTTTGACAGATCATGAAACATCATGTCGCATAAATGCAGTGGCCAGAATTTTGGACCTTATAACTATGATCTATAGGAGAATTACTGTTTTATGGAGACAAACTCAAAAGAACTACATAGTCATTTGTCAGTGAGCAATGTTGTTTTCTAGGCCAGTGCAAAATACATACCAAGCTTAAATCCAGATCTTCAATTTTAAAATCTTCACAAAAAGGTGCTATTTCATCTTTTTAATTGTTATGCTGTGGTAATAGTTATACCAGAAATATGTAGTCTTCTGAAGTGAAAATCAATGAAAGTTTCGTACTTAAAGTAGAAATTGATTTCTTAAGTTAAATGGGACAATTTCTGCGGTTTAAAAGCATATCACCAATTCGGTGATAAACAGAAAGATTGACACTTGATTTTTTCATAGTATTGCAACTTATGATTTGGTCCAACACCTGCATTTTTGTTTGGTTGTTACAAATTTTCCTGTGTATACCTAAAAATGAGCAGTTGTGATCCCACACTTTTTATGACATGGTTATTATTCAATTTGTTCTGCAGCTTACAATATATCTCAGTCAGAGGTGTGACCACGGAAAGGCATATCGTGATATGCTAGAGCTATGGGTCGAGGTTACAGTCCTCCTGGTTTCTCACAGATCCACAACGTTGCTTAGCACATGGCTGTCCACTGATAGAGCATTGGTCAAGCACTGTAGTGCTACCCAGGCCAAACACAGGGCCAGTATTTTATAATTCCCTCTCCTCATCACTGTTTGTTAATTTTTTGTAATTCTATCTCAGCATATTTATGGTGTGTACATATGTGCACGTGTGTATGAAGTGAGATGGTAATTAAGGGGCAAAAGCACTAAACCTGGCAGTTGTCTTCATTGCAGAGCAAATGCTTTATCAACAAACCACAGGTGTGCAGCACTAAAGCAGATAAAAACATATAGGACCTGAGATGACAGTTCTGTGTTCAAAATACATTAATCATCCGAGGTAAATTTGTGCATCTGTTATACACTGTAGGTGTTTCACTTGCTTTGTTCCAGAGATATTAAAATAGATGAAAATCTTTTCCCTTTTCAGTGTGGTTGGTCCGAGAAGTACACATCGCTTTTTCCTACTTGGTGTGACTTGCTGACCTGCCACATCTGCTCTACTTGCTCCTCTGTGGTCACATCATTCCTTTGCACAATGTGCAGGTGTGGAATATACAATACTGCTCTCTTGTATTCCCAAGGGCCAAAATCCATAGTGTCCAAACCATGAAAATCTCAGTTTCGTCAATAAAGTGTGCAGTTCAATTAGCATAATGGAAACTTTCCCATAATTATGTCTTTTTAGTCAATGGATTGCTGTTTCATTTACAGACTATCAGTAATTTTGAGCCCTTGGAGATTAATTACAACTAGATAAGTTTTAGACAGATCTCCAAAGTCAAATAATTCCTACTGAAAATAATAGTCTTATGATCCTTGTCGATCAATTTAGGTGACTGCTAGCAGACAACTGTATTATCAGCCATAGGAAGCTGAACTCATATATAAGAATAATAATATCAGCTCCTGATTTCATCTGTTGTGGGAGGAACAACCTTGATTCTGCTGTTTGTACTCAGCACAAGAACACAGGTCACTATTAAGCCAGGTGGTGATATTTGTGTGTCCCGGTAAATTACCTGCTGGACCCAGGAGCCCTAGCTAAACTTTGTCCATCTACTTGAAACTCTTTGTAGTTGAAAGTATTTTTTCAAGGTTTTAGGTGCAAGATAAATAGTTGATGAAAGAATTTTCTGTACAGTTTATCATCAGGAATAGAGAATGCTTTATTTCCTCTCTCCAGGACTTTGACCTCATCTATTCTTTTTGGCTCCACTACCTTAACTATTTCACTTCCAGCAAGACATACATATTAAGAAGCCAAAAGCTCACATTTACACGTCAACTTGTCCATCAATAAAATGCAGCACCTCCTTAAACACAACCAAGGCAATTCCCATCACATGGTACATCCTGCTTCAGTATTTGGAGTTATATCGTGCTTTCTTTATTACAGTAGTTTTAACTGAGAGAACACTTCTCTTATCTGACTCAGATTTGTTAATTTTCCTTTTTTCCCCTCCCTTTCCCACTCTTCAGCACCCTCTATTGATTTTATGCTATAAAGAGTCTTATGGCAATGATACTGACTAATAACCTATATTTAGCCCAGATACTTTCAAGGATTTTATCCTAAATACACACAAGTACTCTTGAAAAAGTTTATGAAGGAAGATTTAGGTAAGATAGACAGAAGTCAGATGGTCTGGGGGCAGAAGTTTGGGAAACTCCTTATCTGGGACAAAGTAGGTCAGAGACAGTGAAGAATATCTTATTTCCATTAAGTAAATGTTGTCCTAACCTCATAGCTGCTTCTTCCCTGCGTGGAATAAGAGAGAACTAAAATAGTTACAAGGAGAGATTAAAGGAGGTGGGATCTCCGCACTGACTTACGGACCTGGGTCATTTGCCGAGGGGTACACCTGCATCTTTGTACAAGATATACAGGATATTCACCACTGCAGAAGTGTTAGGAACAGGAAGTTTCTCCTTGCGATGATTCTTTTATCAACTCTTAGTGCAGTGTATATCCCAACTATGAGCAACATAGGTTGTCATATACCAGACAGAAGCTAAGTTTTGCATTTTGTGTGCATGTCTCTGTGTGTGTAAACACAGCCGCTGTTAGACGACGTTATGCACATATAACCTCAGGATCAAAAGAAGATAAACCTCTGGTGGCCACTAAAAAAATTTAAAAAAATCCTTTATAACAAGTAACAAGTTTAACTTTCTTCACATTACTGTCTGGTATGCATTATCAGCACTTGGTTTACTTTTAGAGAAATGTAGATTCAATTCAAGTCAGTAATTCGCTAAAATTTCCTAATGTTCTTAAGGGTGTTTCTCTATAAAACTTAAAAAAGGAACCTTAATCTTACCAAACTCCTCCATTTTATCTTCTACCCATAAATTACATTCCCATCTGTAGCAGCATCAGTAAGATATGTTATGAACTCCTTTACGGGTAATTCATTCCTTTCTTTTCAGTGCCTTTGTATGATTTTTTTAGGAGTTATTAGGCTTCTGGCTACCCACTTAGAAGTTTCTTAGGAATCCCTTTAAAATCAGCATTTTCAGAGTGTGTAACAATCAAATTACTTTTTTTTTTTCCTTACCTCCTTTTCACTTTTCTTTCATGAAGGTTGTTGTTTCATCCCTGAATTTTTCAACTTCGCTGTACTCTGTGAACGTATGCTGAGTCACACTGGCCATCCCTGGACAGGGTTTTGTGTGACTAGCAGAGGAGAGAGTTAAGAGTCTTCTAACGGTCAGCTGGGCCAAATCTGTAGGCCCACTCAAGCTAATGGGATTTATCACACCGATGACTTCAGGATTAAGATCCTTAGGTAAGATTTTATGTCTATACTGACCAGGTTTATCAATGTCCTTATTTCCACATTTTTTTCCTTCTTTGTTTTGCTGATTCTTTATTCCATCAGACCGCATGTTCAGGCCTGCTCCTCTGTGATACACAAGGTATATGGGCCATTCTTGAGATCTCTTCTAGCACACAGATACAAGATATTCTGCCCTGTGCCATCTAAAGTATGTTGCTCTTTTGCAGGCATTTAATGGCATAGTTTTCTCTGGTTCCTGTAGCTCGTTCCCTGGCGTTTTAGATTAGTGCCCAATGTTTGTCACCCTTCCTTTCTCTTCCACCACTGCTCAGAAAAATCCTCAAACTTTGTTTTCTTTTTGTTTGTTTGGCCATTTCAACTCTACTAAGGTTGCTTTTCATGTGGCAGCTGGAAAACATTTACTTCTTTCAAGTGATAGCACTGGATACACTATAAAGCTAAGCAGTCACAGGGAGCTTTTCATATTTCCATACAGCTGTACACAGAATTTTATAAATATATCATATACATAGCTGCATATGTATCTTTACATATACTCTGTCTCTTTAACAGGAGAGGTTTTGTAATGATTTAATGATGGGTGTTGATGGTTAGAGGCTGCTTCTCTCTCCCTTAACAGTATGAATAAAGCAATAGGGCATCTGTGAAATACGGAACTGTAAATCTCAAAACAACAAGGGTAGTTTGTGTGTTTCCTTTTGCCCAGAATCTCCAATTTGTGTTAACCAAATGTTTTATTTATTTGCTTGTGTATTTTTTCTTATTCTTTGGGATACGGGTAGGATTTCTTTGTGTGTTTCTTACTGTTTTGTTTGAGACAAGGGATGGTTGAATGAATTCAGGTAAAATAAGAGCCTATTCCACTCTAATGTATATACAAGTCATTCCCTTGACCTAAACTGATCATTCATGAAGGTTCACAAAAATTACACTCTTTACTGCCTTCATTTTTGAATTCCTATTGATTTAAGAAGCGGGAAGTAGTAGTGGGACTCTCAAGAGACAGCTCTGCTCCTGAGACATTTTCAGACCAAACTCTCAGGCTCAAGAGATTCTGTTAGCTCAGGTAAACATCCTTTGGGTGTTTATCAATATTTATCTTAACCAGAACTATATGAAAGTTCACTCATCACTTGAATAATCATTGTAGCATATAAAATCAGCATTCTTTCCAAAGACTGGAGAAAGACATGATTTGAAACCCTTGCTATACTTAATTTTTCTATTCAATAACATATACATAGTAATATGGTAGGAGAGAAAGGATGTGCTTTTTTGCGAAAGGGAAATAAATACAGAGAGGTTTCCAGGAGAATATCCAAGTTGATGTTATAAGTAAACAGAGGCACCAATCATTGCAGTTTTTTTTCTATCATCACCATAATAAAGTAAAAATCTTACTCAGATTCCACAAGAATAACTAGTTTGAACACATGACAACCAGCATCCTATAATGTATACGATATATATACTGTAAAGTAATGCTGGGCTGATAAGTGGCAGCTCCTATGTTCTAACTTCAGCTTTTAAAGTCAGCAGCTCCCCACTCAGATGAGCAAAATCGCTTAACTGCCTTGTGTCTATATTTTGGGATAGTTTAAGACAAAAATATATTAGAAATTTTTTACCCTATTTTTAATTTCTGGACAGCATTTCTGTAGCTGCTGCAACAGGAGAGTCTGTGACAATAAACTCCTGCATCTTCTATGCAAACAGAGGAGCTTCAAGAGAAAAAGAAATCTGCTATCTAGGCTTACAGACGTGTAAAATATCAAGTGGTAGGGAGTGAAGATGCCATGGGTGTGAAAACGGGGACAGAAAGCCGGAAGGGTATTTTCCTCTCCCACTAGGTCAATGCCGAATTTGTGTGAGCGTGAGGAAGAAGGAGTCTCTACAGGTCTTGTTGAATCTGTAGTAGCCTATAGCCACTCAAAGGGGCCCCATGGACTCCCAGGGAAATGGGCAGGATGATGTGGAGATAGCTGCTCCTTGCTAAACATTCTTTTGTACTGCTAATGAGAGAACAACGTTTTGTACAGACTTGTTTTGCAAAGTGCTTCTTTGATTCAATTTCTACGTGTTCCTGAAAAGATTAATCATAAATTAAAATGCCTGTGAGGCTGGAGTTCTGGAAAGGAGTGTAATTAATGTTCTGGACAAAGCAAAACTCAGACCTGATGCATTTAATGGAGGATGTTTGTTCTATAAAGAAGAGAGAATATTAAACTTTAAGTGTACTGTAAGTACCTTGAACCTGTGTCCTTTTATTCTTTTACAGGTTAAAATCTTAAACCCACCTGAATTCAGCACATGAAACCCCAAAATAAGAGCTGGGTGAGGTTCTAGAAGAGTTATTTCAATCAAAGATGTGACAGATCCTTGTTCTACCTATTCCTCCACAGTGGACAGGGTGAAGGCTGTATCAATTCATTGATAATCCAGAAGCAATAGTACTTGCCAACATCATATGAAAATATAACAATGAAGAAGTTAATACCCATTACCAAATTTCACCAGTAGGTAGCTATTAGCAGCAGATTGGCTAAGCTGGGGACCTTGTACAACATTTCGATCAGAATGAAGCTCTGATTCGACTGCAGCAGTAGGGAGGGCAATTCTACACTTCTGTTTCCCCCTGAAGAAGTTTTTGTAGAAAGAGGGTGACTCTGAGCTCATATGACCCATTTTATTGTTCCAACAGCTACCTCCCAAATCCACAGGGCCAAGCCTGTGCATGAGGAAATGCACTACTGCAGTCATTGCAATAAGGGGAAATGCTGGCAGAGTAATGTGTTTTGTGGATCTGAGCATAGATTTCCTCTGGACAAAGGAAATTATTTTTTTCTTTTTTTCCAGCTTTCCTGGCCCAGAGGGTTAACAAGCCACAGATGATGAAATCTTTTGAATATGAAGTGCAAAACATCATATTTAAATATCATGAATAACAAACACAAGCAAATATTCTTCCTCTCTCTTTCCACTTTCTGTGTATTCAACTTGAAAGTCATTGAATCAGGTACCACAGCCCATTAAAACAAAAACAAAACAAAACGAATCTACACTCAAAAAACAAACAAAAAAAAATCCACCCAAACCCCAAATAATTGCTTTCTATTCTGTGTCATGTTTTAATTAAAGATAGCAGCATCACAATCTACGATATATCTGGAAATTATTAGAAACCTTTTCCAGAGGCAAAAAGGATCAATACCTCTTTGTCTCAGTGGCATAAAACATCTCTCTGTTACTTCTTTCCTGCTGGCAAGAGAGAAAGTGGAAAGAGGCTAAGATGGGAATAATAGCAGCACTGAAGGGGAGAGCCATGTGCCGGGGCAAATAAGCATGCTTTTTCTTTTGTTTTTATTTTTAAAATTAAGCAGCATGGATTGCATTATCTGCTTCCATCCCTGAAGTAAGTTTTGCTTCCTTTGTGTCAGGGGCAGGAGTCAGCATGAGAAGCTACCGAGTCAAGCCATTGAAGAAAGCAAATGTGACCGAGGGTTAGAAGAGGACCCTGGCAGTCAAGCCCTGGTTTCCCTTCCTGACCGCCACGGATCCACCGTGTGATGGTGCTCAGCTTACTTGGAGCTGAGAAGATGCCAGTCTCACACCTAGCACAAAGGTGTTCATGTCCTCCAGAAGGTCATTTCTTGTTGACTGGCTTTGGCTTTCACCTTGCTGCTGCCTGAAGGACAATCCAAATTGGAAGCACTTGGGGCTGTGCCTCATGTGACAGGGTTTATAGGCACGGTCCCTCTGCATCTTGCAACCCAGAAACACCACAGCTGGGGCTCATCTGAACCATCTAGTTTTCTCCAACTGTCAGAGGAGAGGAAAAGGCACTTCTTGGCTAAGACTGCAAGTAAACTGTGACGTAAAAATCCCTGGTTTTATTAAAAGAATCCAAAGTTGATGAGTTCAGTTGTCCACATTATAGAAGCCTGGAGTTAAACAGCATTAAACTGTACCTCAGTTTTCCCATATATAGTGGGGAATGTGATAACGGAACATCAATGAGTAATATCATATTTAATCAGCGTGCTGTCATCCTCTTCTTTATGTAAATTATAGCTTGCTTGGGAAGAAGAACCCATATGAACACACACCAAAAGTGAATTGTTGCCCCCACATTATCTCCTGCCCCTTTCCCTTTTCTTTACTGAAGTCATTGAATTTCTTGTGTATGTCTCAGCTGCAAGGCAAGGAGCAGATGGGGGTGAACTAGCTGCACTCCCTGGCATTGCTCCCAACTACATGGGTGTATTTCTGAACTGAAATGCAGTTGAAAACAACTGTTGTTTTAAAAGTCATTAACTGCTAGAAAGCCCCCACCAAACCCACAAGTAAGTGGCTTAAGGAGCACCATATATTCATTTATTAACAGCTTTTAAGAGCAGAGGAGCCATTTTGACTGTGAAGTCCAGTGTCCTAAATAACACACATTTCACACTTGTCCAGCTGTCCTTCAATTAGAACATAAATTTCTGAAGAAATTAAACCAGATGTCCAAATTCTTGGCTTCAGATTTGCTCAGATGACACTGTTGAAGATTTTCTGTTATTAATTAACCTTCCAGTGGAACTTATAATTCAAATAGGTTCTGAAAAGGTCTGTCAATGAAGAAATTCACTGAAGCAGCTGACCTTGGTGTCATGGAGTTAGTTGCCCTTCCCTCCAAATCGCCCCTGGGCCTCCAGCTTTCAGGAAATTTCTTCCTCAGCCTCAGCTTCCTGGAGAATTTTCTATCCCCTCTCATTTGTGGGGTGTGATAGGATAATAGCAGCAATCCAGTCCTTATTGTCTGTATCTGCGGATGAACAGTGCTGTATAAGTGTAAAGTGTTATTATTATTGTAAGGAAATAATAATACTAATAAAACAAAATGAATCGAAGTCTTGTCTTCAGATGGTTATTTTAGCAATCCAGAAATCTAAAGCCCATGAAATGGACAATTAAGAGGGGTTAGACACTTAATATCAGTCGTTGTGTTTTGGTAGAATTTTGCAATAACGCAGCTGCTATAATAATACGGATTTTTATTTCTCCTTACAGAAAGGAAGCAGTTGTGTTTTCGGAGAAGCTTTGAAGTCCTGCTGCAGAATGCAGAACTTTGTGTGTGTATGCCTGTGTGTGCCTGTGCGCTCAAAAGGCCTCTCTTCTCCTTTTGCAACAGCTCCATCTTTGGGAGAGAGAAGGGGAAACGCGTTCTTTCCTTAAGCTCGCTTGGCAAACAAAAGAAACCTTGGAAATCTTATTTCACCCTGGAATATCTTTCACCCCCCCTGCTCCTTCTCCCCATGCCTCCCCCCACTGCTCATATTAGTTAGGGAATTAAAAACTAAAAACAATCGCCCCTTTCTCTCATTTCTGACATAACTAAGGGCCAGAGACTCATTTAATTAGTCTCTCTCGTGTGGCTTACAGCTCTGTTCAAGGCAAACATTTACCCCTGGGTTTCAGCACTGTTGCTTAGCCACTGAATTTTCCCTTTTAATTTTTTTGTCAGGAAAATGTGGTATCATGTTAATGGCTATTGGGGATCCTACGGCTAAATCATAATCATAATTGTCTACACTAATCATAATTGTCTTGCTGTTGCAGTGTGCATCCCTCCCCCCTGTCAGCTTGCAGTCTCATCCTGCTCCCTTGTACCATGAGCTGATGTCGTATATGAGCTCTTCCAGGCGGGGATGACATTTCTGTCACTTTTTGTCTATTGAGGAGCTGGGCCCAGGACACGGGGACTTCGAGACCCTGTAGGAGGGGTTACTCTGTCTTCTTAAGATCCTCATATGAGAATCCTCCCATGAGGAGAGTCACTTCTGTGAATTTAGTAAGGCTCACTTTTCCCTCTTAGAATGAGGGTAGCTGAGGAAGAGGACCTACAGACACAGAAGGGCTTCTTTCCTCCACAGGCTGCTTTTAATCACTGAGCTACCTTTGGAACTTTTGCTTTCTCACCTCCTGAATCTTTCATGAATTTCCTTGCTGTGGCCCATCTCCAGCAGAAGAGATGACATCTCCTCTTCACCCCTCATAAACCTGAGGGATATGACATGATCCTGGACAACAGGAGCTGGAGTGGAAAGCCTTTTCTTGGCATAAACCCAGAACATGTTTCCCACATCCTTGATGAAGTGTCTCATCACCAGAGCAGTTCTTAAGGGTCAGTCAGTCATGAACATCTATCTCTGTCCTGGCAGCAGTGATTGTGAAAGGGAGAGTCATGATACCACTGGTTTTTGTGATGGATCAGATCTGGTCAGCATGTGGTGGCCAATCAGACGAGTTTCTTCAAATAACAGAAGACAGCACCTCAGATCCTGATTAGGCATTGATAAGCATCAAATGTCAAAGGCATTTTAGACCTGTAAGAAAGGGTACTGCAGAAACTACATTTGCAAATGAAAAAAGAGTAGGGTTTGTATGGATGCCAGACACCCACCATACTGCCTCTGTCACGCCTCTCCTCAGCTGGACGGGGGAGAGAAAAATGAAAGGAAAAGCCTGTGGGTCAAGATAAAGATAGGGAGAGATCGTTCATCAATTGTGTCACTGTTTAACAAATCAACTTGGGGGAAAACAAAATCAACTTGGGGGAAAAAAAGGTAAATAAATTTTATCAATCAAACCAGAGTAGAATAATGATAAATAAAACCAAATCTTAAAAGCTACCTTCCTCCTACCCCTGCTTCCTCCCAGACTCAACTTCAATCCCAAATTCTTCCTCCCCCCCTAGAGTGGCACAGTGGGACAGGGAATGGGTATTTTGCTCAGTTCATCACATGTTGTCTCTGCTGCTCTTTCCTCCTCAGGCGAATGATTCCTCATACCCTTCCCCTGCTCTGCTGTGGGATCCCTCTCACAGAA
>VXBW01008270.1:107520-139714 GCA_013400375.1 Thinocorus orbignyianus | reverse complement strand
TATCCAATGTGAGTCCTTCCACCAGGCTGTAGTTCTTCATGAACTGCTTCAGAATGGGTCCCTTCCAAGGGGTGCAGTCCTTCAGGAATAGGTTGCTCCGGCGTGGATCGCCCATGGGACCTCATCTTTTGCCAGTAAACTTGCTCCAGAGTGTACTCTCTCCACAGGTCCTGTCAGGAGCCTGCTCCAGTGGAGGCTCTCCACAGGGTCACAACCTTTTTGGGCTTCCATTTCCTCTGGTTTAGGGTCCTGTGCGGGTTGCAAGTGGATATCTGCTCCACCATTAGCCTCCATGGGCTGCAGGGGGACAGCTTGCCCCACTGTAGTCTTTACTATGGGCTGCAGGGCAATCTCTGCTCTGATGCGTGAGGCACATCCCCCCCCTTCTCCTCCACTGACCTTGGCGTATGCAGAGGGGGGTCTCTCACATACTCTCATTCCTCTCTCCAGTTGCAGTTTTCTGTTTTGCAGCAATTTTTTTCCCCTTCTAAAACGTGTTATCCCAGAAGTGTTACCACTGTTGTGATCAGCTCAGCTTTGGCCAGCAGTGGGTATGTCTTGGCTGGCATTGGCTCTGCTAGACTTGGGGCAAGCTTCTAGCAGCTTCTCACAGAATCCACCCCCGTAGCTCCCCTGCTGCCCAAACCTTGCCATGCAAATCCAATACACTTTGGTATGTTCAGTATTTGCTAGAGTTTAATTAGAAGTTAGTGAGATAAAATGACAAGTAAGCCTTGAATTGTCAAGCCCAGGGTCACTTTTTCTGAAGACAGGGAGGAGTAAAGATGAAGAATACTGAAAGAAAAGGAAAGTTTATTCTCAGCAAAGGCATGGATAGAGATCCCAGAGTACCCCAGTGCAACCTCCTCAGACCAAGAGATTAAGGAAAAAATTAAGAAGCCAAAGAAGTCATGGAAGTAGACAGGTTCCATAATAACCTAGGAACAAGACTAGAAGGAGGTCAGGCAGATGTATCTTAAAAAAAAAGTAAAACCAGAATTTTCAGAGGAAAGATCATAAATTACATGAAAAGCCAGCAAACAAAAAAGCAGACACTGAATAATTTAAAACAGCCTTAGAAGTCTGGCACTGGCACTCCTTTGCTGGCTTTTGGCTACTGGATGTACATGGGGTGAGATTAACCTCATGTGTCTAAAACCGTCCGGGGACATTCCTAACAATTTAATGCTGTAGTTGATTAAGTTTCACTCTCCAGAAAATATTTCTGGTCTTTTTAAACCTAGTAATATGGATGTAACCATTGTGATCTAGTCTGAAGTCACAAGGAAGCCTTTAAACCCAGATCACCTAAAGGCCAAAGTAGCAACTTCAGCATTCTTTGGTGTAATGAAAATCATTTGTACTTAGAGTTCAATTCACCCCATGGGTTTTTGTTCAGATATCCCGGCTTTAATGTCACTGGAACAGAAACACATATTGTCCTATCCCCACAGCTCTGCTGCATCCTAAGCACTCCAGCTTCTCCAAATTCATGCTGATAAAAACTCATTAAAGTTCTGTAATGTACTTCTGATACACATTTCCACTTCCACTCTCATCTGCAATCCCTGGCATTGGCTGGGACTCGAAAAGAAAGTGTAAAAACAGCTGTGTGGAAAGATGGTATTTTTTTCTTGCAGTATTTTAGTCACAGCTAGAAACAAAACTTACCAGAAATCTCCTGAGACAGCCTGTTCTTAAGAGAATTCATTGCTAAAACTAATTCACAGAAGGTTTATCTTCACTGAAAGTATCCCATGAAGTAATAGTTTTCACTTCTGCAGTCCAAGATTTCTTTCCCCATTAACTGCTGGAAATGTAGTAAAGTTCCAGTATCTGAAACCAGGCAATTTGGGCTCATTTCTAGTTATGAAGTCAGGCTGACTAGAAAATCTTGCCACCATCTCCCTGCAGCTTCTCACATTATATAGCCCTGCCATGAAACCAACATTTGAACTCCCCAAGAGTAACACCTAAATTCTTAAATATCATATAAATATATGTATAGGAATATATATATTCATTGCTAATTACACCTTTCATTGGAAAGCTTAGGGGAAGTCCATGAATTTGACAAAAAGCCCAAACTGAACAAAGTGAAAGAACAGAACAACCTTCTTAAAGCTTTGTTCTGGGTAGACAGAAATTCCAGAAATTTGAGGGTTCAGGAAAGTCTGTATTCTTCAACTGATGATACACCTCATACTCCAGTTAATGCCAAGCTGAGCAGTGACCGGGGCTGGCTATTGCTCTGCTCACACAGCCTCCTCCTCCCCTCAAGTTATTTTACATCCCAATATCTGTGTAGGAGCAGACAAGCATGTGTAATGCTCAGCACATCAGCTAGAACATAAGCTAGACATAGATTTGAGGTGACAATCCATGAACAAAGCCCTCTGATGTTGGAAGAGGGAGAGTTAGTTATGCATGCTGCTTAATAAAATAGAAATGATAGAGAAAAAGTGGAGCATAGACATGCCTGTTCCTAGAGAGGAATGAAGTATTTGAGTGGGTTTTTCTGTCTTCTGAGGAGGCGCACTTATAGATTTTCTTCAGGAATTGAGGAGCTGAGCTTGGTTTGTCCTTTCTCACAGGAAAACACCCAGAGCAGATGAAAAGCCTTCTCCTGAAAGTCTTATTTTTCCCAGTAACCTATCAATTTGAGCAACCCTCTGATCCATATGAAATGGAGGGATCCTTCTCCAGTATTGGTCTCCCACCTTTATAACCAAGGAGTTAAAATTTATTCAGAAATAATATTAGATCCTAAAATAATATCAGGCTTCAGTCTACTCTGCACATTAGTAAGTAAAATAAGTCTCATACATATTTGTAAAGGATTTTAAAACATAGGTAGGAACCTTGCTCTACAGCTTTAGAATTTTTGTTTTTCAGCTGAACATATTCCTGAGAGTAAACTGTATCGAATAACATTGAGTTTCCTGTAAACTACACTTTCTCTTTCCTTTCAAAAGCCTTTCTGGGACTGTAAATATAAAATGTGTTTACCTGAATATTGTTTGCATCCATCATTTCCTCATTCTCCACAATGTCCCTGAGAGAAAAGTAGATAATATAAACTGTGGTCTTGTCATGAGGGGGGCTGTCCTCATTTCAGCCACTGTTTTCCGTCAATATGAGATATAGTGCTATCAAAGTGCTATTTTGCTGAGGGGTTTAAGATTACTCACAATAGTGGTAGTTTAAGTTAGCTGTTAACTTTGCACAGAATCAGCCTAGAAGAGATCCTGTTGGTTGTTACCTATTGTGTTTCCCTTTCCCTAAATGGAAAACATCATTTGGCTGAGGTGTGGTAACTTTTTAAACCTGTGAAATGTCTGGAATTTACATCTTAGAATGATGCAATGAATGGGAGGAAGTCTTGGATTTACAGTTATGAATGCTCCTTCAGCGTGAAAGCAACATGAGCTACCCCTGTGCGAATCAAACTGCTTTCTCCCTATACCAATTTGCATCAACCCAGTTACATCCTTGAATTATGACCAGCACTTGAAAAAGCAAGTAGATTCAGTACCTTTTGGGGACTGCATTTGACTATTTTCTGTTCTCAGATGTGGTCCAGACTGGGGTGAACTGCTCTGTCTGTCCGAACTGAATGTTTTCTTTTGCATTTCTGCCTGGTTTGGTCATAAGCAACTTGAGACTGTGGGTATTCCTATTTCCCTCCATGTTTAAAGAGTCAAGAATGTGTTTATCTCTGTTGCATTTATTATGTGATACTTTTAAACAATTGCTGGAACAACTCATCACAGAAAACAGGTACTGGAATACAAAATATTCTGAAATCAGATTTTGCTCTAAAATATAGCATGAAATTTATAATAAAATTAATTTTAGGGGTGGGGGAATATTTTTTGCAGCCAGTGAAATATTCTATTTAATTTCTTTCTATATCTAGCTTTTAAGATTATGATTAATTATAGCAAATCTATTTCTAAACTAAAAATTTCTCTACAAAACCCCAATCTAGACAACCATAAAACCTCTCCAAGGCATAAACAGTTTCCATTTGATTTCACTTACTTCCTTGTTTTTTTTTTATCAAAGTGAAATTTTATCATAATTGACATATTTGTATTGAACAGACTTCCAGACATCAACTTTTCTAGTGGATAAATACGTCCTCTTGTAAAATTTGTAATGAGACTTAGAGGAGTGTGTGTGTCTTCCCTAGTCCTATCTCTGTACGCATTAAAGCCATGCATTAAAGGTGCTCTGCCTTTATACGTGTTCTTGGTATAATTTTGAAATACTTGTTAGCCACACCCTTTATACCTTCCAGAGGTACAATTACACCTGGACTTCCAACTTAATGTCACTAAAATGCTTCTTTCAAGAGGTGACTAAGAGTTTAAGGACACAAAGGCTGAGAGAGTATCATCAGCAAAACAGATTGACTGGAGATGTGACAGTCCCCTGACGTTCACATTACTGATTCAGATTGTAGGTAGGAAGGGAGAAAGGAAGTTTTTCATTTTCGGATAAACCGTTTATTTTATGGCTCTTCTTTCCCCAGTAGATACCTGACTCTGGCACAAGTTTAATGATCCAAGTCAAACCAAGGACATGAAATGGTCTGCAGAGAGATCCAGTTCCACTCCTCCCTTCTCTCCTGCCTGCTCTTTCCCTGGCCCCGCCTTGTAATGCACTCTGCTGCACGGGGAAAGTTCAAATAGGCTTACATGTACACAGCTTATTAGTAGGGATCACAGCTGATAGCAACCACTTTTCAAAGCTGCCTTGGGTTCAGGAATGAAATAAAGAGCGGAAAAGAGAGCAAAAAACCTAAATCCTTTCCCCTGCCTCCAGGTGGGAAGAAAATCGATGAACTACCCAAACAATCCTCCTCCTCTGGGCATCCTGTCCAGGGCAGCAGGTGGTGACAATGATCGAGTTGAAAATGACAAAAGAAACCTTTTATTGTTTTCTTCCCAGTACAATTATACTTTTCATTAAGATTTGTTCAAACTCCCCATTGGTAGTTACTGTTTACAACACTACTGGTGCTGGTTGGAGCATGTCTGATTAGGTGCAGGTGTTGCACACTAATTGGCCATTAAGTTTTGGCACTTATGTTATTGATAATATTTACTGGATTTTAAAAGTAGTATTATTCATTTTCTACTAAGCTGGGGTTTTTTTTTAATATGAAGCTGCAAACTGAAACCTACAGGGTGAATGGGTCTACACATGGAAGCATAGACTAGTAGCTACAAGGCAAAATGGAGAAGAGGCAGAGGAAAACCACAATCATTTAAACATCGAAGACAACAACTCTGGAGAAGAAACAGAACAAAAAAAAGGTCAGAATCCTGCAGAACCAGGTGTATAAGGATGCTTAGGGTGCCATGATAAAGGCATTGACCCAGAAACCCTGGAGTATGTTGATGAAACATTACTGGGGTGCAAGAGACAGGCAGGTTACAGGTGAAAGGTCCTTAGAATTGCAAAGCTTAGAGTGCATAAAGTATCATGCAGCATCTTATGTTCTACATTCTCTGATTTTTTTTCATGCCAAGGAGTACTGTGGAGAGATACAATCAGGAGAACGATGAGTATGCTGAAGGAAATTAGGCAGTGATCATAACGCATTTTGCGTGCTGAGCAGCATGGGAAGGTCCAAGTGTTCTTGATTTTTCTATAGGAAGAGGAATAAGAGAGAAGGGGATCTTTAATATTACAGCAACTAAGGTCACTGTGTTTATGTTTGCTGAGCTCAGCTAAAGCTATTTGGAAATAGGCACAGTCCACAAAATTTTGACAGGTTATTGAAGAACATTCATTAAGTGGTGTGATCAAGGGATTCAATTGCCTATGGAAGACATCCCTCTCTCTCTCTGTTTACAGTAACAATAGTGAATATGGTTCTAAATTTGGCACTGCAGTTAAATGTCCAAACTTACTTTATTTGGAACAATCCCAGTCATTTCAAAACTGAGAAACTGAGGCAAGGTGGGAACAAATGGCTCATAACTTTCTTGGGTATGACCTTCTTGCTTATGATCTAGCCTGCTGGACCAGAACAGGTAAGCAGAAATCTCTCAAATGGTAGGACAAAATGTGCTGAGCAAACCTTCCATGCTCTTCACAGGTCTCAAGATCTGTTGTGTTGGATACTACCACAGGACCCTGTAGCCAAACCTCACAGCTCATCCAATTTTTTTTTCTTTTTAAACAATTTTTATTTAGTTTGTATCCACACACCTTGGTAATGGTAATTTAAACCCCAAATACGGAGTTAAAATCATACACAGAACAGGTATTATCAGAATGGATGTCTTGTAAACTGTACTTTTTTTAGAACTGACCTTTCTCTTACCTTTCTCTCCTGCTTCTTTCTCTTAGAATACAGTTTATTCTTTTTTGATTGTTTTGTCTTCCCTATGTTTTCATTTTATTCCCCCTCTCTTTGTCTTTCCACATCCTCTATACATGGTTCTCTCACTATTGAAAAGGGAACCCCCAAAATCATAACGTAAACATCCAGATCCAATCAGAATGTTTAGCTTAACTCTCTTTTATTCTCCTTTTTCAGTTTCCTAACTTGCAGGACATTGTTTTTCTATGGCAGACAGTGAACACTGAGGACTGAATGTCACCTTGATAGGCAGAAAAAACTTGTATTGTCTAAAAGTGGGATTAACAGGGCAATGTTCTGTCACTGTTCCTCTTAGTCCAACATCCCTCTTATGCTCACTGTCACAAAATGTTTGAGAATATAGCTATATAACACTGTTATTTCTTTAAGTTGCTGATTGAAATTATGTGGAGGAATGTGCAACCTGAAAGTTGTGGAGCATGATGAGTTGAGCAGCACCCCTCTTCCACTGAAAATACTTTTAGCATGGGACCCATTCAGGCTGCTGGTAACCTTGGCATTTCAGTTCTCCTGCTCAGGAGAGCAAAGACCTGTCTTCTGGTTATGGCCAGCATCTCTATACTGTATCTAGTTTGTCTTTCCCCACCACCACCACCCCTGCAAAAATTCTGTGGTTTAAGTTAACTTATTGAAGCATATTTAGGTACTCACAGAAGTGACACATTTCTCTGCTGACCCACAGTGGATCCAAGTCTCCTTTTCCTTCTGTCTCAAATTGCAATGTCTACTGTTGCATACTGTGAGCAAAGTGCCATCTCTCCTCATGCTGTCCTCATTGTACCCTAGATGTCCATTGCAGGATCAGGGCCTGTATTATTTGCCTTCTCAGTTTTTATCTGTATACTTTTGCTTAGCTTTGGGGAGCACTGTGGGCCCATTTGTGAAATGACACTGCTTTCTGCCGGGAAGATCATTATAGGCAGAATGCATTCCAATGTGCAAATTACAGTTCTGCTTATAGGGAATTTGTTCTGCTTAATACAAAAGAGCTTTACAAAAAGAAGGTCTCGCTGCACTTTCCCCTAATTTGGAGCTGCAAAGCTAACTTCCATGCTGTGCAGAAATGCACAAGGAGGGTTAAGTCAGTTTTAAAAGAGCATCACTTGGGTGAAAATGTGTTTGACCTTCAGAGGGTTCTTCAGTCATTCTTCAGCTTGAGTGCCTGAGTGAAGAGTGTGTCATTCTGTCATATATAAAAAAAAAAAAAAAAAGAGAGAGAGAGAGAAAAAAAATTTAAAAATCGATCCTGTCTACCCCTGAAAGCCTTAGTTTTCATTGGCATCTAACTGACATAAATAATATTTGGTGGAGTTTTTATTGCTATTTTTATTTAAATGTTCTGGGGTATGCCAGCTAGCAGCAAGGTCCATTTTTATAGCACACGAATTCCCACAGTTCTGGTAAATATAATCAGATAAGGGCAAGTTGAACTTAAACCTTCTGTTGCAGTCAATAAAAGTAAACTTCATAACCCAAGACTATATCTCTGTTTATAATTGCTAATTATAGGAATCTATTCAAGGACACTTTAAAAACAGGATTTTAAGTCCATCTAGTAAAAAATAGAAGCATATAGAGGTAGAAAAATGAGACAAACAGTGAGAGCTAAGAAATTAAAAAGAAACAGAATACAAAGGGATGTATTTGCTTGAGCTTTGTACAAGGCAAAATATTCCCCCGATACATTCTGATTGTTTTTCAGTATTGCATTATCTCTGTGACAATGATTTTGCATTTCTGTAAAAGCCTGTTGACCAAATGGATCTAGGTGTCACCACACAGATATTATTGTAGAAATTATTGGAGGCATAGGCTTTTCCAAGGAAAAACTTATAGGAGGAAAATCATGTGTTCCCTGTATTTAAGGTTTAAATTCAAGAATCCATGCCTCTTTTACCAGATTTGCTTTAGTGATGTATGCAGATGCTGCAAAATGTTAAACATTCAAATGAAACTAATTATGGCACAAGATAAATCCCCCAGAGATCAGTTTGAGAGGAACCTAAACTTTGCATACTGACCCACCCTCTGAATGTGTTTTCTAGGAAACAGTGTCCTAACTGGCTCATCAGATGTAAACGTTTAAGAACAGTCACAGGGATAACCCCTGCTGTCCTCTCGAGTTTCTGCTTTCTTTTACCTCTTTTCTGTGGGAACTTGTGGAAGGAAAAATTTCCATGTGCTAAGAGAGTGCCAGCTCCAGTACTGGGCATCTCTCTTCCACAATAACAGGTACAGAGATGCCTCATAGAATCATAGAATCCCAAATTGGAAGGGACTTCAAGGACTGACTGGTCCAACCTTTCTTGGCAAAAACACTGTCTAGACAAGATGGCCCAGCACACTGACCTGCTGAATCTTAAGTTTTGCAAAGAGTACTAGGACAATTCTTATCTCTGTATTTTCTAGATCAAGACCTTTTGCCAAACTTTTAAAAGACCAGGGTATGTTTTTCCTAATGGTGTAGCTGCAGAGCAGAGTGTATCTAGACAGCTACATGCTGGAGTTGTAAATAAATTTAACTGATCACTTACAAAGTCCTTCAAAAGAAGCAGTGGTGTGAACAGTCCTCTTTACTTCCCTCTACAGACAAAGACATGGATTTGAAAATGGGGGAATTGTTAAATATGTTTGTCTTTGTTCAAAAAGCTGGAAATATTTGAAATGGTCCAAAAGTGACCAAAAATATATACATCACTCCTGTGGCACAAGTCAATATGTACAGCTTGTACAGTTCATGACACTTTTTTATTCTTTTAGAATCATAGATTGGTTTGGGTTGGAAGGGATCTTTACAGATCATCTATTTCCACACTGCCTGCTTTGGGCAGGGACATCTTTCACTGTATGACTGGCTTCGTCCCAGCCCCAATGGGCAGTGCCACACACGGCTTGGCTGTCCTCCTGGGCTGCCATCCCCTCTCAGCCCTGCTCATCTCCATAGAGATCCTGAGAGAAGATGGAATCACCCCTGAAGGCGGCATAGCAGCAGGATGCATCACTTGCTGATAAGTCACAGTTATCAGCTAGTGATGTGACCCATTTGTTTTATATGGAGGCTTCACATCAAATTTTCAATGGCTTAAAAGTTTCTTTAAATTCATATAGCGTGTTTCTTCTTCTCTGGCATCTGTGATAAAGGGCTGTAATCTGAGAGAGTTTCCTGGCTACACCAGCTACACTTACTCCTAGGCTGTCCTTTTATATCAGCCCTTAGTATATGGTATGGCTCTAAAAGAACCAAAAGCCAAGATATATTGTGTTTGCTTTGTAATTACTCAGTACTATTATGACATGGAGTGAACCAATAGGTAATATTTGTGGTTTCCTTTTTTAAACTCACACCTTAATGATTTTGTAGGGTAGTCAGAGTGAAAAAAACATATTTTA
Organism: Thinocorus orbignyianus; assembly: GCA_013400375.1. Lineage (NCBI taxonomy): Eukaryota > Metazoa > Chordata > Aves > Ciconiiformes > Thinocoridae > Thinocorus > Thinocorus orbignyianus. The sequence continues at coordinate 129,924 of VXBW01008270.1, read as the reverse complement.
GAAAATATATTCCTATTCTATTGGCCAAAAAAGAAAAAAAAATATTGGAAGAATACAGATAATGGCAGAACGAAAGGAATGGCTACATAAAATCAGAATCACTCATGCTGTGTTTAAGATCACTTTTAAAATATTTTTTTTTAATGAATACAAAGGGCTTGAGAACTATTTTCCGAGGAGGAAAAGGAGAAATAAAACAAAGTAAATTTAAGACCTCCTTGAAGACATTTGGAGTTAATAATGATATACACTGTAGAAAGAACAACTGTGAGATGGGTGCAAAATGCCACAAACCCAGCTAATTAAAAATGAGGTTATTAGTTTTTAGTTACACTGCAGTTAGAGATAATGCTGGAGAGAGCCTGAGTGAAAGCAGTTTTTATGTTGTAGTAGGAAGTGCATTTTATGTGGCATTCTATTTTATTTTAAAGGGTGCTTCTACTTAGAGAGAGGAAGATTTCAATTATGAGTTAAAATGGACTCACTGTGGCTTTTCTGTATCTTCGGGGGGAGGAGGCAAGAAGGGTACAAATTTTCTTCCAAATTTGGCATTCCACCAAAAATCCAGCCCTAAAAATATGTACTTCACCATAAAAAACAGCTGTCCATATTCCCAAAATGTGGGAATGCCTGACATCNAAAAAGGGGAAAACCCTAAAAAAAAAAAAAAAAAAAAAAAAAAAAAAAAAAAAGGAAAAAAAAAAAGAAAAAAAAAAGGAAAAAAAAAAAAAGAAAAAAGAAGAAGAAAAGGTTCCTTCTTCAAAAGTATTTTGCACACTATTAGAAACCTGGCTGTTATTTAAATTCTTAAATGGTTGCTAAGACCTTTGAACAAGTTCATACTAATTCATAAGTACTGACCATGAGTGTTTCTCTAAAGCACTTTGTAAGATGTGGCTGTTGGACAGCAAAATCCTCCTGCCACTCCACTCAGGTCACCACAAAAACTTCTTTGATTTTACTAGGGTCACCCTAACCATCTTGCTAGTTTGTAAAGCTTCTATCACACCCATGGTCCTCTGTTACTTACCATAAGATAAGACAGCGTGAACGGTAATTATTTTTGTAAAATTTCTTTGAAATACCTTTAGTTGAAACAGCAGTTTTTGCTAGCTGAAGGAAGAAGGCCTCTAAAGCAGCAGAAGAAAGATTTCAAAAATTTAACTGAAGAAGTCTGACACTACTTGAAAAAAAAAAAAGATAGCTCATCCCCTAAAAGAAGATTATTCAACAGAACAAAATCCATAAATTGTAATTTCTTTCCCCCTAATACTCTATTTATCTACCCACATTTAGACTGAACTACAGTAATGGGTCATTTTCTTTGCTCCTAGGACAAGACTCAAACCAAAAAGAAACTCTAATATAAAAAAAAAAAAATGTAAAATTGTTAAACCCAACTTTTTTTTTTTTTTTGAGCAAAGGTAAAGTCCTTTTACCTGTGCATAAAATCAAGCTGAGAAAGTCTTGATGCACATCTGAGTTATAAAGAGTCATTTGAGGAGGTCAAAAATGCATACTGCTTTTGACTTGCATTTCTTGATTTTATTTTCATAAATATATATATCTTTTTTAGCAGTTAACTTTGTTTACAGAGAAGCATATAGGAGACACATGTGGCATCATTTTTCTACCACTCAGAGATGTCAGCCAGCAGACTGAATACAGTCTTTAGGCTAATCTGAGGATAAAGGCAGGGAGATATTCCTCAGAGTGAAACACAATAAGACCTGCTTCTTCTTTTGGTATTTGACCAAATTAAGTGCAGCGCAGTCCAAAGGATTTAATGACTGCAGTCATACTTCCAAGGTAATCAGAGCCAGAAAATATTCTTGGGCTGTGGAATACAATTGCCTATAAAGTTAAATTGTTAGAGTTGTCCCTGGCACAGTTTTGGTGCCAGGTAACCGGCGTTTCCCCTGTCAATTTCTGGGAGCTGTTCAGGAGACATTATGGGCCAAGCATGACTCTCAATAGGCACTTTGGAAGTGGCCACCCAGTTCTGGAGCTTAAAAGAATTTCCCAGTACTGAGGTGGACTGATTTGTGCCAACTGGCCTCTTCTTCACAAAACATTTCTGAGCATGTATAATTTACTAGTATAGATGTGGCTTTTGTTTCCACATTGTATGTTGCAAAATATCACAAAGCACAACACGAATATGATATAAAAAAGTAAATTAAAATGGGAATGAAAAGTTCAATTGAACCAAGAACACTTCCTCCAGAATCTCTTTGGTAACAGATTTAGGGGGGAAACATTGCTTACTGGAGTCCATTTTGGCTCAGGAAATATTTCAAAATTAAGAACTTAACTGTGAATTACAAAATTCAGATCCATCCCAGTTCTAATTAGTAGAGACTCAGCAAGTTTAGGAAAAATTGTGCAGAGCAGCATCTGTTGGTTGCTCACCATGCAACACATATATACACACACCTAATTCAGTGAAAATAAACAATACCTAACAGTTTGAAAAGGTCACTCAGTCTTTCTGGTGCAGACACTTCTCTCCCTTTGTGATCAGTTTCACAAAGAGCAGTCTTTCTAACTTCAGCCGTTGAAAAAGCTAACCTTTATGCTTTAGATTCCCCTCATTTCTGTTGACACACTCTCTTGTGCTGAGGGCTTTTCTCCTCAGGAAAACATCTCCCACTCCCTCCCACCTACCATGCTAATCTCGACACAAACATCAAAACCTTCATCTTCAGTCTAACATTTCAAATGGGAATTTCTAANAAGGAAAAGATGCAGGGTGGAAGAGAGGAGGGGAAAATATCCTTTGGTCTATAAGTAGAGCTAAGCAGAACAGAAAAAACTTTCTGCACACAGGCCACATTCACATATTTTATCAGCCCTAAGCCTCTTGGCAGAGAATCTGGCTTCTCCAGGACATCAGTCCCCTGTGGAAGATGGGGTGTAGCTCAGACCACCATGCTGAGCTGCCATGTTCCTCAGTGATGAAACAGCAACCCATTAGTCTTGTAAAAGCAAAAAAAGCAAACATCTGAACATGGATAAGAGGTCCAGCAGTTTTCACTCTGTGTAGCTGGAAAAATGAAGTTGTGAAGATGAAGTGTGTATACCTGGGGTGGTGGGAGCTCTCTGAGTCTACAGACAGACTGACGCCAGGTAGGACATAGTCAATATCCTTTTCGTCTAACCTGTATGGTTACTCAGACATTCATTGAAGTGTAGAGAGGGTCATCTTTTCAACATGCACGGTCTTAGGCAGGGAGACAAAGTGGTCAGGACCTAACCCTTTAAAACCCACGTCTCATGGGTTTATAGTAAGTTTTTACTCCATTGCCTAGTAGGTGGCCAAGGATAAAGCCAACTTCTTGTATTGAGGGCATACAAAGTCCATTACTTTTAGTAGGTAGTCCGGTACTGTGGTGCACGTCCTGGGAGGAAGACATGGGGTGCATTTATCTCACTAATAGAGAAGTCTGTATATATATATATATACGAATCTCATGGTTTTTCCTTAAAGTCAGCAGAGTTTCTCTCTACAAAGAGAGAAAGCTTCTAGTGTGCTTCAACCTAAAGCAGCCCAGAAAAGTGATTCCTTCATTTCCTTTTTGTCTCCTCTGACTATGAGGGCAGCCCCAGCTAACTGCAGGCTTTGGTATTGCTAGATCTGCTAGTGCGGTGTGGTGAGATAAGTCTCACCCTGGTCCTCCTGAAGGGTTGTGCCTTTGTATTATCTTTTAAATCACACCAGAATAGATCATCACACAAAACAGTCATGGAGTTTAAATCTGGGTAAGAGTTCTTGAAAAGTCCTGAAAAGTCAACACTCTGGCCTGTGATTCATCATAACTGAAGATAGAAAGAGGGACTGGAGTGAAGGTATGCTTAATATTTCTTCACAGATCCTTGTCTTCTACTACATTAAGGCAGCCAGATCTGCAAAAAATCATTCTGTATGAGCTTCGGGACAGTCCACCTTTCAGGGAACTTTTCATCAGCACAGGAATTTGCTCCTAAAACTGGTCAGAATACGCTCAACAACAGCAGTTTCCCTCATTAGAAATACTTTTTATTTTCTTTCATAAAAGAAATCTGTAGGGGAAAAAACTGACATCATTATTGTTGTAATCTTTCTATTTTATTTTAATTAATGTTTTCTTTGAAATTGCACACTTCTTTTTATCAAGTTCATTTTTAAGACCTTGCTTTTTCCTTATCTATTTAATGAAGTTCACCATATAATAAGAAAACGTGACTTCTGGTGATAAAAAAATATTTAAAAAGAAATTATTTTGTTACGAATATCTATTAAAAAGGACACAAATATCGACATACAAAAAATACCAGCATAAACCTTGCAAAATGGATGTGACTTCAAAACATATTTCCTTTTCTTGCAGAGATGATGTCTCTATTTTTTTCACCATCTTCTTTGTCTTTTTCCTTTAGTTTCAGAATGAAATGAGGGACAATATATTACAAAATAAATTAAGAAAGGCACTTTTTGTATGCAATCTCATAAGCCTCACCTATTTTGTTTTCTTCACCTCATTGGTTCAATACAAACATGAATCTTAAAAAAGCTTCTGAAGGCCATGGAATAATATCGCCAAGAGAATATACAGCTTCCTTTGATAAGGATAAAGGAAGGTTGATCCTTAAGAAGTCTTATCCTAACACTTGTAATGGAAAATACCTGAAAACACAGATGAAAACAGTTGTTCCTTCTTTATGCAGCTGCATTGTCTTGTTGGCAGAGCCACAGGACATTCTGCAGTTTCCAAAGTGAAAACAGCATTCACATTGTTGTCCAAACAAGATTTGGACCATGCTCACCCATTCCTGTCTAACATTCTTCTCCTCTGGTTTCTTAGAATCATTGAATCATAGAATTGTTTAGGTTGGAAGGGATCCTTAAGATCGTCGAGTCCAACCGTTAGCCTAGCACTGCCAAAACCACCACTAAATGATGTCCCTCAGCACAACTTTTACTCATCTTTTAAATACCTCCAGGGATGGTGACTCCACCACTTCCCTGGAAAGCCTGTTCCAATATTTGACAACCTTTTCAGTGAAGAAATTTTTCCTAATATCCAGTCTAAACCTCCCCTGGTGCAGTTTGAGGCCATTTGCTCCTATCCTATCATCTGTTACATGGGAAAAGAGATTGGCCCCCACCTCCCTACAGCTGCCTTTCACAGAGTTGCAGGCAGTGATAAGATCTCCCCTCAAGCCTCTTCTCTTGGCTGAACAACTCCAACTCCCTCAGCTGCTTTTCATAAGACATATGCTCCAGACCCCTCACCAGCTTCATTACCCTCCTCTGGACACACTTCAGCACCTCAACACCTTGCTTCTAGCGGTAGGGCCAAAATTGAACACAGTATTCTAGGTGCAACCTCCCCAAAGCTAAGGATCAGTACTTTGCTGACCCTACTGGCCATACTATTCCTTATACAGCCTGGGGTGCTATGAAACTGGTAGCATAGGCACAGAAAAGGGAAATATCTTTTCCGATCTCTTTATTTACACTGAAACCTGTTGAAGCACCTCGGTTTCATCCTCTTCTTTTCACAAACACTCTCTTTCAGCAATGTGACTTATTGGGAATGCGGTCTCTGCCTGAGTTCCATGCCTTCACAAAGGAAAAGGGAACAGCATGCACATACATGGTGCTATCACAAGCACTATGTCTTTTGAAACCAACCTGATCATTGCCAGTCACCTGATGAAGCACTGATTCATCCCAAGCCTGCTTAACTGATGACAACTGACAGTGTCACAGCTTCAATTGGCCCAACCTATTTAGCTTATGAGATCTGACAGGATCACAGCTGGAATGCCTCAGGAGATCTGATGGGATCACAGCTTGAGTAGACACAGGATATAAACACTGAACCCAAAGTTCTGCATAAAATTTGAATTACATTCTAAAATGAAACCTTGCCCTCAGCTTCAAGAAAAAAAAAAAACAAAAAAAAAACAAGAACAAATTTTGGTAAGAATATATAATTTTTATTTCTGCAATTTTTTTTTTTTAAATACCTGCACTCCTCAGACAAAAATATAAACTTTCCAATGGATTACAGGATTCTCATGAGGATTACTTCCCAACCTAGCAAACCTAAGGGCATGAAGAAGCATGAAGGTTACTGTCCGTTTATCCAGCTTTCAGAATTTATTTTTACAAGCCATTTTTGGGGGTGTGAGATCAACATTTCTATTGTCAAAAGAAGTATATAAATCTTACCTCAACTTAATTCTGACAACAGGATCAAAAGCAACTACTTTTTTGTCTCCAACAGAGATCCTTTCCATTTATATTTTTTTAATTAGCAGTGCTGTTGTATTTGTATATTGCATTATCTGATGCCAATGAAGTTACCTAACATAACAAAACACAACCAGCATATTTTGTTTTTATGCTTTCCACAAACTAGCTGATTTTCTTCTAATAGCATGATCATGAGGATCAGCAAGGTGAGTTTTTGAATGTGACTATTTCATGACTTTACATTTATGTTCTTGATTCCATAAGCCCAACCCTTTCTCAGTTATGCTTCTTGATATTGGGAAATACAGGGATAAGAGATTTGACTATTTAATGTTAATATGCAGGTATGAACCTAACGGGTTCTAAATGAAAAAGAAAAAAAACCACAAACAACACAACTGTTTATGTAACTAGGTATAATTAAAATTATAACAAAAATATGCTTAATTGTAATTTAGACACAGGTTTGACTAATGACTGCATTTGGTTATATTAGAATTGTAGGCATTCACTGTGATTATGTTGTCTTTCTCTCCTTTACTGTACTACTTTCATTGCAAGACTGCCTAACAGCCTCCATCAAAGACCTAATGACTGTGCAAACAGAACCAGAGGAATGTACCTGACTAAGAGACAGATCAGCAACTTTGCTCTCCACTTGGGCTAAATGAATTCAGAGAGATCTTTCTCACTCACGACATCAAACGAATTTTCTTGATTTTATTAAAACTTCAGACTGGTATGAATTCACTACGCCTTCTTGAAGAATCCCCATTAAACAGAAATTATTTTTGGACATATGTCTTGCATGGACAACATGGGAATTGCTGAATAGTTTGCCAATAGCAACTAAGAAAATATCTTTGGATTAGCTTGTTTTCTACCACAAACTAAAATACCTGCTCAGCACCTGAAACTCAGCTAAAGTTCATGGAAATCAGGTCATGAAGACTTTCCTTGTCCATCTATCTAAAGCAGTGTTCTTCAACCTTTTCAGGTTACTGACCCACCTTGTTCAAGTAAAAATTTTCTCTGACCCTCTTACATTAACTATGAAAATAGGAGTACATAATGTATTTATCATAACAATGATATGCCTGTATAATTTAGTTGTGTGCATGTTTCAAGAGGTCGAGGAAGAACACTTGACCTTGAAGAGGAAGGGTGAGTGTGGAAGTTTCATTGCCATTGTTGATATAAAAAATTTAACTGCCTCAAACTAGCATTGCTTGTCCTTCATGACCGTTGTGTCACAGCCCAGGACACAGGAAAAAGTCTAAGGTGACCAGTAAATATTCCTTAGTAATAAAGGGTTAAGCTTTTGGGTAATAATTTTCCTGTTCTATAAGATATTTGAAAACATGAGAAAAAGTTTTTTTCAACTTTTACAAAGAGGTTCTTCTTCTCAACTTCCCTCTTTAGTCATATATTGTTATATTTCATTCACTGAAGACTTTTTAATGTGCAAAAAAATTTTGGCTGTAAAATCTTTGGTTGTAAAATCATCACCATGTTGCCCCCTACCTCAATAACTGTTTTGTGAAACAGCAAGTACAGACTATAAATCCAATAAAACACAATCACAAATTTTTGGCCTAGCAAGGTTGCACCTTATTCATGTTGTTGCATGAAGTTCATCAAAAATCATGGAATCATAGAATCATAGAATCATGGAATCATAGAACGGTTAGAGTTGGAAGGGACTTTAAAGATCATTGAGTTCCAACCCCCCTGACATGTGCAGGGACACCTCTCACTAGACCAGGTTGCTCAAAGCCCCATCCAGCCTGGCCTTAAACACTTCCAGGGATGGGGCATCAACAACTTCTCAGGGCAACCCATTCCAGTGCCTCACCGCCCTCACAGTAAAGTTCTTCCTAATATCTAATCTAAATCTTCCATCTTCCAATTTAAAATCATTACCCCTTGTCCTATCACTAGACTTCCTGACAAAGAGTTAAATGAGATTGATTTTTGTCAATCTCATAATTCCTTATTTCTATTTCAAGCTTTTCCGTATTGTTGTTCTCTCTATATAGGGAGATACAAGCTGCCTGTAGAATTCCTATTTCAAAACCGAGGAAGATGAATGGATAGTTTGGTATGGGCTGCTGGGGTGGCCCAAGTATATGAGGCTCCTCAGTTTACATATATCCAGCTAGAGTAGTCAGTCACATTAAGGTAACTTAGCAGAACAGTTATTTTAGAGGGCTAAAGATATTCAGGAGTTGATTTATGTCTTCTAACATAGACATTCATAACGTAGGTGTTGATGTCTGCTAAACTCCCTAGGCTTTTTTGAGGTGTGATGCATGTCAGCTAAAGTACACAGCTAAAGCAGATCAGATGAATTGCTCCCTAAAAAGTACTCAGCACCCCGGTCAACTGCAACGAGTGACTGCAGAGCCTGGGGTTACTTGCTCAGATGCAGAGAGGTCTGCTGAGTAGATACGTGAAGCTAGATGAGATGGATCCTGGACTGTGATAATCTATCAGAAAACAGGGCTAGACTCCCAGCTGTACTGCAGACCTCCTGCTCTCAGACGCTAGGAAAAACATCACCTACAGAAAATAAGAGCTGGATTACATCCCTCTCCAGGCCCTGCACATGAGTGAAGGTGGCTGAAGTAGCCAGAAGGAGGGTGGTCTGAACTTTGCGTCTACAGGAGCTGTACGAGTTCTTGAAGTGTATTGTCTGAAAAATGATGGTGCATAAGTTAGTGAGGCTGCAGGGCAGTAGCTTACCCAGTGTTAGCATAGCTGACATGCTGACAGTTTATATGGAATTTATGTGCCCATTTACTCTGCTTTTTATGGGAAAACATGTTGTTACCTTACAGCTGCCACATCACACGCTACTTATCCTGCCTCAGAGCTACAGAGCACCTTCCTCAAGGAAGCATACATACATCAAGAGGTTATGTATTTTTTAACAACATTGTAAGGGTGAAATGATGAAATATGCATTATACTGCATACTAGCAGCTTTTAATTTTTCTATATAACTTATTTAGCAGATTTAACTTATTCTATAACTATTTGCAGTTGTTCTCTTCTTCCCAATTCACATGTTTGGAGTTAGATAAAGAAATTGGGAGTAAGAAAGCATCTTCGTTAGGGTAAAGGAACCATATGAGGATGAGTTGAGGTTCCACAGTAGTACCAAAACTGCAGGAATAAACATATAAAACATGGACAGTAAAGGATGCTTAACGATGTTGACTATGACAGTATATAAAATGGTAAATCAGATAGCAGAAAGCTGGAACTAGTGACAAGACTTAGAATCCAATCTTTCTGTCCCAAAAAATGTTCCAAAAAGAGAAGGAAAAGGAGATCATGCTGTTACCATTATACCTTCTACCAAATTCTCTTAATGATATCATAGAATCATAGAATCATAGAATGGTTAGAGTTGGAAGGGACCTTAGAGATCATCAAGTTCCAACCCCCCTGCCATGGGCAGGGACACCTCTCCCTATAGCAGGTTGCTCACACCTCATTCACCTGATACCCAGTGGTTTTACCTGTAAATATTTCCCCCTTTCCCCATTTCAGTAAAGGAATAACTTGGAAAATTGGTTTTATCCTCCCGAAGTGTTGCCTTAAAACTGGTTTCAGTAATGATGTGGGTAATTACTTGCTACTGATCCTAACATGAAGAATAGCTCAAAAAAGGCCATTGCTGGAGTGCATTACATTGAGCTGATGCTGGTTTAATTAGAACAGCTGAATTTATTTAATATAAACCCAGTATAGCATTTGTGTTCTGCAAGGGGGTGAACCAGAACCTCATTTACCTGAGACATGGGGATGAAAATGCACCAGCTTCTCTCTTCCATGGCTCCAAGGGCTGAAAAGCCAAGAGTAAGTTTTACATGTTAATATACAATTGGAGAATTACCTTACATTACAATAAATTCAAACCCCTGGATTTCCCACATCCCAAGCAACAGCTATTGGCACCAAAGCATTTTATATGAGAATTGTTCAGGTCCCATTTCTTTTTCTCTGCCTTTACAAGAATGCAAAGATATGCTGGTGGTTACATCTGCAGACCAAGGAAAAGCTGAGTGACACACTTGGATCTGAAAGTGATAGTCATTACAAGCTACCTGAAACTGGGCACTTGGGCTGCTTTCCTGGTAAGAAGACGAGGCTTTTCTGGAGAAAATGGTCAGTGTTGGTTTAACTTGACCAACAGCAACAGCAACGCTGACTCCAAAGGGGTCATGTCTGCATCAGCTGGGCCACACTGGACAGAAAATTATCTGCCAATAATTTGTTTTCATATGGAGACAGAAGAAATTCTACACACTACCATACACATTTCAGTTCCTAAAATTGACAGAAAATCTACAAAAGGTTCAAGAAAAGCATTTTTTATAAAAAGTGCTGGAGGTAACATTTGTCAATATTTTAAAGTATCTACAGGGCTGTGCCCTTGTCTTTGTCTAGGGTCATCTGCAAATCCCTCTGGATTGTACCAGTGTGAAAAGTACCTACTTTACAAAGGAGAACCCTGAATTTAGGAAGGTACCTAAATTTATACAAGATTGGGGACTGAAAAATTTTTCTTTCTCTGAGGTAAAGATTGTGTTCTGCTAATGCAAAATGTTCTTTATACTTTTTTCTCATAGGATTTTCTGGCACCTAGTAGATCTGTGTATTTGTAGAAGTGTAGAACTTTTGCTGACAACATGTGTGTTCATCTACAAACACCCACTGCAGAAGATCCCTTGGCTCAGCCATTTAGGACAGTGCCCTACATAAGTTCTGGAGGGCAGAATCAATCTTTAAGTCCAATGAGCAAAGAAAGATTTAATTTTATTATAGATGGAAATGCTGAGAATGAACTTTTTGAAGGAAAGCAAATAATCTGGTTATTGGGATCTCTTTAAACTAGAGACAACTAGGAAAGAAGAATATTCTTGGCTGGACACGGTAGATGAGACCCTTTGAATCAAGACCTTGGGGACACCTAGGTGAACTTTCTGAAGAGAATTCATATGAAACTTTGAATGCCAACATGGAGTAGAAAAGGAGGACAAAAAGAAGCAGACAGGTAAAACATATCTCAATATATTTAGTATTAAGAACTCTAAAACAAAGGTGAAGAAAAATGGATTAAATTCTGGTTTTAATTTGCCTTTAAATGCTTGAGCTCCTTTACCTGCAGAGTGTGTCCAGTTCCCTTCAGATGACTCTCTACCTAGTGCTTTTTTCCCAATTTACAGACTTCCTTCCCAGCTGCTTAATGATACAGGGCCTCTTCTTCATCCCAAGACTAAAGTAATGAAGTACCACTGATGTTTGTCCCCCAGGTCAGAAATTCATTATGAACCTACCCACCATCCGATGAATTTTGCCATCCAGCCTCTAGTCAGCTATTAATTATACACCCTTACCCTCTCACAACAGCTCCTGCTGTAGCAATGTCCTGACATCCATTTTACAGATGGGGCTTAAGTACCGAGAGATTAAATGTCTTATATCAAGCCACAAGTTGAGTGTACGTGTGACACAATTCTGCCTGGCCAACAGGTCCTAAGATTTGTCATCCCTTTTCTTACACCAGTGTCCATTAGTACTCTACTAACACATAGGCCAGGAAAGATAAATCAAAAAGCCACTGCAATCTTGTCACATCCTTTTCTGCACCTTGGCCGAGGCCCAGAACAGTATCTGTCCTGAAAGCAAGGAAAAGCACTGACAGAAACACCTTGTGGAACTAAAACCAAGTGTAATGCTCTTTGGCTGCACATGGAGGGTTTTTGGCAGGTCCCACAGGAAGAAGATAAAAGAAATAAGGAACCAAGTCAGGTAACTACTGCCAATAAAGAATCATTGAATCATAGGATGGTTAGAGACGGAAGCGACCTTAAAGATCATCTATTTCTATTCCCCTGCCAGGGGCAGGGACACCTACCACCAGACCAGGTTGCTCAAAACCTCATCCAGCTTGGTCTTGAACACCTCCAGGGATGGAGCATCCACAACTTCTTTGGGCAACATTGCTCCAGTGACTCACCACCCACAGGGTAAAGAAATCTTGACCTACTTTTGCAGAGGATTTGTATCATATGGCTGACTATTTAAAGTTAGAAATGGTCTGATCAGGAGCATAAGTCCATACAGTTTTATTTTTGTTTTCTTGAGAAAATAAATTACATAAGGGCAAAGACCATCTTGTTATAAGTTGACTGTTTAAATGTTCATCTTACATCACTGGAAATTAATTTTTAAGGATTAGCTGCACTCAACAGAGAGGCTGAGGGAACAACACAACACAGGGAAAGGTTCAGAGGAGACGGTGGAGGGAACAGGTCAGAACAGAAGTGCTCCACATTTGGATGAAAGCTATCAAACTCTCAAAATGAGTAGAGAACTGTAGAAGAGATCTGACTTAAATTCCAGACTTTCAGTGTTGTTTTACCGTGGAGAGGCAGGAACCCTTTCACTTCTCATTTAAACCAGGAACAAAAGTTCTCCATTTAGGGAACTGAAGTTCAAACGAACCTGTCTGTACCCTGCAGAAGATAAACATGCTTTCATTAACATTTCTAGCATTACTGAGATCACCAATAAGGAAAATTATTATAAAATAACTTAGTATAAAGTGCTGTTGTTTTATTAAGCTATGACACACAGCAAGTCACACAAGAGTCTTCTCAATTGACAGTGCCTAAAATCACAGATATTGAAGTAAAGTCATTTGTGAGAAAGACATGAAAAAGGTTGAGTCATCTGTAAAATATCCCACATGAGTAATTTTTTAGTCCTTCACACTCTTGAATGGACTCTCTTTTAACTTCTCAGATAGTTAAATCTTCACCTTAAGATTAAGTGCTCTGACTTTCATTAGCAAGTATGGCCTGAATTTTGAAAAATGAGTAGCAATTTGAAATATCTCACTTTATCAGTTGCTTTTATTCCCATGTGCTGAAAATCTGGCTCATTTAAGTAGGCTTGACTATCTACCTGGAAATAAAACCAGTCAAAATCAGTAACCCATTTTCAAAATTTAGGTCTAAGAGTGATTGTGCTTTTAACAGAGGAAATAAATATGTTTAATTCCAGGTTTTACTGAAAATGAAATTGAATCTTTACTTGGGGGCTATAACAACATTCCTGGTTCAGAAATGTTATCTTGCAATTTTCTTGTATTTGTCTATCACGCTCCATCTCATTAAATTCTCTAAGTTATTTGAGGTGGGACCGGTTTTTCTTCTTTACTGTACTCTTGCTATATTGAAACTTCGATGTGTGAATAGAATCCTTAGATGATAATAATAAGCAAATTTCCTAATGCTGTTAATGATAAAAATTCTTTATTTCTTTTGTAAATAACAGCTTATATATTAAGTTAACCAAGATATAAAATGGAATCCTGGTCAACTTGGACTATAATTAGACTATGATGATACGTTTGCTCACAACAATATGCATTTTGAGATCTTTTATTTCTTGTGGAAAACTAAAAGAAAACCCAAACTCCAAACAAATCTAAACAAAAAAAAATACTGTTCTTGAAATCAGCAAGAAATGTTTTCAAAAGTGTTTTCAAAGATCTCCAGTCTTTAAAGAAACATAGAGCATAATCCATGCAGAGTCCCTGAACATTAATGGACGCTTTATGATTTGCTAGAGTCATAATATAATATATTCTTGGTTCAATAACTCAGGAGAAAATAATCAATATATGGACAGTACAGACTTCTAGTCTCAGGGTTCCCTACAGAGCTTTTGGCTTCTTCTCTAATGGGCTGTGTTGTTTTTACTGCTGCAGTGGCATCGTTTAGCTTAACAAGACACTTCCTTCACTCATCTGCTGCGAGAATGCTTGCCAGTCAACAGGAGAAACATTAAATGGAATAAAACTAGTGGAGTTAAGATGAAAAGTGTTTTCCAAAGGTACAAGGAGAAGTTTCCAAGAATTCAAGAAACTCAGATTAAGGAGGATGATCAGCCTGCAACTAATTAAGGTAGGAAAAGTTACATATAAACTAGGTTCAGATTTAATTTACATGAAACTACCTTTGTTCTTCCTAGAAAGGAAAAAACAGGCAAAAGACTAAGGTTTACTCACTTCTTTTGTGGGACTTTCCAACCAGTGACAGCCTAGACTAAGAGTTTAATCTCTCTCTCAGTCAGATTATGGTGAGTGGCTCCTACAAGAGGAGAGGACTATTTCCTGCTCTCTGCAGTGATCTGGGAAATGAAGAATTTATTTGAAGTGTCCTGAACATTTGTTCTTTACCATTAGAGCATGAGGCAAACACATAACTGCCTCAGGCTGTATTAACACTACAGGACAGAAGCAGTTCTGTATTGAGAATGACATGGACAGTGCAACCTGTTGGCTTCTGTTGCTCCATACCTTATATTACGAGTTAACATAACCAGTAAGACTTAGGAAACCTATTCCCTTGAAATCAGTTAATTTCCCTTTACTGTCTGTAGTCTATAAGGAACGTGTTGTAGAAAGGGACTGGAGCAATTCATCAATACCAGAAGTTAAAGAACTCTCAACTGGAAGATACTCAAGCAGTGAGATGATTTGGTCTGTGCAATTAATTTTTAAATGATGGTTATGAAGACAGTGGGACTTAGGATCAGTGATTTGCATTTCAATAAACACCAGTTCAGAAATTCTTAAGTGTTGCTGGAGAGCAATTTATGGCTTAACAAATTTTATTCATTTTCAGTTGACTGTTTCATGTAGTTCCACTTTGAAATGGGATATGGATCAATGCTCTTCTTGGCAATGGTCAGAACTAAAAAGGTTGGTTCAGGTAAGTATGGAAGCTTGCATATGTGTCTAAAGCCTATCTGACACACTGATTCCAACACTTCTTGTTTTGTTAAATTTGACTATAGTCATCACTACCTCAGTACTTTTTATTTACAGATATCAAGCGTGTTGGTTGCCTCCTGATATGTGTCTATTAAAGTTTATTGATGCAAGAGGATGTTAGCTCTGCACCAAGCACACATGCAGACTCACCTTAATATCAGGTACCTGCCTTAGCCATTAAAGAAAACTTCCATAAATTCTGTATTTTACCATTTTTCAGATGATGTCTTGATTATATGCTATCCTTAATAACTAAGTAAAGCCATAAATTAATGGATAACCCACAGGTATTATGTCTAGGTATGAAAGGGAAACTCTTCTTCATTGGCTGCAGACATCTTGTCCTTTACTCTGTTGTGCAGCTTCCTCTCCCCTAAGTTCCTATTTGTTTCAACTGTAGATTAGACCTAGACAGACTTTGCATTTCACAGTCCCTCAAACCATTTCTCCAGTAATGCTGTACACAGCTTATTTCTGGTCCATGTAGGTGATTTCATCCCATGCACCAACGTGACCAACTGTTCCTTTGAAATCAAAAACTTATCCTTCCCTAAAGCTCAAGAATCCCAGTTTCTTTTCATTAGGATCAGCTTCACTGCGGCTGTTATGATCTTGCATTTTTCAACTCACGTTTATGTGCCAGAAACAATTAAGCAAGCTTTCGTTTCATACATGGTACCCATAAAATATCTAGCATCACTGAACTGCATTATTATTTCCCCCAGGAAACAATTCTCGAAAAAAAAATACAAATGAAAACCACAATCTATATATTTACATTATTTATAAGTTCTCAAGGATTATTTCCCTGTACTAAAAAGAATGGAGATATTGCTACATGGGAAATCTGGGAAACTTTTTTCTTTAATCTAATTTCTGCTAAAAAAAAGAGAACACTTTCCAGTCGTGCACAGCCATAAATTGTGTAATGGTGGAGTGAAGAAACATTATGTTTCTTTAATTTTCTAAATTTCTTTCCATCTTTCGAAAAAGATTTAATTTTATTCATATTTGGCAAATATAGAGGCTACATTTTTATGAAACTTCAGCTTTTAGCATGATAAACTTTTTTAAAATGCTGGTCCTCATTGTATGAATTTAGTTTCTTTCAAATATTGTATTACATACTTTGGGAGGCAAAATGAGAGGGACTGAGTATGAAAACACATAATAACAAGTATGGATACATCTCATGCAAATATAAATAAGCATGTATGTATAGAAATATGCATACACACCATGCTGAAAGTCTCTCAATTCAGATACATACATATATGTGTATACATATGCCAAAGTTAAAATGTCAGGTTAATTTTTTACTTGAAATGGAGATTTTATTTCAATGCAATCAAAGTGCAACTTAATGTAATGATGTTATTTTTCATTAAGAAAAATTTGTAAACACTTCATCTTTGTTCTGTACTGCAGAGGTTTCTGAGAACCAAAATACAATAGTCTGTTGTTACAAGATGCCTTAAAGGCAGAACATAAACAAACATCCTAATCGGTAAATTGAAAATTAGAGTTCATTTTTCCCCCTAAATGAATGCAATTCCACTGGCAAGTATTCAGCTTCATATTCAGCTCAGTGAAAGCAAAACGGTACTGTGGACTAGATGAATGACTAATTTCTTCCAAAATACTGCAGTGGGGACAGCATCTTTGAGACAGAAGCTTCCTTGACAGGCACTACCAAGTCTTTTCTGAGCCTATGCAGAGGTATCATAGACTAAGAATGCTTAGAGTTCGAAGAGACCTTAGAGATCATCGAGTTCCAGCCCCCCTGCCATGGGTAGGGACATCTCCCATTAGAATGGGGTGATATCTTTTAGGCCTAATACGCAGCATCATGAGGAAATAAAGTGCTGCAGAAATTTTCATTTGATACAGAGTTAAAGGCAAAGAGGAGAAGGCAGAGAGCAGGACTAGGCAGCTCAACTTAAGCAGGGAGAGTGGGAAGCCCTGAGGAGCATGGCACGGTCTCGGGCGTGGTCTCTCTGTCATCGGTCTCAGACCATGTGCCTGGCCCCTGGAAATTTTGAAGTATGAACATGAAAAACAGCTTCAGAAACGTCTATATGCTCCATGGATGGGATTACAGCGTGAGTTATTTTGGGTAACAGCAACCATTGTTCTAGCTTAACTTACAAGGAGAGTCTCCCATGAGAGTGGTAATGTGCCAAATTTTCTATATGTCTGTATAAACAAATCATGTGAGCCAAAAGAAAAACCTCAAGGGGGAGTCAGGGAGCTTGTGCAATCCGTTGCCACAGCTGAGCTAGGGGCCACAGCAAATGGTTCCAGGCTGTTGGAGAGAGATCTGAAAGGGCTTCATGCTCTAAGATACTTTTTCAAAGAAAAGACCATGAGGAAAGTATTTTGCAGTTATAGAAAGTGTCATGGTGGAACCCTGTGGTGGGCATGCTGTATGAGTAACTTCTGTTTTCAATGTAGTTTGGTATTTCAAATGTGGTTTATTGTCTTAGACTATTTACAACCTTTTCCTGAGGATTAAATGTTACTTTTCAATTAGGAAGCTTACTTTGAAAACTAAGTGGAAACTATTTACTATTACTTATCTAGGATTTTGCATTATGCTAAGGCTAGGCTCTGAAATCCTGACCAGAAAAACGAAGCCTTTTCCTATGTATGTTAAGACATAGTATTAACACAGAGGCAGGAGGAAGAGAAGTGTATGCAGAATATCTTGGTGCTGTCTGGACCTGTTACAATCACATCCCTGTTTCCATTGGGGAAAAAAAGATAAACACTTGCAAATAATTTACTATAAATAAAAGACACTGTAGCTATTTTCAAACCATGCAACTTAGATAATGCTTCAATTCTCCCGTCACACCATTTTTAACAGGATAGAGAAGCAATCTTATTTAAACGGAGTGTTAAATTTTCAGACTCCTCCTTCTGCATGAGAACTGTCAAGCTTAAAAAGTCCATCCTTTTTTCTAGGGGTGCTGCCATCCTGAACGAATGAGGCAGAAGGAAATAACTGGCTTGATCATGTCAGGCAGTGAGTAATGCTGATGTCAGACACCGGCCCCGAAAGATGCTGAAATTGTAAGTCTCGGTGGTTTTCTGGTTTGAAATGCTGAGTAGAGGGATAGTGGATTATGTAGCTGAAGAACTGCTGAAAACGAGTTGTCTTGGTTGTGTCAAAATCTCCTCTGTGATGAGCCTGGAAACCTCATCATGAGTCTCAAGAAAGCCATTTCTTATGCTAATTATTTCCCTCAACTGTGCATCCAATTTAATGTGTCATTTGAGATTCAGATACTCTGCACATGCACAAGATTTGAATAACTGATTGAATGTACACATCGAGTTGTACAGACTTGCTCCTCAGAAAAAAAAAAATCCTTTCTGACTGTTTTATGAAACCATCATGAAGGAAAATGGTGCAGTACTAACACCGGAACCAGAAATACTTCACATACCTGGTAGCCTGGGTCAGGTCTACCCTTCAACATGAATGTCCATCTGACAGCCTTTATAACTTTTCACTCTCCATGGGTAACTTGATTCAAAAAGAAGTGCAATATTCAGCTCATTGTTATTCAGCAAACTTTAAAAAAAAAAAAAAAAAAAAAGTGAAATTTTGTGTTAACTTATAAAACAACAAATCTCATCAACTTTCTCCACTTTCATGTTTTTCACTCTTCAGTTTTCTTTCATGTCAAAAAGGCTGAGCTCTAAGTAAAATGCTAAAGTTGTCCTAAAAAATTATTCATGACCAAAAAATACCCCCAAAACCAAAACCCCAAACTGCTCATCTTTGAAAAATCAGAAACCTTGCATTTATTTATCATGTGGAAAAATTGGAATAAATTTTGTTAATCAAATATTTGTTCTTTTTTTCAACGTAGCTACTGTGATAAATATTAATCTGAGTCATCTTGTCCACACATTCCTTTTCCCTTGCTTGTCAAAAGTAGGATAACCACCTCTTCTCTACAGTTAGAAAATACAAGAATGTTTCCACTGCAGATTTCAATATACTATAAGGACATCTGAAGTAGCATATAACAAAAACTAGGCCAGAAACTATGTCTGCACAGTAATATACACTTCCCTTGTATAGCACCTTCACTCAGTATGGCATTCTGACCTTCTAAGTCTGCGCAGCCCAGGCCACCTGTTGATTTTTTGCTCATTTTTTCAGCTAATTCAGTTACCTTTTCATCTTTTTTCTTATCTAGAAAATATCAAGGCAAAAGGGTAATCTCTCCAAAACAATTCTAAATCAACAGACTTTCCATGCAAGTTATTATTTTAATGGAAAATACCATTTTACCACCAGCTACTGGTTGAGTTCTGGGTTGGTATTGTCTAGGTCAAAGGGGAACAACTATAAATAGGAATTGATATATTTCCTAGTTCAGGCCCATGCAGCCAAATTTTAGGACAATGTATCTTCAGATTTTAGGTATAAATCCATTTTTGCATGATGCCAAATACGCAGCAAGCATTGCTGTGTTACTAAGATATGAAGAATATGTGTCAGGGAAAAAAACGTTGCTCAGATGCATAAGCATATGTCATATTCTGGGGCTGTTCACCACATACAAATTGTTTATATGATCCTTATGGCCAGGTTTCAGTGACTGCCCTTCTCAGGACATTTTTAGACCTTTGTAAATACACTTCTTTGTTTAATGTGGTGTCTGGCACCAGATTGGGAGCTTCTGTGAGGGTGAATCCATTGGTACTTGGAGAAGTTCATTCCAGATAACAGCACTGGTACCACATCAGTTTAAGTAGATTTAATCCAACAAAACAACAAAGTAAAAAAGTGAAGACAACAAGCTGACAGCACCTGCTGAGTTTGAGGTAACACTTAAGTTTTTTTCCCCAAGGTAAACCTTCCAACCCAAGAAAGCATTTCATTTATAACAGAGCAGTGTAGTGGCGGCAGCAGCCAACTTTCAAAGTAATTATTGCTGTTAAACTGAAGTGGGCTTTAAACATTTCATTCAGATCGATTTATTCAAAAGTGTTTAAGGCTCAGCCAAGTTTACTACTGGCATGGTTGTAGGACACTTTATGGTTTATCATAATGTTTCATCAGTTGCAGTGGGACATGAACAGAGGTGAAATGCAAAGCAGGTGCGAAAAACCTGTTGGGTGTTTTTTTTCTGTTGTCAATATTTCCATTTGTGGAGCCATTTTTGTGGTTGGCAAGAGATGGAGGAGGTTGGGGAGAGTCTGGGATGTAAGGCAGGATTAACTGTTGAACATCCCTTCTATTCTTCAGTGCATGGTTGAAGTTTATGGAATATTTTAAATCTTTCTTTTCCTTCCTAGTTTTTACTTCCTCCTTTTACCGCTTCTTTGCTTCTTTTTCTTTTTTTTTCTTCTTTTTTCTTTTTTGCCCAGCCCTGTCTCCAAAGAAAGCAATAAGCCTGTCAAAGAAGGAATTAATTAAGCAAATCAATCAGTCAGTTTTATTAAGGAATTACAAAGCCCATGTGCAGCATTAATTATTCAGATAATGGGACATCTCTAAGCCTTTCTTTTCAATTATTGATAAGTCGCTATCTATCATTCTGACTGTTTTAGTACTGATTTAGTTGTGAATGAAGCCAGGTCATTCAGCCATAGCATATGCCAGTTATGAGAGTTGCTAGATGACTAGGGGCGGGAGAGAGAAAAAGATGAGAGGTATCGTTTATTTCTATCCACAGTGATTGCAAATATTAAATATTTCAGGGCAAGTGCCTTCTCCTGCGCTGCAGATGAAAAGGAAACTGTCCTTCCTTGTTGATATCATCTAGGTGATCACCTTTGTTCAATGAGGCAACACATGCCCATTTTTCCCTCTGCAATATCCATGCAACTTTTCTGTTGACTTTATATGAGGTTCCCCACTAGTTCATAAGGTGTGGAAAAATGAGATGCCTTTCCATTGTCACAATATAGTTATCATTTTGCATCTGCTGATCAAGGCAACTCTTCTCATTTTTCTCTTTAGTAGGAATTTCATGACAACTGCTTAAATAGAGAGCCCTTCTGCAGCCCTAGGCTTATTTTTCATGCTCACCTGATTAGATATAATATACAGGGAAGTGTTCTCCTACCTGCTTTCATAAGCGGGGAGCAAAGGCAATGACCTTATAATGTTGAAACTCAGGCAATCAAACAACAACTTCTTCATCACTGAGGAAAAAAAAGTACATGTAAATAGTTACTAATGGGAAAAGGACCTTGTAGTAAAGGAAATCCTGGATCTCAACAAAATTAACTCATAATTGAGAAAACTCACATTCCACTTGAAATCAACTGGAGAAGGCAGAAATTGTTGGGAAATATGATGAGCATTGTGTAGTACTATAAAGAAAACAAACTTCGTCTATTACTGTCCTTCAGATTACATAGCCATTTTAAGACAGTTTGCTTCTTTCTAAACAGTCAGAATGGCTACTTAATTTAGACTACCCAGAAAATTAAAAAAAAAAAAAAAAGAAAAAAAAAAGTCTAGAGGATATAGGTCTGGCTTATTGGAAGGTTGTATCACTTTTGCTGTTGTCTAGTTTCAGGCAAAAATGGTTCTATATGATTTAGTCTCTGGCAGGTGCACTATGAGCGGATGTACCAAGAGACTGGAAACAGATTCACATTGTTCGGCTAAACCCACAGAACAGGGACAATGTTTCCTCCAAGTCACCAACAGCTCCCCTTCCTTGCATGGTATTTGCAGGTACACAGAAATGAGGCAGGTGTAGGTGCTGCGTTCTGCACACAACATCAGGGTGCAACCACTGGGCTCCTCCTCCCCATCACCTCTATCTCCAGAACACACAGGCAGTTTTAAAACCACCTGTTCCTGTCTTTCCTGCATTAACGAGACAGGAGTCGTATACTTCAGGGCATAAGCTTATCTCCAGTTGAGGTCAGGAAGATATTTATTGAACTAAATAACTGGCTTGGTTAAACTGACTGTTTGCCTTTCTGTGAACAGCCAGCTTTAGTCAGCGTGTTCAGGATTAGAAATGCTCATGTTCCCCATTACAGAGACTGCTCACTAAACACAGGTGTGTTCTCTTGAAAATTTCTACCTTTGCACCCGTTAGGTGTGCAAATGAAAATCTGCAGCACTGTAGCATTTGTGGGAGGTGAAACTCTAAGGGGTAGAGTGACATCCCTTCACTCTTTCTATCAGCTTGGCACAGAAATGCAATGAGAATTCATTGCTATCTTGCTATGTGGGTTATTTTGCTTCAGCTCTCAGCTAAAAACCATGAATGAGAGGTATTAAGAAAATCAATGACAAAGTTAAGAGTGAGAACTC
>VXBW01008270.1:86540-97915 GCA_013400375.1 Thinocorus orbignyianus | reverse complement strand
CTGACCTTTTCTTTCCCAGTTGACAGCATCTCCTTGAAACACCATAGCCCTGAAATACCATATTGCCATTGCTGATAGCAGGCCTCAGGGTGTGTTTTGAGTTTGCAAGGCCTCAGATCTGGCTTTTTGTTAGATTTTCTCTGTTTGAANTGGTGGGAGGACAGGAATGAGCTGCAGAATTCAAATGCAACCCCGTATCCCCAAGGAGAGTCCCTGGAAATGTGCAGTGCTCTGAAAACCAAAGGGCACACAGTCAGATCCGTACATAAAATTCCTCTCCACCAAAATCAACTACCTCCCAAGTCTTGACCAGGTGCACTGTGCTTTTTCAGGAGCTAAATTCACCTGGTCATGTTTTAAAGTTATCCACTTCTTAAGATCCAGTATTTAAAATTCAATTCCATCTGAACATGAGGAAAAACTGCTTTACTCTGAGGGTGACAGAGCACTGGAACAGGCTGTCCAGAGAGATTGTAGAATTTCCTTCTCTTGAGACATTAAAAAATCTCCTGGATGCATTCCTGCCCAGCCTGCTCTTGGTGAACCTGCTTTGGCAAAAGGGTTGGGCTAGATGATCTCCAAAGACCCCTTCCAACCCCTGTAATTCTCTGAATCTGTGATTAAACAGGAAAGTCTAAGAAAGGAACCATCTTTTGACAGTTCTACTTTTCATTCCTCTAAAGATTTCATTCATTAGATTGTCTCTGACAAGCAGTCAGAGGAAGGTCACTTGTGCTCTTTGTATGTGTTTAGAAGATGCTATTCTTTCATTCATGTAGATATGACAATTATTTTTCTTCCACTCAGGCTGGCTTATAAACAACTTATTTAACAAGTGATGCTCTCATGGTGTCCAGGATGAGTTTCCTTTCCTCTTGGAAAATGTTATGTAATACATACATGACAGTCTTATTTTCATCCTGCTGACAGCCCTTTGGGACAAGACATCATGTTCTTCTCTTTTCTGTCCTTCTTGGCTTCATGGTTTTGTAGCTTGCTCAGGTAAAGGATGACATAATTTTTGATTCTTAGTTCTACTAGCACTTCCATTCCAACACATATATTTTAAGAAAGATGCTATTTGAGTTCCCTAGGTCTGCAAATACACTGATGGGGCAAAAAATTCCTTATAGACCTGCTAGTGGACCAGTCTAATAGACTCACCCTTCTTTTCTAGCCTTAAAGGCACAGACCTGGATGGTAAGTACATAGTTTGCCCATGTCACAGTGTTTGAGACTCTAGATCTGCTACAGAAACAGAAGTGATTTTACCCAGGAAAACTGCCAGGNATTTTTCTAATGACCAGATGGCTAGGGCTAATTTGCTTTATTTCTGTTTGTCTTTGTGTGTTACCACCACGATTTTACATTTCTAACAAGATGTAGTGTAGAAAAACAGAGTCCTGGTTCAACAGTAGGGGACATGGAATGCGATGCATTGGTGGACACGTGTGGGGTGATAAGAGGAGGGTCATGGGCTGACGTGGAAGACAGCAAGGCTATAAGCAAATCACTCACGGTCAGTTAAAGAAATATAGATCAGGAGCTGGACTAAACTTGTTTAAGGGGTAACAGAGGAAATGAAGAAAAAATACGTAGTGTAGATAAAGGGTACAGTATCTAGTATATTTGGATGTGGAGCTGCAGACCAGTGAAGAAAAATAAGGGTGTAAAAACACATTAACGAGCATGTAAGAATAGATCCTAAAGTCAAGAAGAAGAAATCATCAATATCCTCATTGTGTTCCTACTGGCAAAGGATTCCAGATAATGACATCTTGCCATAGCCCCTGCCACCAGTGCCACCAGCGTGAAACCACTGACCTTGGAACCCTGCTGAGCTGGAGGTGGGTTAGCATAACACTAGGAAAAGCTGTATGACAGTCTCAACAACATTATTATCAGCTCTGAAGCTTTTTCTGCATAGAAGTATTCTTTCTTTTTCCACACTAATTAGATTGGGACTGACAACTATTAGATAACTAGGATTTTCTTATACTAATGATAAATTCTTGTCTTTAAGGTATGTTTCCTATTTGTCTATAGACAAAATTCTGAGAGTAACATAACTTCACATCCAACATTTGCTATAATTTATTTCTGTCTTAAAGATGAGCTTCATAACCACTTTAAGCTGATGAAAGACAATAAAAATGATGATTCCTCTTCACTAAGTACTCATGACTGGATATTTTGTCACCATCAGTGCTTTTTCTCAACCTTGTGTGGGCCCATGGCCCTTGATACAGCTCATAATACCTCCCTGTTACGACATTAGTTCTCACCTGTGTTATGTTCAGTATCTGTTTATGGACAAACAGTAAACATACATATATATATACATATACATACATATATAAAGTCAATAATTTATTAAAATTGGAATAGTAACAGGCTAAATTATGAATCATTATTAGTCCTGATCTAGTTGCATAAAGTCAAAGAATAGTACCATGCATGAAAATTTTCTCTAGCAACAACAATAGTAATATAGCAATCATCTGGGATAAGGCAATGCCAGGCACAAATACAGGTTGGGCAGAGAATGGCTGTAGAGCATCCCTGAGGAGAAGGACTTGGGAATGCTTGTGGATGAGAAGCTCAACATGAGCTGGCAGTGCGCACTCAGAACCCAGAAAGCCAACCATATCCTGGGTTCCGNGTTCAAGGCCAGGCTGGATGGGGCTTTGAGCAACGTGGTCTAGTGGGAGGTGTCCCTGCCCATGGCAGGGGTTTGGAACTCAATGGTCTTTAAGGTCCCTTCCAACTCTATGCATTCTATGATTCTATGACAATACGATTACAGTGTGAGAAGGTTACAACTATCTCAGTTTCTTATCCTCAAACTCAGGATTAGCCCCAAATGCTGCTGTTGCAACCTTTCAGGAGCAAGTACACTTAACATGCTCGTGTTCAAAGTTGTGTAGATGCCAAATTAGTTGTGAATATGATAGATTTTGGTGGATAAAGATGAGAGTCAGTAGTCGAGGAGGGAAGGAACCTTATAAGTCAGCTTTGCCACCTAGCCAGTTTTTGCACTGCAGACTTGCTGTTTGCTGCTCATTATGTGCTATTCCCCTCTTCCAAAGAGTTCAGTTATCTGCTGGGAGTGGAGCGAGATGCAATGTTTTAGTCATCCAATCAGGGAACATATGATTTCAGGGACACAACACAGTTTACGGAATAACAGAGAGTGAGCAGCTGAAGTGAATAATTCACAAACTATCCATAGGCTGCAATTTGTTTGTATAAACTATTTGGTAAATACTTACGCATAGCTATCACATTCATAGTAATCAGGAACGTCTTGGGAACAAAGGCTAAATCTCCTGAATAATTTATTCCCCAGGAATAAATTCTGATTGCTCTTGTGTATTCTCTGGAGCCTCTCTCAGTGGCACATTACCAAAAAGTACAGTGCATTAAGTGGAAGTTGGCTGTGACCCAAGCAGGACAGAGTGTGAGTGTTTGGAGTACAACCTGCGATGTCTAGAGAAACCCTTGTCTCCCTCCAAGCTGAGCTTCAGAGACCAAGGCACAGATGTGCTGTGTGCCAGGCTCCAGCACTTCAAGCTGTTCCCTACAACCAAGAACTGATGAAATCAATGGTGAAGCATATGTGACACGGAGAGAAGTTAAAAATAAAAATAAATAAATAAAATAAAAGGACCAGAAATCTCACAAAAAATAAAAATAAAACAAAACAAAACAAAACAAAACAAAACAAAACAAAACAAAAAAACTTGAAAAAAAAAAAAAACAACCTATAAATTATTGCTGTTAATTAGCAAATTTCAGCAATGCTTGACCTTTATAGCTGAGTTGAAAAAGGAAAAACTACTTCTGCTTTTTATTTCTTCATGTGTGAATAATAAAGCTGAACAATTTCTTTTATTCTCATATTGTTCTAAGGTTGGCTCTTTTCTAAGGGTTGTTAGTTTATTACTTTCTGTTACTATTAGCACTAGAGGTCTTATCTTCCCTGCTTTCCATGAGGATCCTACAGATGGCGAGAGAACAATGGCAATCAAATTTTCAAATCTAAGGCACGGAAAACAAGATAACTTTGTTGTATTTCAGCCCAATATTATGCAAGTTGTTCTTATTTTCAAAGCTGGTAGGTTCCTATGTTATAATTTATTTACCAGACAATAGTCAAGCATGTACATAGAGACACACACAGACCACCTTCATTTCTTTGTAGTTTAATATTATTTTAATAAATTTATTTTGAATTCTACTGACCAGGAACAGCTTGGGTAAGTGTCTTCTTGATTGCAGCTGCTAGCAGAAGAGCTATTCCCTCTTCAGTGGAACTGAAGCAGTTTTATCATTGATTTAAATGCATTGATTTTTTTTTTTCTTTTCTTTGTACAACAGGTATTTAATTTCAGTTGGATTTTTTAGATTTTGAGTGCGGACAAGAGAATGATAATAAAGTTTCCCCATTGCTGATGGTTTCTTTAGAGAGTATTTTCTCCTTATCTATTACAATAAAGGTAGTTATTTTCCTTCCTCACTGAAGTTTTGCTGAATAAAAAGCCAGTCTTGACTACATGAAGAAAAAAAAAAATAAAATTACAGCTAAGAAACATTTCCTCCCAATCAGTCTATTGAAATGCACCTTGCACCCTCGCAAAAGGGGAGCTCTGAACCATGATGAATAGGCCTTGATTTTGCAGGTTTAAGTGATAATTGAACCACAGTCATTCCCAACTTGCTTGTTTTTCACTGGAGTTGCAGCTAGCCAGGTTCCCATAAAAGATACATGGGGCAGTCAGAAAAATCTTTCATAAGCGTAGTCACCAGAATATCCAAATCATAGAGATAATATGAGAAAATAAACAGGGATTTATACTGAAACTATAAATTTCATACAAGTTAACTAAAACATTCGCTTTTCTCTTCATTCTGAACTGGTTAAGTATTGTTTGGGGGTTAGTTTTTTTGAGATGTTTGTTTGTTTGCCTGCTTGATTTCTTTGGAAAATGGTAGTGTAACCATATTTCACCATGACATATTGTTTTGCAACAGAACAATGCATTCCAACTTTCTAAGATAAAATATGTGGATTGCTGTGGTTGGGGAGACCTACTCTGTCTCTTCCAGGAGAGCATGAAACAACTAGTTATGTTTTCTAAATTTACAGATTAATTTGTTTGCCTGAAAGTGTCTCCCTGATTTTTTAAAACCACAGCCTCTTTGTAAATTCATCTAGTTGAGGGTGTTGACACTCACTATGTTCAAAGAAAATAAGGAAATCATGGAGTTCAAAGGAAATTTTCTGTAAGAAGCAGTTTACCAAGCCTGATCAAGAAGTATTGGTGATCTGTGGGTTTGTTATTTTCTTGTTTTGAATAAGCATTTGAGATAATATTCTTATTATCTTATTTCCTTAAGTAAACATTGCTGAAGAGTTGAAGAAATATCTTGGTAAAGTGCAATTCCAGAATATGCTATTAGAAGTAATTTTATAAAAACATCTACATTTTTCTCTGAGCCACTTCATGATTCAAAGCCTCTGGAATTTTTTACAGTTGCTTAGAAAGAGGAAGAAAGGGTTCATTGTGATTTATGAGGAAAATTTTATAAAAGCGTGTCAAACGGAAATGGAATTTACTGAGTTCCACAATGCTATAATGAGAGATTTTCTCTGATAAGAGAAGAAGAAGGTGGAAGTCCAGCCATAGCAAAAAGAAGCTACTGTTTTCCACTTACATTCTAATATTATCACTACTAAAATATTCTTGTCCTTCTTTCTTAGCTACAATCCATCATTAAGCTTTAGTTTGGCAAGACCAAAATCTTGGCTTGAAGCAAGGGCTAAATAGGATCACAAGTGGGGTCCTCCAAAATGTGGGGGACACTGCTGGTGGGGATGGAAAGTGAAGCACATTGTAGACCTACTCTGATCAATCAAACAATAAACAAGACGTGAATCAGGGAGAAGTGCCCCAGCACCTCTATTTTAGAAGAGTTTCCTACATCAATAACCATCCACTTTTCTGAGCAGGCAAGAGCAAAAATTATGACTAGTTTTAGAGACATAACTCTACATCAGTAAAACTCCATCGTGCTGACCACAGCCGTATGCAGCTATTCTTGAATTAAACTCTTTGAAAACAGTGGAAGCTTGATTTACCTGTCAGAAAGTGTTAAAACTCTTGGCAGAGCCAAAATTAGAAGTTAAAAAGGCCCATTATATTCTACCTTCTGCAGTAGTGCTGTACCTTTAATTTTCATAATCTGTGCAGCTTTAAATTCAACATTTATTTTTAACACATATATTTTAATGAAACATGAAATATAAAACGAAACTCCAGTCTGCCTTCTATGAGCATGGAGAGAAATCCTAATTACCTGTTTCAAAAGTGTGAAGCTCTTTCTAATTTTCCAGCAGCCAGGTTCCTTAGACAGCACTCAGTATTATAACTATTTATGCCAATTGTGCTATTTCATGCATAAAATTACCGCATTATTGTTGGAATAGATGCTGGAGAGATATCTAAGCAGGGTGTAATCACTTCACTTTCTATCAAATTGTGCTTCTGAAAGGTATCATAAATTTTATTAGAAGGCAAGAGGCTAATGGAAGCCAATCAGCGTTAATGCTGATAAAATTGCTTGTATTTTACATTATAAAATGGGGAGATATTTTTATCGGAAGGTTCCCTTTTGTTTTATTAAGAGTGTATCATGGAAACTAGGGTACAATGGAACAACCGAGGGTAATCAGTAAACCTCTCTTAGCTTAGAAAAAAGTTTGGGTCTCAAGATGCTTTCTGATCTTTGATGGTGTAAAACCAGTGCAAAATAGATGCCACAAACACCCAGATACGCTGGCTTCACAGGACTTTGCTATCGTGAGGTGCATGTTTTTGGTAAAAATATTAATGTGCCAAATGTTATGGGGCCTTTTTATTGTTCAAGATAATTGTTTTCTATTAGGCTGCCTATTGAATCTGTGAAGAGGGACAGCTTTTATAACTCCCTAGCTTATTTTTAAAGCTCCACGGTAAAAGAACTAGAGCAGATTTTGATATAGATAGGATGTGGATCCAGAGATCAGGATAGAAAAAGTAGCTCTACCTATCAAAAAGTAATTGAATGCAATTTAAAGAGATTGGTCTACTTTGGTGGTAAATTGAAAGTTTTCTTTCCTGTTAATAAAATTTTATACTTAACAGAAATGCATTCATTAAGTTATTTGAAAAAAAAAAGAAAAACAAAAACCCCACACCTGGAAGAAATTAATTTATTTTCTTTTTACTCCATCATGCAAACATGATTGTTTCTGTCTTTTAGGCAGGGAAAACGAGACACCAAAAGGTGGTGGGTCAAAGCCTAGAGGTAACTTGTGGTAGAGCTCAGATTGGAATGGGAGGTAGAGATTCACAGCTAGCTGCATTTGGTGAACTCACTGTGTATTTACAATCTGTGTGTGGTTTGCCATGCCCTGGCACTGCGGGGACAGCACCTTTTCAGACTTTGGAAATCCCAGTTCAAACACCTGCTTTGCCTGATACAAATGCTTTGTTTCATCCCTAACACACACTGCTGCTGCTTATAAAGCAAATATTGACACCACGGCTTTTCAGACCATTATTGGTAGCATTATTAATATTATTAGCATTATTTGCACTGTAGCCATGAAGCCCCCTCTGGGACAGGGGGTTTTGTGTCACATATTGTACAAACACATGGCAAAGGCTGGTCCTGGTGCTGCTGGATTAACAATCTAAATAGTTAAGACAAACAGAGCCTGGGAGAAACTGTCCTGGGTATCAGGAGAGCAGGCAGATTTTCCTGTGTTTAAGAAGGCAGATGACAGGTAGCAGAGGTAGGATCAGTTCACAACTTTGCCACCAATTTTCTGTGTAATACATTACTTAATCACTCCACATTTCCTCAGATTTCCACCAGAGTAATGTCACCAATTTATCGCAGGTTTCTCTCAGGTCTACAACTGCTGGTGCCTAGACCCAGCTCCAGCTAATGAAAAAGAGTCATTGACAGGATTTGGCCCATTACTGAATTTATATTCTTGCCTCTGGTAGTTATGCATATTCCTGTCAAAGACCACATAGTGTAGCACTTGGCGTTAATGGAGTCACAGTAAGGATGGATTTGTTCTCATCCAACTACATGTTTTAATTCAAAGACCA
Organism: Thinocorus orbignyianus; assembly: GCA_013400375.1. Taxonomy (NCBI): domain Eukaryota; kingdom Metazoa; phylum Chordata; class Aves; order Ciconiiformes; family Thinocoridae; genus Thinocorus; species Thinocorus orbignyianus. The sequence continues at coordinate 89,750 of VXBW01008270.1, read as the reverse complement.
CATTACTGTTCAAGTGATAGATTAGATAAGGACAAAAACTGTTTATTTCTTTTAATTCCAATTATGTTTTAAAATTCTGTTTCTGGTTGGCTGTTATTTATTTCAGGGTTTTTTTATTATTGTTTTATTATTACATTGCCTCTGTGTAACTTTTTATTTTCTAATTTAATCCTCCATTTTTAAATACAATTTTCTTCTTCACCCACCAATAGCTGCATGACTGATTTTACTGAATGAAATTTATAACAATGACAGAACAAAAGAGAATTTACTCTGAATCCAAACTAAAGTCGTGTTAACAATATATTGTATTTTATGGCCTCAATTTCAGTGGAGCACCCATGTCTCTCTGAAGTCAACAGACTATTCTCATATCCCAAACCCAAGTATGCTTTTGTATATCTGGAAGTAATATAATGTCAGTTAGCTTATCTGAATTTGCCCTCTGCAATCAGTGCTTTTAAAACAATTGTCTCAGGCAAACCTCAGTGAAGAATATAGCACTATTTTTATATTTCAAGACAAAAAAAAAAAAAAAAAAAAAATTAAAAATTGTGAAGTGAGCTTCGGACTGGAGTTATGTATCATAACTAGATTGGAAACACTGCCAGAGTACAGGGATAATTTCAAAAAGAAACATCACACTCTTGGGAAGTGCATCACTCATGCTAAGATGCCAAATGTGTAGAAAAGACTTTCACATGTTTTTTATAAAACAAATCACAAGACCACGGATGAACAAAACTGCTTAGCCACCGTATAACCAAGAAACTTGCTTTTATTGTGACCACAGTTGTTATATCCCCAAACACTTGCTTACATTGTCACTGCAGCTGTTATATCCCAATATCTCAACTTCTTATACTCCATGTGTGTTCAATGTTTCTGCATATGCTTGGCCACAATGAGCCATCTAATACCCACATCACCACCTCCCTTTCCAAAGGGGCACTTGTAGGAAACGCAGATGCTGACAAAGAGAAACTGATTCCACTGTTTAAGGCAGCATCCCAGCAGTCACCATAATTGTAGTGAGATGTCAAGAAAATTGTTTCCTGGCTGAGGGAGGGTTTTAGACAGAGCCAAGTTTCAATTTCTCCTGCTGATTCTGTCCACCTTGCACATACGGCTGAGATGTTGACCAGGTGAGAGATGCGACTGAACATTTGTACAGCCCCGGGGCTGGAAAACCTCATGGAGAGCCATGAAGTCACTAGTTCAAAGGCACCAAAGATAAACGGAAATCACAGTTTCTTCCATGTGCCAGATTGATGATCAACAAGATGAGATTTCTTCTCTGCTTGTTCTGGAAGGGCAAGGACACATCCAAACAGTTGATGAAGTTACCCTTTGTTGTTCACTTTGGTGCAGTTTTGGTCATCTTTTTACACTTGTGTGTTAATAATCAGATTCTTTTTTCAAGCATTGATTTGTCACTGCAATCCAAACCAATGAAATCCAGACTCATATGAAAGAAATGTATACGTATCTTCACTGCATCTCACTGTATCTGAAGTCAGCTACAGAAGAGAGAGTTTGAAGTGACGTTCATTTACCGTTGATGGTTATAATACATCTTCTGTATAGCCCAAACTGGATTTCCTGCTCTGATTTGGGAAATCCCTGGCATAGAAAAGGCTGTAGGGATTCATGGAGAGAAAAGTATGGATTGCCACATATACAGATTTAATATTAAGCAATAAAGTTTGATCTTCATTCACAGCCTAGAAACGTTAAAATTCTACCTTTCATGGGAGGTTTCAAGACCTTCCTGTTTTAGGAATAAAAGTGAAAACAAACCTGCTTGGGGTTTGTACTCTTTTAAGACTCTGGGAGCATTCAAAGTTCATTCAATCTTTCTGTGAATAGCATCAACCTTGTTATAATGACTCTCAAATACAAACATTGAATAATTATGCTGACACAGCACTAAACTCTATTTTCAGACTGATGATGGAAAATGTGTATGTATCAGTATCAGTAGAAAATATTCTGCATTTTCATCCATGTTCTGTTAACATTGCTGTTCTGCGGTGTCCCTGAGATGGATATCAGCAGAAGTACTCAATTGATTTACAACCTTGTAATTCAACTGTCGCCATTTATTTTCCTTTGTATAAAACGAGACATAACTGCACAAGTGCTGGAATTCTAAAGTGCTGGATTAAGAGGATTCTAAGTTGTCGATGCCCTTTTACAGAGGAGAAACAAAGGGAGCTTATGCAAGGCAATACAAAATGTTCTGGCTAAGTGTACAAAACAGTTTATAATAATGCTCCTAACTTTCTGATAGGGGAATAGAGTGGTTCACATTCTGTCCTTGAGTACTCCATTGCTGCTTATGCCTTTGAATTTCAGACCTTGAAAAAGTACTGGAAAATATATCCAAAAATATGAAGGCAGGTAATAAATCTCTGAATATGTATTGGAATATGCAAAGAAATTGTGTGGTTTTTTTTCCCTTTCCTGCTTTCTTTTGGATGCATGCATAGGTCCTCTGTGATTCTTCAGCAATAAATACACATTATCACACTAAGTTAGCATTATGGCTACCTGTCAGGGACATAAAATACAGAACCTTCACAAATTTGGAGAAGTTGGTCATATTTAATGAAAGTTATCAGTCATCCAATCAGTATTGCCCCTGATTTCTGTACTGTTATGATCATCTGGTAAAGAGCATAGATAACAAAAGTGCTCAAGTTGGATCAGTGACAACGTGATGTATCCAATATGCAAAATCAGAATTCAGCTGTATAATGACATAGTGACAGACTGAGTAGACTAGATTGATTTTTTTTTTTTTTCTACAAAGAATTTCAGCTTGAGCTGTATATCAAAACTAGGGTTACAGACTCTGCACAAAGGATGACAGTTTTGTGTTGAAGACATTGAATCAGAATTCTGGATAAAAAGATTCAAGTTTAGCACTCAGCCAGACTTTCTTAGGCAAGCTGCTTGTTTTCAATCTTCCATTTATTATGCAGGGATAATATTTTCTTTTTCCATTCATCTGGTTTGTTTATACCATAAGCTCTTTGCAGTATTATTTATCTCCAATGATGTGTAAGTTGAACCCTTGCAGAATGGACCTATATATTTGAATAAATCAATATGAAGAGCTAGGCAAGAAACAGCTTTTTGCCCTAAAGACATTTTCAACATTTTTAACAGGAAAATACAAGCTGTCTTGAAGATTTTTTTTTTTTT